>OZ059826.1:22275728-22597774 GCA_964057195.1 Orthosia cruda | reverse complement strand
ATCGATTAATATTTAGAAACGTTCAGGGCATTTACCCGTAAGGATTTTCTTGAAAAAGCCATTTTATCAAGTCAAGTTAATTGATGCGCCCGCCAGCCAGACAGTTAAAAACCTTTCGCTAAATAAACCTAAACAGATTTTTAAGAATTTAAATCTTTTTTACCGTTTTCCAATTATTTGCTATTGTGACGCAAAACATGATTTAGCGCTAAACACCAATCACGTGCGTGTTTGTGCGGAATAACAAAGAGGAGGAAAAAGGAGGCTTTCATTCAAACAAACAACATGTCCAATCCAGAGTTATTGTGTGTAGTAAAACCGCGGTAAGCAATGGTCATACCGGTCGTGTGCGCGTAATTACGGAGGCTGCAATCAGCGCCTATCTGCCCGGGGCCTTACGCCGCCGAGCCGGGCGGGCCGGGCGGAGCCTCCATCGGCTAGAAATTCACACGTGAACGATTCAAGTTAAACGGTGAAACACCAAACAAAAGTTTTGCTTTTCGCCATTTGAAAAGCTTTTCATGTTAATTTGCATGGGGAGTGGGAATTGGGATTAAATGTTGTTCCGCGAGTTGAAATGTTTCGAATAAACTTTAGGGTGTGTTATTTTTAGTTTGCTGGCGATTTTGAGGAAATGGATTGAACAATTTGGTTTTGTTTACCTATCTTTTTGATATCAGACAATACATAATGTGAACATATTTCTACTAGTACGTCACAGGTAATGGCGAATCCGATCGTAAAATTTACGTACAGTTTTAAACGTATTTTCGACATTTATTTAATGTTATCTTTATTATGTTGTGCTCGGAAATAATCACTTTTCTACCTTTAGATGTATAAAAAATTTCGATACTTAACTATAATTTAATGATTAGGTATTTTCAGAATATCAGTCGTTATCTTTTATATATATATTAGAAAGTATGTATGTATGCTCCTTATAGACGCCGAAACGGCTGGACCAATTTTAATGAAATAAGCGTTTCACTTGTCTACACCCGCATACTTAACATTGGCGACGAGATCTACCCCCACGTGTGAAAAACGACGAGTACTGTTCAATTTGGGATTTCACATACGTTCGACCATAACACACAGGATTGGAAAACGTACAAAGGGCGTATAACCAATATTTTGTGGCAAATGGCATCAATGAGAAGGCGGATCCCGCGGGTGATAAACGGAAGGCCATCCTGCTCAGCGCACTCACAGAGGGTACCAACAAATTAGCATCGAATTTAGTTTTACCGAAAGATCTTGAAGATGTGCCCTACGAAGACTTCACAACACTGCTGAACAATCATTTTAACCCAAAATGTGTCGGGTTTGGCGAATTTTCAAGATGACATGTTAATAATTCTATATTACGAAAATAATCAATTATTTTAACTCCATAGATGAAATTGTAAATTGTAGCTTTGTTTAAGGAAAGGCTATGAAACATATCATCCTTCTAGATCTCAACTTTTCTTCGTCAAACTTGGCACCTCTTCCAAATTTATGGTTTTGTCGAGCTAGGTGCCTTTTCACATTTTTGGTGGGATCTTTATTACATCATTGTTACATCTTATTGTCCTCCAATCTTCGTCGTATGTGACGTCGTGATCTTTAACGGATATATGATACTCTGTCTATGCTCTAAAGCATGTAAACATGTTAATATATGATGTATGTTTAAGCAAATCGATGCACTTATTTATGTTTGTAATCTTTTGCTACATACTCCTTTTTAAAATTCAGAATCAATAAAGTATCAACCCTAGTGTGGCCCGGCAAGTTTAGGTAACAATTATCGAGGACAGCGAGAGTGATACCTTCTGTACTTTATATTTTGTTTTATAGGTATAAAATCTCAATACACGTTTACATTAGCACGCGTAAGTCAAATATGCCCGCGCTAAACAATTCTAAATTTCAAACCGATTCTAAATTTGAATTCGTGTTCAAATGCAGCCGGAATTGTTTTCTGCCAGTCTGCATCCTGTTACGAGCCCTCTTCAGGACACAACCTTTACAGACCCGAATATAAACATGGCAAAATTTAGGCATCGTCTGAAATCTAAATATTGAAATATTAAATTTAATATAGACTTTAAAGGTACAACTATTGTCAAAACAAATTTCTTGTCAAATAAAAATGGTTGTCCCACATGTCAGCCAGAACCTTTCAGAGAAAAGACGTCTCTACAATATCTCTAGTACATACGTTTCTAGGCCAAAAACGTTTTCTTTGTTTCACGGCATCCTAATAATTACGTATTGCGCTCAAAGCAGTTCGATTTCACTTTGGTTCAGAATCATTTCGGTCGGGTTGTACAATGCTTTGTTGTTCGCTGGTCAACCAACTATACTCAATGTATTTTGGGCAGCGGAATCTCAATTCTGCATTCAAGTGCGCTACACCGTACGGAGCTGGTCGCTTGACTATTGAAGCGAGCTTGGAAATAGATTGTGGCAATTAATATTGGTTTGGAATCCTACTTCCTAATTTATGTATGTTGAGATGTTTCTTAATAAAATTACGAGTCAACGGCTGAACGGTTTTAGATGAAACTTGGCCTACAGATAGTTGTTCCGGAATCTGGGTGTCTTGTGTATGTGAGTTTAAATTAAATTAAATTTTCACAGCATAATCATCTTGTTGACCTAAAGCGATTACTTACTAAAACCACCCCGTTGATCACCATTAGTACGTAAAAAGAGCCCGGTGACTTCTTAAAAGACCACCCACGAACCCCTTCTGTGCATCGCCTGTGGAGACGGAAAAAGCTGATGATATTTTATAGAATAGGTACGTAACATTTTTCTTTGCAATTTGCTGAATTTCTACACTCTGTTTAATTCGCCAAGCTTCATCAAATCATGACCGTAGCAATACTGATTTGATTCGTGGCAATATATAATTATTTATCGATTTAAGTTAAGTTCAGTTAGAAATTTGAGTATACCTACACTGGTCAATGGTTGAAGAAGCCACGTGTAAATTTCTACCTATAAGTTGTAGTGTAGTGTCTCGTAATAGCTGACTCTGCATAGTTTGTCTTAGCCCTTAAGCCTCTTATAGCCGCAATGTAGTAAGTAGTTTATGTACTGTGAGCAGCTGAGCTAATAGCGTGCTAGTGTGAGTGAAGCGAGAGATTTGACACGTTCACTCATTCATTTCAATGTTGTATGGACCATTTATAAACTTGCATTATGTTAGCTTGTCTGAAAGCGTCATTTTTCCTCCCTGCAACTGGCGCTAATGTGCTTTTGAAGTGGCGCAGACATTAGGAATAGAAAAAATATTTTAACCGATTTCCCAAAAAGGAGGTGGTTATCAATTCGGATGTTTATTTTTTATTTTATGTGTTTTCGGGCATTACTCCGTCATATATGAACGGATTTGCAAAATTCTGTTTTTCTTCGAAAGAAGTTTATTTCGAATTTAGATCTTCACCAAATTTAAATGGGACGATCCCATTTAAATTTGATGAAGATCTGATGAAGAACTTCAGAGATATACAAAAGAACAATTTAATAAATGACGGCAAATCTCTCGCAATTGCTGCAATCGCATGTCATGCATGTGCTGTTTACTGTTTACACTATTTCATAATACACCATCACGCCAGTATGCCCTAAACGGGTACGCAGATGTGTACGGTTCACCCTGGTACACTCTCATTCCACTGGTTTTGTTCAAGTTATATATATTATGTTATTCGTGTAATCTATTCTGGAATCACTATGGGCATTATAGGTACCTTACTATAGAAGTCGTCCATTGTGTACCACTAAAAAGTGAAACACAATGGACATTTTTGCTGTTTATTGTAGGCATTCTGCATCGGACGTTCTCGTTGTGCTAACGCGACGATTTTGATGCAATCAAGCCTATTTGACAATACATATTAATTGTAATAGGCACATACCTAATTACCATATCAATAGTAAAAGAACATACTATTCTATACAATACCTGTACCAAACTATCGATTAATATTTAGAAACGTTCAGGGCATTTACCCGTAAGGATTTTCTTGAAAAAGCCATTTTATCAAGTCAAGTTAATTAATGCGCCCGGCAGCCAGACAGTTAAAAACCTTTCGCTAAATAAACCTAAACAGATTTTTAAGAATTTAAATCTTTTTTACCGTTTTCCAATTATTTGCTATTGTGACGCAAAACATGATTTAGCGCTAAACACCAATCACGTGCGTGTTTGTGCGGAATAACAAAGAGGAGGAAAAAGGAGGCTTTCATTCAAACAAACAACATGTCCAATCCAGAGTTATTGTGTGTAGTAAAACCGCGGTAAGCAATGGTCATACCGGTCGTGTGCGCGTAATTACGGAGGCTGCAATCAGCGCCTATCTGCCCGGGGCCTTACGCCGCCGAGCCGGGCGGGCCGGGCGGAGCCTCCATCGGCTAGAAATTCACACGTGAACGATTCAAGTTAAACGGTGAAACACCAAACAAAAGTTTTGCTTTTCGCCATTTGAAAAGCTTTTCATGTTAATTTGCATGGGGAGTGGGAATTGGGATTAAATGTTGTTCCGCGAGTTGAAATGTTTCGAATAAACTTTAGGGTGTGTTATTTTTAGTTTGCTGGCGATTTTGAGGAAATGGATTGAACAATTTGGTTTTGTTTACCTATCTTTTTGATATCAGACAATACATAATGTGAACATATTTCTACTAGTACGTCACAGGTAATGGCGAATCCGATCGTAAAATTTACGTACAGTTTTAAACGTATTTTCGACATTTATTTAATGTTATCTTTATTATGTTGTGCTCGGAAATAATCACTTTTCTACCTTTAGATGTATAAAAAATTTCGATACTTAACTATAATTTAATGATTAGGTATTTTCAGAATATCAGTCGTTATCTTTTATATATATATTAGAAAGTATGTATGTATGCTCCTTATAGACGCCGAAACGGCTGGACCAATTTTAATGAAATAAGCGTTTCACTTGTCTACACCCGCATACTTAACATTGGCGACGAGATCTACCCCCACGTGTGAAAAACGACGAGTACTGTTCAATTTGGGATTTCACATACGTTCGACCATAACACACAGGATTGGAAAACGTACAAAGGGCGTATAACCAATATTTTGTGGCAAATGGCATCAATGAGAAGACGGATCCCGCGGGTGATAAACGGAAGGCCATCCTGCTCAGCGCACTCATAGAGGGTACCAACAAATTAGCATCGAATTTAGTTTTACCGAAAGATCTTGAAGATGTGCCCTACGAAGACTTCACAACACTGCTGAACAATCATTTTAACCCAAAATGTGTCGGGTTTGGCGAATTTTCAAGATGACATGTTAATAATTCTATATTACGAAAATAATCAATTATTTTAACTCCATAGATGAAATTGTAAATTGTAGCTTTGTTTAAGGAAAGGCTATGAAACATATCATCCTTCTAGATCTCAACTTTTCTTCGTCAAACTTGGCACCTCTTCCAAATTTATGGTTTTGTCGAGCTAGGTGCCTTTTCACATTTTTCGTGGGATCTTTATTACATCATTGTTACATCTTATTGTCCTCCAATCTTCGTCGTATGTGACGTCGTGATCTTTAACGGATATATGATACTCTGTCTATGCTCTAAAGCATGTAAACATGTTAATATATGATGTATGTTTAAGCAAATCGATGCACTTATTTATGTTTGTAATCTTTTGCTACATACTCCTTTTTAAAATTCAGAATCAATAAAGTATCAACCCTAGTGTGGCCCGGGAAGTTTAGGTAACAATTATCGAGGACAGCGAGAGTGATACCTTCTGTACTTTATATTTTGTTTTATAGGTATAAAATCTCAATACACGTTTACATTAGCACGCGTAAGTCAAATCTGCCCGCGCTAAACAATTCTAAATTTCAAACCGATTCTAAATTTGAATTCGTGTTCAAATGCAGCCGGAATTGTTTTCTGCCAGTCTGCATCCTGTTACGAGCCCTCTTCAGGACACAACCTTTACAGACCCGAATATAAACATGGCAAAATTTAGGCATCGTCTGAAATCTAAATATTGAAATATTAAATTTAATATAGACTTTAAAGGTACAACTATTGTCAAAACAAATTTCTTGTCAAATAAAAATGGTTGTCCCACATGTCAGCCAGAACCTTTCAGAGAAAAGACGTCTCTACAATATCTCTAGTACATACGTTTCTAGGCCAAAAACGTTTTCTTTGTTTCACGGCATCCTAATAATTACGTATTGCGCTCAAAGCAGTTCGATTTCACTTTGGTTCAGAATCATTTCGGTCGGGTTGTACAATGCTTTGTTGTTCGCTGGTCAACCAACTATACTCAATGTATTTTGGGCAGCGGAATCTCAATTCTGCATTCAAGTGCGCTACACCGTACGGAGCTGGTCGCTTGACTATTGAAGCGAGCTTGGAAATAGATTGTGGCAATTAATATTGGTTTGGAATCCTACTTCCTAATTTATGTATGTTGAGATGTTTCTTAATAAAATTACGAGTCAACGGCTGAACGGTTTTAGATGAAACTTGGCCTATAGATAGTTGTTCCGGAATCTGGGTGTCTTGTGTATGTGAGTTTAAATTAAATTAAATTTTCACAGCATAATCATCTTGTTGACCTAAAGCGATTACTTACTAAAACCACCCCGGTGATCACCATTAGTACGTAAAAAGAGCCCGGTGACTTCTTAAAAGACCACCCACGAACCCCTTCTGTGCATCGCCTGTGGAGACTGAAAAAGCTGACGATATTTTATAGAATAGGTACGTAACATTTTTCTTTGCAATTTGCTGAATTTCTACACTCTGTTCATTTCGCCAAGCTTCATCAAATCATGACCACAGCAATACTGATTTGATTCGTGGCAATTTATAATTATTCATCGATTTAAGTTAAGTTCAGTTAGACATTTTATTATACCTACACTGGTCAATGGTTGAAGAAGCCACGTGTAAATATCTACCTATATGTTGTAGTGTAGTGTCTCGTAATAGCTGACTCTGCATAGTTTGTCTTAGTCCTTCTTAAGCCTCTTATAGCCGCAATGTAGTAAGTAGGTTATGAACTGCGAGCAGCTGGGCTAATAGCGTGCTAGTGTGAGGGAAGCGAGAGATTTGACACGTTCACTCATTCATTTCAATGTTATATGGACCATTTATAAACTTGTATTATGTTAGCTTGTCTGAAAGCTTCATTTTTCCTCCCTGCAACTGGCGCTTATGTGCTTTTGAAGTGGTGCAGTCATTAGGAATAATAAAATATTTTAACCGACTGCCCAAAAATGAGAAGGTTCTCAATTCGGATGTTTATTTTTTATTTTATGCATATATATGTTTTCGGGCATAACTCCGTCATATATGAACGGATTTGCAAAATTCTGTTTTTCTTCGAAAGAAGTTTATTTCGAATTTAGATCTTCACCAAATTTAAATGGGACGATCCCATTTAAATTTGGTGAAGATCTGGTGAAGAACTTCGGAGATATACAACATAACTCTTTAATGAATGATGGCAAATCTCTCGGGATTGCTGCAATCGCATGCCTGTTTACTATTTACACCATTTCATAATACACCATCACGCCAGTATGCTCTAAACGGGTACGCAGATGTGTACAGTTCACCCTGGTACTCTCATTTTATTCTGGAATCACTGTGGGCATTATAGGTACTTACTATAGAACTTATCCATTGTGTACCACTAAAAAGTGAAACACAATGGACATTTTTGCTGTTTATTGTATACATTCTGCATCGGATGTTCGCGTTGTGCTAACGCGACGATTTTGATGCAATCAAGCCTATTTGACAATACATATTAATTGTAATAGGTACATACATAATTATCATATCAATAGTTAAAGAACATACTCTGCTATACAATACCTGTACCAAATTATCGATTAATTTTCAGAAACTTTCAAGGCATTTACCCGTAAGGATTTTATAGAAAGAAAAAGCCATTTTATCAAGTCGAGTTAATTAATGCGCCCGCCAGCCAGACAATTAAAAACCTTTCGCTAAATAAACCTGAATTTGCGATCGAACAGTTTTTTAAGAATTTAAATCCTATTCACCGTTGTCCAATTATTTGCTATTGTCACGCAAAACATGATTTAGCGCTAAACACCAATCACGTGCGTGTTTGTGTGAAATAACAAAGAGGAGGAAAAAAGGAGGCTTTCAGCTTTCATCCAAACAAACAACATGTCCAATCCAGAGTTATTGTGTTTAGTAAAACCGCGGTAAGCAGTGGTCATACCGGTCGTGTGCGCGTAATGACGGAGGCTGCAATCAGCGCCTATCTGCCCGGGGCCTTACGCCGCCGAGCCGGGAGCCGGGAGCCGGGCGGGCCGGGCGGAGCCTCCATCGGCTAGAAATTCACACGTGAACGATTCAAGTTAAACGGTGAAAACACCAAACAAAAGTTTTGCTTTTCGCCATTTGAAAAGCTTTTCATGTTAATTTGCATGGGGAGTGGGAATTGGGATTAAATGTTGTTCCGCGAGTTGAAATGTTTCGAATAAACTTTGGGGTGTGTTATTTTTAGTTTGCTGGTGATTTTGAGGAAATGGATTGAACAATTTGGTTTTGTTTACCTATCTTTTTGATATTAGACAATACATAATGTGAACATATAAATTCTACTCGTACGTTACAGGTTTTCGACTAATAATAATCCTACGATCATAAAAGTATTGTTTTCGACATTTATTAAATGTTATCTTTATTATGTTGTGCTTGAAACTAATCATGTTTTTTACCTTTAGATATATAAAAATTATCCATACTTAACTATAATTTAAAAATTCCTATTTTCAGAATTCAGTCGTTATTTTCTATATATATATACAAGTATATATCTATTTTCCTTAGATACATACTTTCTCGTTTCTCTTTTAGTAGATTCCGAAACGGCTGAGCCGATTTGAATGAAATTAGGCATGGAGATAGTTTGAGACCCTGGGAAGGACATAGGATTGATTGTATTCACTTGGGATGATAAAACACATTTTACGCGAGCGAAGCCGCGGGCAGAAGCTAGTAACGTATAAACAAATATGCAGCCATAAATGCCTTCTTACTTACATTTCTCGGTGTGTTCATTTACCTACATTGCTATAATTTAGGTAGTTACGCAACTTTCCCGGAACTTGCACTGTTTCTTTGCGGTTTGCCTCCTTCCTCCTTATTCAATTACCTTCTACACATGTTTGTATGTACATAGTACATAGACAGATATACATCTGTATGTGCGTAAAGTTTCCTCAAACAAAGCTATACACCAACACAACCAAGACATTTACATTTATTAATCACCTCAACAATTTGTTCTCTCCAATTTTCTCGAGCCCAGAACTAAAGTGGCGTAAGTTAATCCCATTAGTGTACCTGATAGGCTCTTATAACAGTAACATTGTTTTCAATTATGATTCGAGCTCACGTTACGAGAATTAATTGCGCCAGTGTTCAAGGTGACAAGGAGACAGTGCCGACACGGAATGTGTTTAAACATTATTGTCCCACTAACAGGTTTCGCAAATTAATCGGATTTAGCACTATGTATCATGCCCTTCCGGCAGCCGGAAGCCTTCGGAGCTACTGCATGCGCTATTGCCACTACGTCCACATGGATAACCATGCATATTCATAAATTCATATTCTTTATTGTACACAAAATAAACATTCTCAAATACAAAAGGAAAACTTATGTACAAAGGCGAGGTTAACTCATAATTGGGTTCTCTGACAGCAAACCTCAGTGTTATAGAGAGATTTGCAAAATTAGGACAGTTAACAAAAGCGCACAACAAATACTAATAAACATTTGAATGATATATGTCTCTTACCTATGATGCTGGCTTACGGAAATAAAGAAATATATGGTATTAAATATCCCTAGGACAAGGACTTTGCTTGCCAATACGTAATTTAGCAAACGATCTGCTACCCCAAAAATTACTATGACAGTAAAAAATCATAATGGAATGGATACAAATGCTTACTTACAATGATATCGAAACATTTCTGAATTGGAGCACGACCAGTTGAAGATCCTTATATTATTACAGGTCAATTATTAACTATTTTTTATTTTTCTTATTTTATTATTAACCCATTTATTAATAAATATTGAGATTAAATATTATTTAATTAAATAATTAATTAATGAGCGATTAAGCGAGCTAATTTCATAATATATTCTCATTCACTACTACAGGCTACATTCTCGATCACATATACCCACATACAAACTTATACCCACTCAAACACACATTTGATTTAATTTAAGCTAATGTTAATTTATGTAGCTTTAGATAAAAAAAAATATTATAAGTTTTGCTTTTTGTATAAGACGTCTTTCTATGGAAGAGCGGACTCTCCTCATACAGGCAGTATCTGCCTAAAAGGAGGATCCAATCTAAAAATTATGTCTAAACATGTTTTACTAATAAACAATTTTTTTTATATCTCCATTTTAACAAATTATTTACTTCGATGTAGCTTTCAGTTGCAGCATGTTTTTACTAAAAGATTTTATTTTTAGTGAATATTTCAAACGTTTTAAACGAGCAACATTTTTAGTCATAATAAATTCATAACATTTACTTTGATTTACACAAATGTTTTATTGGTACATCGTATTTTAAATTCCGAACACACGCTAAAGGATCTAACGTTGCTACAAATCGTTTCATACGACATGAGTTATGTTAAACACCTTTCACGCGAGTAGATAGAATCGAGTGACTAAGCGTTGTCCCTCGCAGTGCGGGCCCAATATGTTTCCGAAGACGGACCCCAGATCTATAACAATACAATAAATTGTTTGTATTGGCGCGCGCCGGCTGTGCGTAATGTGCGTGAGACCGCCAACTTTATATCAACACCGCAGAGGTGAAAAACGTCCCTCTCGTAACTCGAGTCTCGAAAGGCAATAAGCAACACGTCGTAAAAACCGGTGTCTCAGCGAAGTGTAATCCGCCCCGAGGCTACTCTACGAGTTCTACTTTCTCTCCACAACATATTGCTTTGAACATTTACAAGTGCTAATAGAAAAAGATCATCTTTATCCCTTTACGGAGAAAAAATATAATATTATTTTTATGAAAAGGTGCGCCCATAAAAATGGGTGAGAAAGTAGCGAATTGTGGCGTTTATACTGTAAGTAAAAGACTTTGTCTATTGTTATTACAGTTACTGCTCCTCTCTTACTGAAACCTATATGTACGCATTGTAACGTTACGTTTTGCTCAACTATAAACTTAGTTGAGCTAAACGTAAGCCACGTTAATAATAAAAATAAAAAAAGGCCGGCTGCGTACGATGTGCCGTTGTATGAGGTCTAGGCAGGCAGCAGGACGGACAGGAACTCTTCAAAGTAGTGAAGGGCCAACCGCAGACCAGGGCGGCATGGCACTTTGCGATGGGACGGCTGGCGGTGCGCTACCGCGAGATGTGGACCCTCGTGTTCAGCGTTCGCACTCTGAGCGTACTGGTGGAGGGCGCGCGCGGCCTCAGCGAGGATACCGCCGCGCTGCTGAGGACCTGTCTGCCGCAGTTCATACACCAAGTGCGGTAGGTAGGCAGCAAGGAGTGTCGGGGATCGGACTGTGGCGTTACACGCCGTAGATACGCAGGTAAACGATAGGCAGGAAGGCAGGCAAATAATACACAGTATAACACTCAACACATATATATATATATATATATATATATATATATATATATTTAAACTAGTGCACTTCAGATATTATTACACAAACTGGATAATATGGTTTAGAGAGTTTTCAGAATAGAAAATACACTTAGTATTATAGTACTAAGTAGTCAACCGACTTTCGGCGTTCCCTGCCCGAATCCAACTCCAAAAAGCTGCCACCCGTTTTACCTTCGTTTTGTCATATCTTCTCATATTCAAATCTTAATTAAGAAATCAAGACCTTCTTCTTTCTCTTTGCCTTATGCCATTATTTGGGGTCGGCTCTTCTCGTTCTGATGCGCCAGGATGGTCTGTCCTATAAGTTGGGCTCGTTCCAAGTCGCGGGTTACTGTAGACCACCATGTGGCTTGAGGTCTTCCTATTTTCTTTCTTGTGTTCGGTAGTGCCAGGACTTGCCAAACCACGTAGTTTTTAGGACGTCTCATCACGTGGCCTACTTTCAGTTAGTTTGTCTGTGATGGCTGTAACTTTATAGTTACCCCTGATGTGTTCATTTCGCACTTTATCAAGTCTTGTTCCGCCCGCTGCCCATCTCAGCATCTTCATCTCAACCACATGCAGCCTCTGTTCATGCACATTTTAATGGCCCAGTATTCGGCACCTATATGTACATATTAGGAAATCAAGATCAGAACGAATAAAAAACGGTTTACAGAGGGGGGCAGTCTGCCGCTGCCCTTATTATAATGTACAACTAGCTTAAAGAAGGTCTAGTCCCTGGTATGTTGTGTCTATGGCTTAAGAAAATAAAATAGACTGACAGACGTCAGTCAGACCAGATGAAAATGTCAGAGTATAAAACATTCCAAGATTTTACAAATTAGCAATATAAATTAAGTTGAAGATATTAAATCAATCAGAGAAAACTAAAAATATGCTTTTCAGGTGTTAACAGTATCAAAGAATACATAAAAATGAGTCACATGAGTTGATATAATATCAAAAGATATGAAGGTGTGGTTTGTATAGTGTTATAAAACGTAAGTAGACTAAAAGATGTGGAATGAATACCACAGCATGTATGTTTTGAGGCCAGCTCGTTATTTTATTGTATTTGCCTTATACATTTACAAGTTCGGTAACAGCCGTACTCTAGTACAAAGCCCAAGTCTGCATGTCTGCTGAATAAATTTTCAAATCACATCACTAATGGAAAATTTTGTACTCGTATCAACCTTTTAGTAGTACAATGCAATATCTAAAATTCAAATTCTAAGCGTCTGGCATAACATTGTGGGAGCACAAAAACGTTGCGATAGACCGATATATCACTGAACCACACCTGAACAGTAATAACGGAGAATAATAGCAATTGTTTCGCGCCAGTTTTTATGGGGTCTTCATTTCATTTGGGTTGCCAATATTTGGCATTTGGGCAGGTTATTTACCTTATATCACAGGTATATTGGAGTATTGCCCACGTTTCTCGGTATAGAGTTCTAATATTGTAAATATTGATTTTATTTGAACCACTACCTAAACAGTATATTGGTCTAGTCGCGTGAATATTGTAAGGCTAGAAATGTCTGTCTTCTCGATCAGTAACCCAAACATGATAATTCTCCAAGGATTTGCAGATACTTGCTGTTTCAAATCCTGTCTGTTGATAAGCTATGAGAGATTTGAACTAAGCATTATGTCGAATATGGTAGGGACGAAACTGTCATCAGTATTGGGTTCTGCGAATAATCAAAACTCAAAGCCAACACACGATCGTAATGCTCTGGCGTTGATAATATTCTTTCATTAATTCGGTCTTGATAGAGCGTTCGTTCCAGGGTCTAAAGAATTTTTACAATTCCTGGTCCAATTCTCCACACAATCTCACTTTATAATGTCAGTTTAATGCATTAATTAATAGGGTCAAAAATGGCCAAACCACAGTACCTACCAATTTGATATAGGCTCTCCTAATCGGTGACCTCTTGCATGGCCAATGTTGATAGTCTGTCAAAATATAAAATAACCCATCATTAATCTAAGAAGATATTTTTTGGTAAGAAGCCCTTCCTAAAATCTTTAGAAACGATAGCCATGATGAATAATATTCCACAGACAATAAGATGTTTCCTGCCTATCCTCAAGGGTTATGCTCAAGGGCCACTGGTGACCCTTCGCAGTCGATTAATTTTTACAACAAGCGTGAGAAGATCCAGCTGACAAGAATTGTTATTTTCCTGAAACAATTCGGTATTCTATTTTATTCTTAGACATTAGTTTGCCTTTTGATTAGTGCCTCAGTTAGATGTGGATCTAGGTCCTAGGTTTTTATTTATAAAGATTGAAGGCAGATATAATAAGATTCCCCGCTGCTCTTATGAAAAAAAATCTGGATCTATTTTTATTTTACGCGCGTTTATTTTTGGCTAGTACTTAATAGGAGAGAAAAAAACGTAGAGTGGTCCATCAATTTCATATAAAACATTTAAGCTCAGACAAAACATTTTGGTCCTTCTAAAAAGCCTATTCGAAAAGCCCTAAATAGCAAGATCTGTTTAGATTGAGTAATATTTGTTCATGAATTTTATTTATGTATTATCACAACCTACTAGACGTTCCTAATGTCAGAAGAAACCGTTGACAAGAGCTTGCGCAAGAACCTTTTCTTCTTCATCGACACAAGATCTCGTTTACGAAAAAATCAATCAAACATAATATTTTTCTCTTTTTTCCAAAATTAAAAACAGATTCTCTATCAAGCCTTCGAGTGTCTTCAAGACTGCCATTCATCAAAATATTTTTAAATTATCGCTACAATACTATTTTTTATTATTGTTACTTTATAGCCCTATATACACTCAATAATCTATGTAGCCACTACATACTGCTGTTTATTCACACGTTATTAATTTATTGAATGGCGCATTATGATAATCAATCGTACGTTCCTAATTGTGATCAAATAACCGTGAGCAATAATTAGATAACTAGGCTATATTCTATTGTTTCCTGAGATTAAATAATTTCCCTAATCAGTAATCAGCTGATGATAGAAGATATGATAAATTATGATAAATATGCTCACGTTATAAAGTCTTTCTACACTAGACACTAGTTGAAAACTCCTTATTTTTCAGGTAATTTATTGTAAGCATTCAGTGGATTTTGATTATAAAACAATAAAAGTTAAAATAACAGAAGTAAATGAACCAAATTATAAGAAAAAGTGTACACGTGTACCTTTTAAATCCTATTATTTTTTGTCGACAAGGAAAATGAATAAATTACCTGATCCTAAAACTCGTCATTTTTATTACAATTAAGATTTACTGAGAATTTGAAACAAATTAAAAAATACTATTTTCATTCTTCTTCTCAAGCTATTAATAAAGTATATATAAATAAATAAATATTTAAGTAGTTATTGTGTATTAATGAATAAGAATCCTTATTCCAATAATAATAATACATGAGTTTAAAGTACGAAAGAATTACGGGCAAAAAAATTTAGTAAATAATGAAAAACAAAAGACAATCATTTTGTGCAATTAACAATTCCGTTTTCTTCAACTCGATAGATTTCAAGATTAACAACTGAACATTGAAAAACGCGATGCATTTTACTCAGTGCACATATTTCAATAAAAATTGCTAGAGAATGATGAAATTCGTTATAAGCCCGCATGTGTATACATTTGCATAGGCCAATACTAAACGATCCCCGATTGACATAGTTTCACGACTGCGCTATTTCCACCGTATTTCAATCAACGTGGAAATTTATAATCGACTGTTGAAAATGTACCTATATTCGGAGTGGAGCGTTTTATTTGCAATGTTATGTAGCGTATATTTAAAATAATGTTTTATACTCTAGGCATCTGAATAAGTCACAGTAGGTACCAAACCATTTTTAAACTACTGTGATACCTAAGTAGGTATTGGGGTTCCTTTTAACTTTCAATAATACAAATTCAGTAGAAGATAATATAATCCATAAAAATAATTTAATTATCAAAATGATGCCCAGAAATATTTACATTCAATTACAAAGAAACGTTCGTGTTTGACTTACGATTTTCCATCAATTTGCGCTAACAATGTGTTTTAACAGATCAGCACATCGAGAAAATTCAACAAGCCGGAAAGCATCATCAAGATTCCAGGAAAATTCGACTGTTTGTCAAAATTATTGAAATCATCGCCCTTCTCGATTCAATTACCAATTTGAGAGAGAAGCCAGGCATCATTTTCACTCCCACTTACCGTTATTGTACGACTAAAGGGGTTTAACTACCATTTACTGTGTAAATAAAACGCGACAATTGTTATTTACCTTCCGAGTATCGCTAGGAAGTACTCGGGCACATTTGCATAAAAGTGTTGTTTAAAAAATAATAAAAACAAACAACACTAAATTTCAAATAATGGAATCCCCGAGGATCACACGGGCCTGCATAGCCTTTGATAACGCCAGCCCCGACGTTCACAAATTTTATTCTCCATCTGTACCGCAAAACGTTCATTTAAATTTTTAAATCTTATTATGTTTTCTAACGAGCGCTCACACACAAATCAGGTCATTTTATTCATTTATGTTTCCCAGACATTGCAAGACGAACTGCGGCAATTTAATGGCAATCTCTCGGAAAAGTGGCTGTAATTAATCGTAACATTTATAATGAGTTTGTCTGTTCATGTTTCAAGTAAGTTATGGTAATTTCAACTCGATTCCCAGCTGACCGTGCGTACATTTGTGAGTTACGCTTGCATTTAACTTACAAGTTAGTACCTACTAATGCTTTCATCGGAGTTACCGGGCTTAGCTTTATAATTATTAAGTGCGCATTAACTTTTATCTCCTTTTCATGGGTCACGCTCTAAATGTAATGAGGTCTTTGAAAAGCTGCGCGCGTATACTTATTACACGTTCATGATCTTCAGACATTTTATTTGATTCGGACACTTAATTATAAATAAATATTTTTAAATTACCTGTTCCGTGCCAAGACAAATTAGAAGAGCGGAGGGACGGGTCTAAGATAATTCTTAAGCGTCTTGTAAAAATATTATCTCTCCAAACGCAGGGTATTTGAACGTCTAATGAAAATCTCGTTTGAACGGAACTGTGTTGCGGTCAGGAAATTGAAAGGGTGGCCGGAAAACTTGATTTACAGCAAAGTGCCTGAGAAAAGGGATGTTTTATTATGAAAATTATCTTTGGGGACCCGAGAGCCGAGACCGAGAGGGCCGCTCGTCCACGCTGCCCGCTGCTTTGTTATCACACATGAATTATAGTATCGATTAAAATTTGTTTATTTGTGTAATCAAATGAACTGAGATTAGGAACATTTAGTGGGTGCGCTGTTGTGTACCCTGGCTGTTAATTACTGCGGTAACAATGATTACGAAACAACGTAAAGTTTATTATAGAAGTTCTTCAAGTTGATAATTTAGTTTTATTTAAATTTCTGCGTTTTAATAGTCGAATAGTACCTATTTGTAATTACAGTGAAGTCCGTTCTTTATTTGATTCTGTCACACGTAGAAAATATTGCAATGATACTAAAATAATAAATCCAATAGAACAAAAAAACCTCTAAAAATGTGGCGTTAAAATAAAAGTGCAGTTATTTATTCACGAAGACATTTGGCTAGGCGTCCCTAACTAACTTCGGCTCCGCCTGGCCCAGTTTATTTCCGCACCAACAAATTGCTAGCGCCACAAGTTTCTACACCTGTAATTGGGAATGCCAGGTGTCATAGTTTTTGCAGAGTTCGTGACTGTTAGGTCAAACACCTTTACAACTTTTATTAGCACGCGGAAATATTTATGGCAATATACCAATAGTGATTTGTTTTTATTGGCCTAAGAAGCACTAATAGTATGAAATAACACCTAAAGTTATTATCCCTAAGTATCACCTCGACAGTTTCTTACTCCGAATCTATCCTCAAATCTACCTATGCACCCTATGATATAATTGAAAGATACATTTTTGTGTCCGTAGCGCAGATTGTGTGAATTTTACTATGACGAGGTCCTTCGGATTCGGACAAACGAATAACGTTCTTAGGTAAAGTGAGAGACGGGCAATCGTGACGCACTCGACGATGGAAATGATGAATCCATTTTCCAAAAGTTCCATAAACATACAAAACTCTACATGAAGCCTATGCTCTGATGAAAAAATATTTCTGTTCATAGTTTTATGATGAAAGTTGTTTTCAAAATTGCATAAGACGAATCTACGATGTCTTAAGGGACTAAGAACCCATTCCGGCTGGTTGTTATGGTATAGCCCTAGTATAAGGTGCAGTAACATAAAGATCACCTCAATACCTACAGTATTGGCATGTTGCCAGCTTATCGCCTTTGAGCATCGTACTAACCCTGTTCTTACTGTCTTAGAAGCGCTGGGCAGTTTACCAAGACCTGTTTCTTGTAATTTAAATTAAATGAATAGTTTTTGCGCTAGGTTTCTCAGCTCGTTTATGCTTCGCAGTATCCTAAGCTTATGTTAAATGTATTTTGTGCATATAGGAACAGTCGCCGGACTCTGGATATAAGAATCTCATTACTGGGCGATGCTGCTACGCTAGGGGTACGCCTATGGTCCAACTATGTCTCCTTTCGGCTAAAATAAAGATAGTAAATAGTCATCGAATAAATCTTCCATCGTAATTTCCTATCTCAAGTATAAGAAGCATGTTAGACAATAGACTTTTGAAGATGTGGATAAAACACAATCTTCTTTACCTATAGTAATTCATAAAACTATATCGAAGATAGCCCTTAAAGTAAACCAATTTTCATCGACTACCGGTAACTCTCCGTAGGATGGTCCGACAACTATCAGTAATCTGAACGGCAAACTAATCCATCAGCATGATATTCAAATCTCGGGACCGTTCGGTAGCCATCGGCACACAGTCGTGGAGGCTTAGGCTACCTGCAACTTTATACTGAGAGGTTCACGGGTCGAGTCCAACAGGTCGGAAACTATACGGGATATTTCGAAAATAGTACGTAGGTTTTTATTTCTATATATTTATACTATGCGTGAAGACTTTTTTTTTAAAACTATGTTATTATGGGGACAGTTTCGTACTCGTTATGAGTATTACGCACTAAAATTTTCTGAAGAACATCACCAATATGATCTGTATAACGCCCTTCTACGGTGTCGTCTCCCGGCGTTTCCATTCACGTCTGCCTTGTAAACCTTTGTACCGTATACCTTTTGTTAGTCGCCTTTTTATTGATCTTCTGAACTTGACCAACCCATCTCAGCATATAAATTTTTGTCTCTACATCTTTTATCCGACAAAGTTGTCTTATCACATAATTCGTCAATCTATCATTCAAACCACATATACTTCGCAAATAATGCGTGCAGGAAGTCAACATAAAATAAAGGCGAGGATGTTATGGAAGACCAATTACAAAAGAGGAAAAAGATGCAAAAGAAAATGTCACTAAAACAATACTAATAAGTGAAGAGATCATTTCCGTTTAATTGCAATGTTTATCTAGCTCCATAATGTTTATTTGATTCTGTATTTTTGTTTGTATTTCTTCCTTCAACTTCATCAGCTTTTATTCTATTTCATATCACGATTTTCTTTGCTTGTTTTCCTCATAGCTGTCCTTAGACGGGTCGTAATGATATTTTGTATAAATGCTGATATTTCTTGCGGTTTTTTTTCTACAAATAAACAGACGTTTAAAGTTGTAAACTTGTTACGGCGACATTGTACGATTGTTATAAGTTTCTGACTTTCTGAATTTATAACAGTCCCTTAGTTGCATACAAAAGTTTAACAAAAGTTTCTCTTGTGTATCGGCAAAATTGCTACGTTTCGTTTTTTCAGAAAGTTATCGAAGATTTTGCGCTAAATACTGTTTAATAAAATTGACCTAAAACGCCCCCGGCTTCACACTGTAAGTTGATAAAATAATGAGACCGTGCTAATTAAATATTGAAAGCGTAATTGTCTAGACTGGTAACAAGAAGACAGCCTAAAATTTAGTAAGTCTGGATTTATGGAGCCAGGTATGTAGATCATTGTTCTTTTATCTGACAATCGCTTGTACATCTACCCTCTACCCTATGTAAATATCACATTTAATCTAAAAAAATAATTCAATATCATTCCTATTTTTTAGGGTTCCGTACCTCAAAAGGTAAAAAAGGCACCCTTATAAGATCACTCTTTATCGTATTGGGTTCTGCGAATAATCAAAACTCAAAGCCAACACACGATCGTAATGCTCTGGCGTTGATAATATTCTTTCATTAATTCGGTCTTGATAGAGCGTTCGTTCCAGGGTCTAAAGAATTTTTACAATTCCTGGTCCAATTCACCACACAATCTCACTTTATAACGTCAGTTTCATGCATTAATTAATAGGGTAAAAAATGGCCAATGCCAAGTACCTACCAATTTGATAGGCTCTCCTAATCGGTGACCTCTTGCATGGCCAATGTTGATAGTCTGTCAAAATATAAAATGACCCATCACTAAACCAAGAAGATATTTTATGGTAAGAAAACTAAAAACTACTTTACTTAAAATCTTCAGAAACGATAGCCATGATGGATAATATTCCACAGACAATAAGATGTTTCCTGCCTTTCCTCAAGAGTTATGCTCAAGGGCCACCGGTGACCCTTCGCAGTCGATTAATTTTTACAACAAGCGTGAGAAGATCCAGCTGACAAGAATTGTTATTTTCCTGAAACAATTCGGTATTCTATTTTATTCTTAGACATTAGTTTGCCTTTTGATTAGTGCCTCAGTTAGATGTGGATCTAGGTCCTAGGTTTTTATTTATAAAGATTGAAGGCAGATATAATAAGATTCCCCGCTGCTCTTATGAAAAAAAATCTGGATCTATTTTTATTTTACGCGCGTTTATTTTTGGCTAGTACTTAATAGGAGAGAAAAAAACGTAGAGTGGTCCATCAATTTCATATAAAACATTTAAGCTCAGACAAAACATTTTGGTCCTTCTAAAAAGCCTATTCGAAAAGCCCTAAATAGCAAGATCTGTTTAGATTGAGTAATATTTGTTCATGAATTTTATTTATGTATTATCACAACCTACTAGACGTTCCTAATGTCAGAAGAAACCGTTGACAAGAGCTTGCGCAAGAACCTTTTCTTCTTCATCAACACAAGATCTCGTTTACGAAAAAATCAATCAAACATAATATTTTTCTCTTTTTTCCAAAATTAAAAACAGATTCTCTATCAAGCCTTCGAGTGTCTTCAAGACTGCCATTCATCAAAATATTTTTAAATTATCGCTACAATACTATTTTTTATTATTGTTACTATAATAATAGCCCTATATACACTCAATAATCTATGTAGCCACTACATACTGCTGTTTATTCACACGTTATTAATTTATTGAATGGCGCATTATGATAATCAATCGTACGTTCCTAATTGTGATCAAATAACCGTGAGCAATAATTAGATAACTAGGCTATATTCTATTGTTTCCTGAGATTAAATAATTTCCCTAATCAGTAATCAGCTGATGATAGAAGATATGATAAATTATGATAAATATGCTCACGTTATAAAGTCTTTCTACACTAGACACACTAGACACTAGTTAAAAACTCCTTATTTTTCAGGTAATTTATTGTAAGCATTCAGTGGATTTTGATTATAAAACAATAAAAGTTAAAATAACACAAGTAAATGAACCAAATTATAAGAAAAAGTGTATACGTGTACCTTTTAAAACCTATTATTTTTTGTCGACAAGGAAAATGAATAAATTACCTGATCCTAAAACTCGTCATTTTTATTACAATTAAGATTTACTGAGAATTTGAAACAAATAAAAAAATACTATTTTCAGTCTTCTTCTCAAGCTATTAATAAAGTATATATAAATAAATAAATATTTAAGTAGTTATTGTGTATTAATGAATAAGAATCCTAATTCCAATAAAAATAATAAATGAGTTTAAAGTACAAAAGAATTACGGGCAATAAAATTTAGTAAATAATGAAAAACAAAAGACAATCATTTTGTGCAATTAACAATTCCGGTTTCTTCAACTCGATAGATTTCAAGATTAACAACTGAACATTGAAAAACGCGATGCATTTTACTCAGTGCACATATTTCAATAAAAATTGCTAGAGAATGATGAAATTCGTTATAAGCCCGCATGTGTATACATTTGCATAGGCCAATACTAAACGATCCCCGATTGACATAGTTTCACGACTGCGCTATTTCCACCGTATTTCAATCAACGTGGAAATTTATAATCGACTGTTGAAAATGTACCTATATTCGGAGTGGAGCGTTTTATTTGCAATGTTATGTAGCGTATATTTAAAATAATGTTTTATACTCTAGGCATCTGAATAAGTCACAGTAGGTACCAAACCATTTTTAAACTACTGTGATACCTAAGTAGGTACTGGGGTTCCTTTTAACTTTCAATAATACAAATTCAGTAGAAGATAATATAATCCATAAAAATAATTTAATTATCAAAATGATGCCCAGAAATATTTACATTCAATTACAAAGAAACGTTCGTGTTTGACTTACGATTTTCCATCAACTTGCGCTAACAATGTGTTTTAACAGATCAGCACATCGAGAAAATTCAACAAGCCGGAAAGCATCATCAAGATTCCAGGAAAATTTGACTGTTTGTCAAAATTATTGAAATCATCGCCCTTCTCGATTCAATTACCAATTTGAGAGAAAAGCCAGGCATAATTTTCACTCCCACTTACCGTTATTGTACGACTAAAGGGGTTTAACTACCATTTACTGTGTAAATAAAACGCGACAATTGTTATTTACCTTCCGAGTATCGCTAGGAAGTACTCGGGCACATTTGCATAAAAGTGTTGTTTAAAAAATAATAAAAACAAACAACACTAAATTTCAAATAATGGAATCCCCGAGGATCACACGGGCCTGCATAGCCTTTGATAACGCCAGCCCCGACGTTCACAAATTTTATTCTCCATCTGTACCGCAAAACATTCATTAAATTTTTTAAATCTTATTATGTTTTCTAACGAGCGCTCACACACAAATCAGGTCATTTTATTCATTTATGTTTCCCAGACATTGCAAGACAAACTGCGGCAATTTAATGGCAATCTCTCGGAAAAGTGGCTGTAATTAATCGTAACATTTATAATGAGTTTGTCTGTTCATGTTTCAAGTAAGTTATGGTAATTTCAACTCGATTCCCAGCTGACCGTGCGTTAACATTTGTGAGTTACGCTCGCATTTAACTTACAAGTTAGTACCTACTAATGCTTTCATCGGAGTTACCAGGCTTAGCTTTATAATTATTAAGTGCGCATTAACTTTTATCTCCTTTTCATGGGTCACGCTCTAAATGTAATGAGGTCTTTGAAAAGCTGCGCGCGTATACTTATTACACGTTCATGATCTTCAGACATTTTATTTGATTCGGACACTTAATTATAAATAAATATGTTTAAATTACCTGTTCCGTGCCAAGACAAATTAGAAGAGCGGAGGGACGGGTCTAAGATAATTCTTAAGCGTCTTGTAAAAATATTATCTCTCCAAACGCAGGGTATTTGAACGTCTAATGAAAATCTCGTTTGAACGGAACTGTGTTGCGGTCAGGAAATTGAAAGGGTGGCCGGAAAACTTGATTTACAGCAAAGTGCCTGAGAAAAGGGATGTTTTATTATGAAAATTATCTTTGGGGACCCGAGAGCCGAGACCGAGAGGGCCGCTCGTCCACGCTGCCCGCTGCTTTGTTATCACACATGAATTATAGTATCGATTAAAATTTGTTTATTTGTGTAATCAAATGAACTGAGATTAGGAACATTTAGTGGGTGCGCTGTTGTGTACCCTGGCTGTTAATTACTGCGGTAACAATGATTACGAAACAACGTAAAGTTTATTATAGAAGTTCTTCAAGTTGATAATTTAGTTTTATTTAAATTTCTGCGTTTTAATAGTCGAATAGTACCTACTTGTAATTACAGTGAAGTCCGTTCTTTATTTGATTCTGTCACACGTAGAAAATATTGCAATGATACTAAAATAATAAAGCCAATAGAACAAAAAAACCTCTAAAAATGTGGCGTTAAAATAAAAGTGCAGTTATTTATTCACGAAGACATTTGGCTAGGCGTCCCTAACTAACTTCGGCTCCGCCTGGCCCAGTTTATTTCCGCACCAACAAATTGCCAGCGCCACAAGTTTCTACACCTGTAATTGGGAATGCCAGGTGTCATAGTTTTTGCAGAGTTCGTGACTGTTAGGTCAAACACCTTTACAACTATTATTAGCACGCGGAAATATTTATAGCAATATACCAACAGCGATTTGTTTTTATTGGCCTAAGAAGCTCTAATAGTATGAAATAACACACTTACACAGTACATATTTTGTGGTGTACAATAAAGTATATAATAAATAAATAAATAATAACACCTAAAGTTATTGTCCCTAAGTATCACCTCGACAGTTTCTCACTCCGAATCTATCCTCAAATCTACCTATGCACCCTATGATATAATTGATAGATACATTTTTGTGTCCGTAGCGCAGATTGTGTGAATTTTACTATGACGAGGTCCTTCGGATTCGGACAAACGAATAACGTTCTTAGGTAAAGTGTGAGTCGGGCAATCGTGACGCACTCGACGATGGAAATGATGAATCCATTTTCCAAAAGTTCCATAAACTTACAAAACTCTACATGAAGCCTATGCTCTGATGAAAAAATATTTCTGTTCATAGTTTTATGATGAAAGTTGATTTCAAAATTGCATAAGACGAATCTACGATGTCTTAAGGGACTAAGAACCCATTCCGGCCCGTTGTTATGGTATAGCCCTAGTATAAGGTGCAGTAACATAAAGATCACCTCAATACCTACAGTATTGGCGTGTTGCCAGCTTATCGCCTTTGAGCATCGTACTAACCCTGTTCTTACTGTCTTAGAAGCGCTGGGCAGTTTACCAAGACCTGTTTCTTGTAATTTAAATTAAATGAATAGTTTTTGCGCTAGGTTTCTCAGCTCGTTTATGCTTCGCAGTATCCTAAGCTTATGTTAAATGTATTTTGTGCATATAGGAACAGTCGCCAGACTCTGGATATAAGAATCTAATTACTGGGCGATGCTGCTACGCTAGGGGAACGCCTATGTCCAACTATGTCTCCTTTCGGCTAAAATAAAGATAGGAAATAGTCATCGAATAAATCTGCCATCGTAATTTCCTATCTCAAGTATAAGAAGCATGTTAGACAATAGACTTTTGAAGATGTGGATAAAACACAATCTTCTTTACCTATAGTAATTCATAAAACTATATCGAAGATAGCCCTTAAAGTAAACCAATTTTCATCGACTACCGGTAACTCTCCGTAGGATGGTCCGACAACTATCAGTAATCTGAACGGCAAACTAATCCATCAGCATGATATTCAAATCTCGGGAACGTTCGGTAGCCATCGGCACACAGTCGTGGAGGCTTAGACTACCTGCAACTTTATACTGAGAGGTTCACGGGTCGAGTCCAACAGGTCGGAAACTATACAGGATATTTCGAAAATAGCACGTTGGTTTTTATTTCTATATATTTATACTATGCGTGAATACTTTTGTATTTAAACTATGTTATTATGGGGCCAGTTTCTTACTCGTTATGAGTACTACGCACTAAAATTTTCTGAAGAACATCACCAATATGATCTGTATAACGCCCTTCTACGGTGTCGTCTCCCGGCGTTTCCACTCACGTCTGCCTTGTAAACCTTTGTACCGTATACCTTTTGTTAGTCGCCTTTTTATTGATCTTCTGAACTTGACCAACTCATCTCAGCATCTAAATTTTTGTCTCTACAACTTTTATACCACAAAGTTGTCTTATCACATCATTCGTCAATCTATAATTCAAACCACATATACTTCACAAATAATGCGTGCAGGAAGTCAACATAAAATAAAGGCGTGGATGTTATGGAAGACCAATAACAAAAGATGAAAAAAACGCAAAAGAAAATGTCACTAAAACAATACTAATAAGTGAAGAGATCATTTCCGTTTAATTGCAATGTTTATCTATCTCCATAATGTTTATTTGATTCTGTATTTTTGTTTGTATTTCTTCCTTCAACTTCATCAGCTTTTATTCTATTTCATATCACGATTTTCTTTGCTTGTTTTCCTCATAGCTGTCCTCAGACGGGCCGTAATGATATATTGTATAAATGCTGATATTTCTTGGGTTTTTTTTCTAGAAATAAACAGACGTTTAAAGTTGTAAACTTGTTACGGTGCCATTGTACGATTGTTATAAGTTTCTAACTTTCTGAATTTATAACAGTCCCTTAGTTGCATACAAAAGTTTAACAAAAGTTTCTCTTGTGTATCGGAAAAATTGCTACGTTTCGTTTTTTCAGAAAGTTATCGAAGATTTTGCGCTAAATACTGTTTAATAAAATTGACCTTAAACGCCCCCGGCTTCACACTGTAAGTTGATAAAATAATGAGACCGTGCTAATTAAATATTGAAAGCGTAATTGTCTAGACTGGTAACAAGACAGCCTAAAATTTAGTAAGTGTGGATTTATGGAGCCAGGTATGTAGATCATTGTTCTTTTATCTGACAATCGCTTGTACATCTACCCTCTACCCTATGTAAATATCACATTTTATCTAAAAAAATAATTCAATACCATTGCTATTTTTTAGGGTTCCGTACCTCAAAAGGTAAAAAATGGAACCCTTATAAGATCACTCTTTTGTCCGTCTGTCCGTGTGTCACCACCGATTTTCTCAGGAACGGGTGGACCTAGCAAGTTGAAATTTATACCAGACACTGAGATCTATAATCCCTATTAGGTGTATAAAATCAAGGTCCTAAGTCAACACGATAAAAAGATATGGGCAAATTTGTATTTTCACGAAAACTTGTAAGTACCAGAATGTAACTCATTTTTAACTGTTTTTATTTTTTGGAATTTCCCTTTTTTTTCTGACAATTCTAGGTCAACCGGGGTCTACCATATAGGTTTTGGATCGAAAACTTATATCACAAAACTCACAAAACGTTTTGGGGACACTTTTATATGCGTACAGCTAAGGAGTGAAATTCCCTGCCGGAGTCTGTGTTTCCCGATAGCTACAATCTTTAAGTCAAGAGTGAATGGGTTTTTTCTAGGCAAGCGTGCTTCACCGTCGATGATGAGCGATGATGTGGTATCGCTTTCCATCAGGTGAGATAGTGGTCAAGCGCGAGCCTATTGATAATAATAAAAAAAAAATTGTAGTTCTTATTGACCTAGAAATACGAAATTTGGCAAAAATTAAGATCTTACAGCACAAATAAAGGAAAAATTCCAAAAAATAATTAAAGTTGAAATTTAAGGTATATTGTAGTACTTACTAGTTTTCGCGAAAATCTAAATTTACCCATATCTTTAAAATGGAATTTTATTAAGGAAGTATAATGGGTAGTTACGGAACCCTCGGCGCACGAGTTCGACTCGCACTTGACCGGTTTTTTTAATTTTAAGGTTATCATTGTAATTTACTAGCGGGCGCATCGCGGATTCACCCGCGTAGTTCCCATTCCCGTGGGACTACATGGATAAAAAGTAGCCTATGTCACCCGGGGATAGAGTAGCTTCTTCTTCGGGTAAAATAATTTTTGAAATCAGTCCAGTAGTTTTCAAATTTATTCGTTACATACAAACATACAAATCTTTTCTCTTTATAATATTATATAGTATAGATAAGACATTAATTTACACTATTATTGCAATGTCTTCAAATTCGATTATTAGTATTACTATCATTTTTAGCGTGACAACGGTCAATTGTACAACGCCTGCGTCACACTTTTTGCACTTACCTAATGGTGGTCAAAAAGAAGAACGACGCATGTACGAATAAAATTTTGGCTCAAACGTCTGAAATGTTTTCCATTACGAATGTCTGTGATGTCCAAAGTAAACTAAGGAAGTGCTCAAAAATGAATTAAAAAAATCACATTGGTATTTGCCGGGATTTAAACTGCTTACGAAGAATATTTTATCACGTATATTATTATTATTACATATTTATAATATATTATTATTATTTTACTGGTCTCGATTGAGACCAGTAGCATGCTCTCTCAATCGAGCACAAACCGATTGTGAGTCATTGATGTGAACGCGCGGCCCTCAATCCCCACACAGTGCGTCGTTTGTCGGCACTACTCGGCACTAAGGCAACAAATAGCGCAACTTCAGGGCTACACGCTCAGAATTAATTATTAATACTGGGTTTCCTCACTACGTTTCCCTTCACTTTGTGTTAGCTCTATAAGGAATAGAATACATAATGTGTTACTAAGATTACATAATCTGTTACATTGTCAATTTGTTATAATGAGTTTTCGTGACACTTTCGTATTTCTGGGATTTGTTGCAAATACGACGTATTAAAACAGATATATATATATATTAACATACTAATAATAAATTTTGGACATATTTTCTTATAAAAATGTAGTCGTGTTGTACTGAAAATAAAAAAACTGGCCAAGTGCGAGTCGGACTCGCGCACGGAGGGTTCCGTACCATTATTGCAAAAAAACGGCAAAAATGTCACGTTTTTTGTATGGAAGCCCCCCTTAAATATTAATTTTATCCTGTTTTTAGTATTTGTTGTTATAGCGGCAACAGACATACATCATCTGTGAAAATTTCAACTGTCTAGCTATCACGGTTTATGAGATACAGCCTGGTGACAGACAGACAGACAGACAGACGGACCGCGGAGTCTCAGTAATAGGGTCCCGTTTTTACCCTTTGGGTACGGAATCCTAAAAATGGTCCCTACATCAAATAATCTAGAAATGAGCTTGAATCAAACTATTAGCCCGCCTGGTTTAGTCTTTTACTGGTATCATCATCATTACCGATATTTTTCTTATATAATAAAACTATTTATAAAAACATAACCATCACATATATATTAATACAACAATATTCTTCACATAATTTATGTTAGTACCATGGCCAATTAAGCAGTAAGTCCACCCTATCAGCTAACACAACACAAACAGTACAAAAATAATTAGAGCATATTTGTACCCCTCAAAAGCAGCAACAATGTCGTCCAAGTCCAAACAGCATATTTCATACACAACAAGATACACTTAACAGGCAGTGTTGCCATGTTTAGTGACACGGCACCTTAATCTACACTTCAAAGAGATCACAAACTCACTCAGGCCCGTGCGGCGTAACGTGTATCGTATATTTATGGGGCGTCAGATGTGTAGCACTCAAATCGGTAGTGTTATTGCATTCCAAATTATGTGTGAGTTTTTAGGTGTAGATTTATAATTGTGGATTTTAGTTTCCATACGCAATGATTTTTAGAAAGTATTTAAACTAGTAACTATAGCAACATAGATTTTTAAAGCTATAATTTTTGTAAGAAATTCTTGATAAGCTCTTTCTTTTCTAACGGTATATATCTGGCTATTAGTTGCTACGAAACCCTTAACTTCGGCGCTCAAAATTTGTTATCCATGTAGCTCATAAACGCCGAACGAACTAACAATTGAAAAAAGTCGCGTAAGAAGCAATGGTTCTTCTTGAAAAGCTCTTTCAAATGGAGTTTATCTTATGACTTTTAAGCTTTGGGAAAGATTTCCATAGTTTGATATACCCATTCTCCTTTCGTGCAGACTAGATTTAAACATACACAATGAATCTCGGTGAAAAGTTTTGCTTTTACCAAACATCTACTTTACTATAAGTAATTGACAGGCACGAGTTTGACCTGATCTCACCGATCCTATCTTTTTATAGAACATTAATTTTTAGGCTCAATCCAGTCATTGGTTTCTGGAACTGAGAATTTCGTAACCAATTCCGAGAAGGTATATTATTTTATCAGAGAGAATAGGATAGCGTCGATGGGTTCACACTTACTGACCCACATCTACTGAGGACACATCTCTCAGAGCAATCTGTAACATCGACAAGCTACATAATAAATGACTCCTGTTGTAACCACTGAGAAGTCAGCTTACCCTTCTGGGAATAAGACTGGGCCATGAAATTATGTTAGTCATCCTTTATGCGATAAATATTAACAACACATCTGTTTTAATATACCGATTCTTTCATTAACTATACAAAAACAAAATA
Organism: Orthosia cruda; assembly: GCA_964057195.1. Taxonomy (NCBI): domain Eukaryota; kingdom Metazoa; phylum Arthropoda; class Insecta; order Lepidoptera; family Noctuidae; genus Orthosia; species Orthosia cruda. The sequence continues at coordinate 22,567,899 of OZ059826.1, read as the reverse complement.
ATCGCTTTAAAGTAGTGTAAATCACGCTATGATATGAATAAAAGTAATACTTTATCCTTACCACAATATTTCCGATTTATTAAAAAGCCGATAATGTGTATCGGGCTGTAGCGACGTTTTTATTAGGAAGCTTGAAAGGGCCTACGTCGACGGCGACGCGCCATTATGTCCCATTCGCGCCACTGAGTGCTTAATGCAGGATAATGGACCCTCTCACTATTAATTTGCCCCGTTTTTGGTACGAAAATACCATAAACAAGTGCTCCGGTTACCCTAACAACCCATCGATTTATTTTGTTTCCACAGAATTGTTTCTAATGAACTGAAAACTTAACCGCTGAATGAAAATTCCAAGTTAATCTGTCTGATACAAACAATGCAAAATCGCTCGTGATGTTTATTCAGAAACTAATTTAAGCGCTCTGCAAACATAAAATATAATTACAACAAATAACGGTTCATATTAATGGCGACGATTTTAGTTATATTTAAATAACATGGAATTTGACTCTGCAATGGTTAATTTATCACACAGAAATGTGAATTGCTACACTCAAAATATCCGTTATTTTTATACGAAATCCGAGTTGTGTTTGGATGTTCCCCGCCATACTCGTAAACCAAATAGCTTTACGAACATGAGCGTACTCAAATATTGGTTGAACGTGGTCTCAGGGACACCAACACAGATTTACTTCGCACTGCATTAGAAATATGGATCATAGCCGAAGTGAAGGCGAATTTAAAGTGTCACGTCGTAAAATTTTCGAAGCTTACACTTCGTAAAATATTGCATAAAAAGAAATTTTAAAAAGTCTCAGCCAATAAGAATCTCTCTTGCGGTTACTGGCAGTAAACTTTCTGTAAGCATCTGCTCCAAATATCGTAAAACGTCGCAAAAACCATAATTCACGTTTTGAGGTGCAGTAAAAAATTGGATGGCCACGTTAGAAATAAAAGATGGAAAGCAGTAATTTTCATTAAACCGCGAAATCCCAAACCGGCAGTGACGATCGTTCATATCGGGTACGATTAGAGTGTACGCTTGAAGGAGATAAATCGTCGGCAATACACGAGCCGTGGCACGACGGACCAACAAATTATTGTCGCCCAGGGAGTACGAAATATCGGCCGGTGCCGGCACGTCAGCCGCGACCTACCAGAAATATATATCTGCACTCCCATCTGTAGGAAAAGCGGGAGATCCGAACAAATATCCGAACGTACGAGTCGGGCAGCGGCCAGCGAACGCGGTTCTCGTACTAACTGCCTGCATCATGCCAAACTATATCTCCTTGTATTTTAAGTAATGCCTCTGAAATATCTCTAGTTGCTAGCCTAGAATAATAAAAAAGTAGATCAATAATAAAATATTTTATGGCGAATTTTGTGCGCAGCGCTGTAAATTTAGGTCACCGGATTTGCAATCCAGATCGTAAGCACTAGGTAATATTTAGATTCATAGAGCGAGAATTCACTTCCTACGTCATCACCACTGAAAGCCACAGAAGAAAGGATATTGGACGTGTAAATAGCAACTAAAATATAAGTTAGAGTAGCCTTGTGAGTAAATTGCCCGTTTCCATGATATTTACAAGTTGCGCGGGATAATAGGCGTCAGATTACCATGAAAGTCTTGTTTATATTAACGGTTTCCCGTCGTGTTCCGGTTAATGAGCATTAGTTTCTTTGTTCATGGAAAGGCATCGTTTTCTTTTTCTTAGACTTAAGAATATATAGAAGTAATATGTGCGAAATATTTATCATAATATGAAATGTTGAGTAGCACTTGGTTACCTTAATCATCAGATAAATCGGCACTGGGCCGCGATGTGGTTTTCAGCCCATTCCTTATCGCAAAGAAAAGGCTTGTGGGAATATTATAAGCTGATTTTTGTTGTGCTCATCATCAGATTCAGACGAACCGATACTGAACATAAAATTTAATAAAATCATATAAAAAAACTATTCACAAAAAAATTAATTGCCGTAGGTTTGTGGTTACATTATTTGTAGCAAATTGCCGGCGGCTACGACGGCTACGAATCGTAGCTCTCGTAGCAGCGTAGAAGTTACAATCTTGCTACGATGTTTATACATTTTTAAGTACCACAAAGAAATATACGTACCTAAATTCAGTCTTCAGTGGTCGTTGATAAAACTTTGAACACTTACAAATATTATGTTATAACTGTAAAGGCCACATGGAGGCCTGGAGGAGCTCGTGACTAAATGATACCAGCCGCGCTAGTCTATCTTCAAGATTAAGTAACGCTTGGTCCAGTTTACATTTTCATCCATTACATACCAATCTTGCCAAGGGGTATCTTGTTGCCCAGTTACTGAGTTGTGGAGGTCAGATAGTCAGTCGCCACCATCCTGACTGATGATAAGCGATGATATGGTCGACGGTGAAGCACGCTTACCAAGAACTAACCTATTCACTCTTGACTTAAAAAAACTCCCAGGTTGTAGCTATCAAAAAACAAAGACTGAACTATAAAGTGCACCAGCCACCACCACCAAATTGATTAAATTGTTAAGGCCACCAGCGATGACATGTGCTTAAACCTGTATTGCTGTTCTAAACAAATAAAAAATAAAGCTGAATGGCTTGCCGCCGTTCAATTAGTGTCGTTCTCTGTCAAAAGGAATATTGGTGTATAAATGGCGAAGGCAGGCATTGTCACAGACGCGGTATATCATCGGCGCGCGGAAATTCAAAGGGCGCCGGAAGTACTTGATTTATGAGAGGAGGTCGCATGTATGGCCGAGTATTAAAATTTTCATAAAAATATTCTTTATGAATTGCGAGCATTGTGCTGCTAGTTAAATGGCTGATTTAATATTTCACTTTTGTTGTGCTGTTTGGGTATGGACAGGTTTTAGGCGGATTTTAGTACATGTACGTGCTAAATCACGTGTAGGAAACATAAGGTTTGGAACCCAGATTTATTTGCGCATTGTTTATTTGGCATGGAGCTAGATCCAGACGAAAATGTCGGGCTAGTCAACCTTGACTGACAAGAATAGTCCGTATTAGGTCAAGATTCGAAGTGCCAGCGGTTGTGAGGGCCATGCTGGCAGAGACAGAAAACTGGAGAGAAATGGCCTACTTCTGTGAGACCGTGATGCTTCAGAAGGATGCTGCCGAGCGGGATCGTCAGAGGGCCGATCAGATTGGGGATTCTTTCCGCCCACCAAGTGACTCCAGGAAAGACTGTGGCACAGTGATCACGTGCTGCTGTGAACAGCGAGGCTCAGGGAGATGCTTCTCAGTCTCCCCAGGGATGTGCCCTAACAGTCATTGTACAGAGGGAGTTCCGGAGTGGTCTTTTAAGAGGTGACGGGGCCTCTTCCAAGTGCTGATGGTGATCACCGGGGTGGTTTTAGTGAGGTAAAAATCCCACTCTCTCTCGTCTTTTCCCCAAAAGTCCAGGTGCCTTTTGAAGATTTAACACGCCAAAAAAAATGTCTTTACTCTGCAGAGAGACAACACAAGCTCATAACCTGTTTTAGGCCTGAACTCGTTTTTAAACGATAGTGCGTTGGTTTATTTACAAAACAACTAAAAGGTTTTCACATAAATTGTAATCTTAAACAATTGGTCTTGTTAAGAGACACATAAGTCAGTATTAGTCTCCGTCCTAGACACGCTACACCCACATTTAATTTTCTAAGAAACCAAATCCAATTACTTTCTTCGTAACACCAGATAATTAAATCTATCTCTCTCTTTATCTATAGTATAAAGTATCTTAAAGTAGAGCAATCCCTAATTCTGTGATAACTTCAACATTGTAGATACTAGTTTTATTATTACGATAAAACTTCGATCTTCCTCGGTAGCTGCTTTTAAAGCTTAAACTGTTTACCGCCATAAAAAAACAAGATCAGAAAGTTACACACAGAAAGAAAATTGATACTTTTTCCATCAGCTTGGAGGAGATCGCTTATAAAATGTAACAAGAGTAGGGTAAGTACAATAAAAGTATTTGCTTTCGGGTCCAGTTTTTAGTGAAGCTCATTTCATTTGTTTTACATTTTGTATATATAGGAGGGTACTCTGGTGGCCAGTTAGGCGTGCGGCCCGCTTTACACGCGTACTTTGTGAATAATTTGCATGAGCGTGGAGGACGCAGCCGCCGCTACGGGGATTTAGAGGAGGGAGAGTGTGCGGGGCGCGGGGCGGCGGGGGCCCGTCAGGATTTAATGGTGAGCGCGCTGCCTGCCCACTGGAGATATTCTCATCTCGCCGAGGATATCCACCGTTACGATTTAGCGGCTTTGCAAATTGCAACCGTGTCATGAAAACGTCTGATGTCGGATTTACTATAGGCACTTATATTTTACTCTTATACACGTTTCCCCGAAATACTTGTACGTATTCTCACCGAGCAAAGCCCCTCGTTTAGTCAGTGAAAATTTCCATTATTCCTACCTTAACGTCAGCTACAAAAGCGTTTTGAATTCATTTCGCGTTAATTAAGTTTTAAATACGTTTCAACCTTTTGATATCAGTCCTTAAACCACCTTATTTTCATAAATTTCAGCATATTTTAGTGCATAAATTATGCAAAATGGTTGTGACGCCAGTGTCTGCCGAGTTTAGTAGGTACATTGAAAGTGCCTTCCCATAAATATTCAGTTTACGGACACTCGACCACCTTATAGATGCGCTGATTTACACTGAACTAGACTTGCTGAGAGTGTAGCTTAATGAACACTGGGTTTTATAGCTTAATCTTGACGATAAAGTTAACAGGTTCGATATTTCATGTCGGCCAAATGGCTGAACATCTGCGCTTGTATAGCGCTCTTAACTACGAATAATTACATAAACGACTGTTTACATGAGTCTAGAACTGCTATTTATCTAAAAGCTGTTGGGTAATGTCACTGGGTGGATTTAATCGTAGGAAATAACTATGATTAACTAGTTTCCCTTTGAGTGCGAGTACGATCAGAAGTGGCCAAATAAACAACGTCCATGAGCCAATACCCGTGATATGATTTTCGTATTTACGAAATAGCCAATCAATGCGGAATTCGATTTTTTCTGAAAGCAACTGTAATCGAGTTTCGAATTTGCCGTCACAGTTGCATTAAGAGCGGGTAGTGCATTTGTGAAACGTTTACTAAGATTGTGAAGCAGACTCGTTTACTCATTGAGAGGTATTTAAATACTAGAGTGGCTTAAGGTACTGATAGGGCTACTTTGAACGTAATCTGATTTATCTTCTCGGAGAATGTATTTTTCAGTGCAATTAATAGCACACAGTGGACATAATATTGTAACTCTGACGATTTAAGATCGTCATTGTACCATAGTATGCTTTTATATCATTTGGAAAGCCATTCCCTAGGTGACGCAACCAACGCGCTGCCCTTGCACCTGACCCGAAGCCTTTCGACGCCCTTCGCCAGGTAGGACAAGTGAAAAATACCCACCTATCTATTTGACAAATATGTAGCTGTCACGCTACACTTAACACTGTAGAATGAACGAAAATAGATTATTCTTGGACTTCATTTAACCAAGTAAATTTTTAGCTTGGTTTTAGAATTGAATTCGGTTAAAAATTAGGAGTAATTTACAACAGTTTGTGTCTTACAAAACCGAGAGCTTTTGCAGACTTTCAATTTGCCTCTTTATTAGTTGAGTTTGTTTTTCCTCAAAGAAAATAATAACAAAAAGGTTTTTGAAGAAAGGTCTGCTCTAAAGCTACAAAGGAAGGTTTTCGTTTCTTTCTACTTAAGGCTTTGATACAGGTGTCCTACGTTTTACGAGTTGGTCGCAGCCAACCCTTCACACGCCTTTCATATCCCAAATATATGTAAATGACAAAGTCACCGACATAAATATTTATATTGAACACTCTGCAGTATTCGAAAATTTCAAGCCAATACTAGTAAATTCTGTACTGACTAGGGTCACTGAAAATGTCAATATATATTTGTTAGTTTGATACAAGATTCATGTTTCGTGAGCGAAGCTGCGGATTGGGTACCAAATTGGTACATGTCACAAGAGATCTTAAGGGTTAAAGTGCCAATTACGTACGACGTGCGTTTTGGAATATTTCGTTTGAGTGTGACGTTTTGGTTATAAACAAAACTGTGTTTAAAAGACAAATATTTGTTCTTAGACCCATTCACACCTCGTGAATTGAACTTTCTTACTTTTTAACCGATTGGGTAAAAAGGTAGACATATAGCAAAAACCATAACTGTTAAAATTCTATAGTTCTGAATCAGGGGGCTGCTAAGTTTGTTTTACCCTTCTGTATAAAGTACCTACAGTAATTTTCTTTACTTACCTACTCAAAATTGAAATTTCATCAAAACAAACTTCTCATAATATCCTACTTTATCAACACACTACAGCCACAAACTTCTCTTTAATTCTCCAAAAAGCGTTCTCTACGAAGCAGATTTGTATCGTAATTTGCATAGTTAAGTCTGGAACTTACATAGAGGTACACATAAGCAAACTTCCGTCATAACTCCGCAGCCGATGTCGGCGAGCAAATAAGTAACTAGCAAGTTTAAGCAAACACTATTAACTGTATAGTAGTTTAAGAAACGGTCTCAATTTACCCTTCACATAATCTAGTTTGTGCTTAATCAAAATTCCGGGCCACACTCAATATGGATACGGGGTTAGCGCTGTATAATAGCTCGTACCTTCGCATATATTATTAGGTACTTATGTGATATACATGCTGTTACGTTAATTAGCTTAATCTGAAGTACAAACTGACAATTAACTAGGCGCTAACGATTTGTTGTTGTGGTCGGAGAGGGGAGTGACAGATTGGGTTGGGTGCGAGGGAGTTAGTTCGCTGTCAAGGTTAGCCGTGTGTGGGCATGCCTTGTTAATGTTTTGGCAAACTCTTTACATTAGGTAGACAATAGGGCTATCACTCCAGTTATCTGAGAGGTTCGCAAAGCGATTGCTTACGTTATGCTGAATACCCGCCTAGTGATTAGGCATGTACTTACCACAAAGTATTTAAGAGGCGGAGCGCCGCGGACAGAGAGAGAGTTCACTACGAACAAAGCGTCATTTTGCACGCACACAATGACATTACGATTTTACAGGGATTTTCGGGCAATATTGGACAGAACTCAGTCGCGGCTGTCGCAAGTTCTAGCGGACGTTTGTCACGTCATTCACTAATATTTTTCAGTTAATAATTTGTAAAACCTGTGCCATATTTTTAAATAATAATATATATTCTTGTCAACCACTCTTTTTTTTTAAACACTATAGTGGTACTTACATTTTTGCTAAAATTATAAAGTGCACTTTCTGGTTTTAAAAATAGTAACGACTATTTTAATTAATTTATATTTTGAGGTATAAAGGGTCTCACTCATAGTACGAGTCGGGTCCGATAGTTTGGAAAGGGCTAGATAGATTGATTGTGGGATTATTATTACAACATTGTTACGTCTTGTTACCATCCAATCATCATCGTATGTGGAGTCGTGATCTTTAATTGATATTTATTGCTCTGGCTACCTCTTTAAGGCTTGTAAGCATAGTATGATGTATATTTAGACGAATCGTTGTATTTATGTTTATAAACTTACACTTACTACTCCATTTTTTTATTTAGAATCAATATAGTAGCAACCCTAGTGACTTCGGCAAGTTTAGGTAACAATTGTCGAGGACGGCGGGAGTGGTCCTTCTGTATACTTTCTACTTTGTGTACTTACTCAGCAAATCGTCAGTCAAATTGATACTTCCCAGACAATACTTTATTGCCCAATTCTATAACTATCACATTAGAATCGTGTTACACAATGACTGATGTTTCTCGACAACTAAACCAGATGGTATGGCTGGCATCCATCATTGCAATGCAGTAACAAATTATGTAGCATCTGTGTGCTGTTTTTACTCTAAATCTCTTGTATTTTGATCTTAATTAACAAGCTATCTAGTTGAGTGTGAATAGTAGAATTTGTGAGGTGGAAGCAAACAGTAGAGTTTAATTTTATTCATTTTATTCATTATGAGTATTTGACTTCGGGTTAATTCATGATTTTCTAATGATTTCATACAAGTTGATGATCTATGAAAAATATTTGTAACGCACTACACTAAATTATGAGAATTGTAGCTGATATTGGAGACGAAAGCCACCAAATGTAGTTTAGTAGGTATGCTTGTTATACCAACTAGAGTAAAGTGTATGATGTCCATATGTGAAAGCATTGATTCTGTGAAAAGTCAAGATGTGTAACGCAACGTCAAAAATTCAGCAGTTGCACAGCGGCGGTGGTGTTTAAAATTTCAAGAGCGGAGCGCGGGCGGCCCCGCTGAAGTATCACGAGTTCATAAATTAGTTACTTTACGAGGGAAAGGTCGCGCCCCCATCGCGCCGGGCCCGTGTATAATTTTCATTTAAACACGAGCAGCCACAGGTCCTCGCCGTAAATCAGCTCCGACGGTCGCCCTTTGAGCATGAACGCGCGGACGACCGCTGCCGCGCCGCGCCGCGCCGCCTCCACGCCGGCCAACCGCCACCGCCGACCGCCGCAACAATGTAAAGACATTTCCATTGTACCGTAATAGGGCATTGTTTGTGACGTAAATTTTACTGCTGAATATGCAAATTTCGTTTTGCCGCGACCTCCAGCGCGAAATATTGCGAAAGTTTTGTCGAAAAATTAAAATCACGAATCGCGAACAAGTTTTTAATAACGATCGTTACTGCTTCGGAAAAAATATCGCTATTTGTACTGCAGAGGTATAAAATATTTTTATCCGTGAGATTAAAAATACTCGACCCCTTTTGCAAAATATATCAATGTTCGTACACAATATAAAGCCAGAGGAAAATGACAATTCCGGGTTTCAAAAATACGTAAAATTAAACGTTTTATTGAGTGACGTTTACATATCGAATCATAAATATTCATGGCGAAGGTTGTGCACATCTGCTCGGGAGGCGCGGCGACATGAAAGGAAACAGACGAAATTCCCTCATCATTCCGTAACATGGACACGTACGGTATCTAATACATCTCCCCTTTCAAAAGTGCTTAAAGGTAGTATTATCTTAATTAAACGGCTGCAATACACAAGCTGTGTATTCCGAGATAACGGCGTCATAACCATAACTCCATAAATATAAAAATCTCACGCTATTACAACATTTTGGTTCACCTTTATCACCTGGTAACAGCGTGATAAATAACTATAAGAAACTCATTACCAGGAAATAAGAAACTTCATTATACAGTAGAAGCAGTGCGCGATCTCGTTATCCACAAATAAAAAGGCTTTTTCAGTGGGAGGGCTTGGAGGCCCGAGGCGTTAATATTTAAAGCTGCGCCGTCGAGATGGTTGCTCTAATGTGCTATTAGCTCCACAACCGCGTGTTCGACTCGGCGGAAGACGCGCCGCAGCCGCACCGCGCCGCACAAGTGTGTAGGCGTCTTAAACGCACCGCGAGCTCGGTAAACGTCTTGTTATAATATTATGTTATACATTCAGATTGTATACAAATAAGTACAGTCGTCTGATTTAAGCAATTCCCTTGTCGGCAGCAAAGATTAGCAATGGTTTTGTGTTTTTCGATATATTGTACGTATTTTAAATCTTTTCTTATTGAAATATCTAACTTTCGAAATCTAGATTTCTGAGAAGGTAGAAACTAATACCGCGTAATACTCGTACCTAACAACTTCGAGTCTCTAAAATATCAATGTAAAAGAGAGAATTTAAACTGTCAAGTTCAAAATAGAATTGAGGACACAAGGTGACTCACAAAGAGCTGTTTGCATCACCAGACATACATTAGCTGGCACAGCCCTATAAAAAACGTTATTTAATGTAAGGTACAAAAAGCCACAGGCCAAGGCACGCGGACGCAACGACGACGGACATGCACCTGACATTTATTACCTCTGACAAAACTCGCGTTCACATTAACTTCCATTTGCAATGGTAGGTGACCGTATACAATGATAAGATACAGCAAACAGGCTTGCAGACTCAAAACTAACCCAAAAATTTCTCCACACGTCGCTGTTTCTTTTCCGCCATTGAGGCCAGAAGTCTTCTTTTTGTTCGATACGAGGGAAGCAGTGCTGTGTAGTTTACTGAAAGTGATTGAAATAATATTTCTTTGAGAAAATCCTCATGAACAGAGGGGCTGTCTGGGGTGAACGTAAGGTTATGTCAAATTCCTACCGCTACCATATTGGCTACCATGAACCCTGGGCCCGGTATTCCAGTAAAGTCACGCGCATCCTCGACTGGGAAATTGGTTATCCTAGTTTTCTGATGGCAAAAGCCTGCTATAAAATAGCCTTTAACTATTTTGTGAAACGATTGGACAAAATAAGATACAAAACAAGGAAATGCTATAAAATTATTTCAGGGGTTCAAATGATTATGAGTAGCTGCTTTTGGTATCATATATATACATACATACATAAACTCACGCCTTTTTCCCATGGGGGTAGGCAGAAACTACAGAACGCCACCTGCTACGATCCGGGAGGGGACGCCCTAGAAAGACATACATAGACCTTATAGGTGATGTTCTTCAAAAAGGCCAGGTGCGCAGTACTCATAACCGGCGTGTGTGTATGACTAGATGCATGAATGTGAGTGAAGCAAAAGAAGTATAATATATATATCGCACCGTATGTGTTTCTTACAACTTGGAATTTTTATTTTGAAAAAAGAAGTAGAAGATTAAGGTAGGTTGTTCACGACGCACCTCACGACACGGTTTGCGGTCACGATTTTTAACACACGACACACTGCAAACGATCTGTCGTCCGTTCGTTTGTTCACTAAACACGATTCTGCAACGCCACTTCAGTGTGTATTGTTCTATAAGCACGTGTTTGATTAACCACGCGTGAGCCGTGCGGTGTGTGATATCGCCAACAAGCTCATACTTGTTTTGTACAGCTGCTAAATCGTCACCGCAAAAAAATCGCGACGACATAGTGGCATCGATGACTTAGCCGAAAAACCGTTAGTAAATCTTGTCGCGTATAGAGCGGTGTCGTACACTGAACAAACGGCCCATACAAATATATGGAGCTTTGAATCGTGAGCATATTTCGTCGTGTCGTGAGTCACGTCGTGAATAAACGACCGAACGATCAAGATGTTAATTATTAATACCACCCAACTTAAAGCGTGATGATGATTGATGCTAAAACTCAGGGTTTTCGTACCTACTTACTGTATGTAGGCAATGGTTTGTATACCAAATATAACATGTAGGGAAAAATACACTTTATATGTTACACGTCGTTCTGTCCCGACAGAATCACCGCATTTTTGAATGTGCGCTAACCTGTAAAGGTTAGCGCACATTCAAAAATGCGGTGCAAAGGTTCCATTTGCACCGCATTTTTAAATTTTCGCTTCATATGCCATATAAAATGGGACAATGTGAAAGATGCATAGAAAGTTTCCGAAACACGACGCGTTTAGGAGCAAATAGTATACCGTATGAGAAAATATATCCGAATATTCAGCGTTTGCCGTCTGAAATGAAAAAAATAATAATCTAAAAGTGAAATAGTTTAATATTAGTTTCAGCTCTTTCTGGAGGAGCTCGTCTGGGGAATTGCTATCAAGTAGTGCTGTTATGTTTTGGTTTAGAAGGATATGGATACCTGTGTTATTACTAGCTCATGGAAAATTTAAGCTTGGCCTGTAGGATAGCAACCTGTTCACAAATGGCGGATGAAACCACTCAACATCAGTTGGGCCTCCTGGTTTACACTGCACCAAAAATCATATTCAACTATTGTAATAGGCATGTTAATAGGGCTATTTCGTTGATTGCTCATATCATTATATACCTATCTATAGTAAGCAATTCTACCCACATAATCCACGTGTTTTGATCGAGAAAATTATATTGTTATTGTCTAATAAACAGGTCAAATATTAAAGCTTTTAGCAAAACGCCCCCGTGTTAAAAGAATTTTGTCTGAAACATTTGAAGCTACCACTCGAAAATAAAGACATAAAAATGTCAAAGTGATTACTGTTTTGAGTGGGCTCTATTACTCCATTAAAAAACTAGCTACCATTTAAAAGCAAGTATGTTTTTTGGGCAACGCTAGATTTTATCTTAAAATGTAAAGTTACGGAATAGAACAAGTAACTCTCCGTTACTTGTGTGCGGTATCCTAAACCTTGAAGGAGTATTATGGAATCTACCGGTGCAACGTGTACCTCTGGCTAACCAATCAGGAACAGAATACCCGTGATATTGGAAGCTATAACATTTTCCTTATCAAAACCCATAGGTATACAAACAATAGTTCAACCAAAAAAATTCGTTCGAGACAATGTGTACCAAAAGGTTTATGTATCTCGTGTGTTCTCCCATCGACCCTGAAACGGCTTACGTTTTTCCCAATTTTTTGTTTGATTCCTGCTGTAAATCTAATATATAAAAAAAAAAAAACATACGGACGGACAAGGGGAAATCCTTTTATGTTTCTGTTTTTATCTTTTGATAAACGGCAGCGTATGTTTGTATGTGAATATGAAAATGCTGCATCAATGGAGCTCCGTTTCTGTGCCATGCATCATCATACATCAAACTGAACTTCATTGGCACACCATCTAAAATTCACTAACCAACCAATTTTTCCGATGTGATCACATCGGAAAATGTGGTAATTTTACAACAATTCTGACTTTAATAAGAACAAAACGTGGTCATGAAAAATTGAAGAAGGTAGCTACACTTGTGTTAACTGAGCTACAAGAGAAGGGTCCATAAATCAGGAAAAAAAATCATCTAACTCCACCAACTTGTACGACTCTTGCGGGTGAAGCAACTGGTTACATTAATTAAAGACGAACAAAAAGAGACCACTAACGAAATTATGAAAAACTTTGAACGCCGTCATGAAAAAATTACCTATATAACACACTAAAAAGATTATATTGAAACCACAAGAGTATTTCGTATTAATCAGATTTTATCTTGTAAAACCTTTTTCAAGATGACTGAGCTTTGTATGAATTGGTAATACTGCGGTAATACATACCCTCTTTTAACTTGTATTACTACAGCTTCCTTTATAATGTTTATTCAAATAGAACACATTTCAGAAAACTATCGATTAGGGTAACCTTCCTTCTTTGGTAATTTATTTTGCTTAACTCTTAACTAAACTTGAAAGGCCAAAAGTGAGCAAGAAGCTTGCATACCATTAATGTGCCAAATAAACATCTCAAGCCATTTGTACACATTTATTCAGGTTACAGGCATGTGTATTTCGCTATAATGGTTTATCTTGGACATTGCTGACAACGGTGAAGGATAACATCGTGACGAAACCTGGCCTTATAGTTAGAATTTGTAAGTTTGTGCTCCATTGGTGTAATTGCTGCAAGGCGTTTAATTGCGAGGGTAAAACAAATAAATCACAAAACATCTCACTAAAGTTTCCAGAATTGTATTAACAGCGACGAGCATCTCAGAAAAAAAAGGTGAAATGGCCAAGAAATGAAAAACAAAATTATTTATTTACAGCAGTATAAAGCCAGTGTTTAATTAAACCAGGAATTTATTTAAACTTTCAGTGAACAGATCTCAGAAACACAACTTGTTTCATACGTTTGCCTACCTAAAGCAAGATGACTCTTTTTTTTTCTTTTTAAGCTCGCGCTTGACCACTATCTCACGTGATGGTAAGCAATGATATACGGAAAGTTGGCCACTGCTTACCGCCATATAAAGCTAGATATTAGTTTGAAGTTTGCGTTTATGCTGGTTATTTCGGAAAAAACACCATGATTTTGGTATGAATGAAGTAAATAGCCCGGACGGTAAGGAGTCCATTTCCATGCCTCCAACTTTATGGGCCTGAGAACCAAGAGGCAAAGGCAGATTTGGTTCTTGATACAAGACTAAGATTTTTTCTCAATATATAATCAATTTTTTTATTATTGCCTTATACGCTTCTGAAAAACTACTATTAAATCTTAGGCACAGATAAATGTAAGTTAAGTTGTTTTGTTTGTAATAAAATAATCTACATTGGAAATCTCTTTATTTTTTGTGTTAATAAGTGCATACAGGGATAATCGTCGGTTGGTGTCACATATCCTGATACATAACTAACAAGACATCTGCGAGTGAGCTTCGGCCCCTCGCACGCCTTTCCAAGGAATGGGACCCCAATGTACCGAGATTGTCAAAGTACAGTAATAAAAATAACAGTACCTACATAAGATACCGTGTTCCAAAAGCAAGTGTCCAACAAGCAAAATGTTTACTAACCATGAGAACATAATCCTTAGTGAGCCTTTTCACAAGACAAACGTTTAACAAATTGACCCAAAAATCCTCAACCAGGTCATAGTGGCATGTTAAGTTCAGGTGACTGCTGCCCATCTACTTGATATGATCCTTTAGTACCCTCCAGGCAGCTCCGCGGGGAGAGGCTATCTATTCTTAGCCGTAGGCTAGCGTGAGCCAACTATTTATAAATGTGAATTTTGAACATTTTGTATTCAACATGTTTGCTTCATAGTCTTGTGGTTACGTTTAGATAAATTGGGATAGTATGAAGTATTTTTAGATAATAATATTAATATTCGGGAATACCTACCTAACCGTCGGTCGGGTAAATACCATAAGCCGACCGTTTGCTCTACAAATTCCATAGCCCAATACAAGGCATTTGTGTGTACAATATTTAAAAAAAATACTGAAACCTGTCGGCGCGAGCAGAGCTGCGTGCAAAACTGGTAAAAATAACTGACTGGACTATCCCAAAATATACGGGGCAACAAATATGGTCGATACATCTGCGCAATTTCATCGATGTCGCCATAATAAACACGAACGATAGCAAACTCGATGCTATTCCAATGGCCGATTTCAATATTATGACGATCACGTTCCACTAATATTTGACTGTCCAATTGCATAATACGCGAACGACGTCTATAATCGTATTTATAGTGGACGTTCAGTATTTTTTAAACTTTAAAGGCGTAGTTTGGGTAAAATATTACATTTTCATTTGAAAGGTTGGCAAACAAAGTGATGTAACGCGGCGACAAGCGACGGCGCGAGTGATGGAAAGTTCCGCAGCCTGTATATACCTGCAACGAACGTATCTAGCCACCGAAGTGCCAACGTGCTCTGCCAATCTTAGAGACAAAGTTGTAATATCTTATGAGCCTGCAGTAATTTTACCGCCACGCAAGCCTTCTTCTTAGTTCGCAAGCGATATTTACAACAAATGTTCCACTAAATTTGGTCATTTTACCCAGAGAGGACAGGCGTGATGATTTGTGTGATGTTTTTGATTGATACTTTAGAGGAGGAGGTACTTTATTTTCATAAAATAACATGTTAACGTAATTTTCTTCCTATGAATATTTAGCAACGCAAACTTGTATTAAATTGCCTCTGAATGTTTTATATTGCGGATTATTTATTTAAATTTTACACGACCGTTTATGTTGAACATTTTAAATTCGTAAATGTTATAGTCCATGATTAAAACAAGGAAACACCATCCTTAAAAGAGTTTTTCAACTTTTCAGAATTTCGGTTTGCAGAAACGTTTCTCAGTAAACTTGATAATTCTGTGTAAATGGGCCCAAATCTGCGGCTGGTAGCCAAGTCTCCAAGGGTTCGTACCTAATCCTTTACCTAATTGTGTGATTATTTGCCTTGAAAAAAGGTCCCTAAACTACCTTAGAAAATATCAAGAAATAAGTATGAAACCATTTTTATTCTTCTTAGAATATTCCCGGCTTCCAACGCTCAGTATAAAGAAACAGTATCTCTGGTTAAAAATAGAGCTTCCATCTCTTCCCATGGGAGTGGTTAAAGCCAACTAAGAGATTGTTTCAGAGCATGCACAGCCTGGGCACTTAGTACAATCCTCCGGTGCTGTAATAATACAAAGATACTGTAATATATGTGTGTTTTGCTACCCAAAGTCCCTTTGCCACACTCGGAGTTTTGACCGATAATTGGGGCCACCTATGAGTATCTACTGATAAGCATCAGCAAGGGACGTCGTATAATATCGTAAATTATTTCAATTTTCCTTGAGTACTCCCAGAAGACAAGCACCACTTGAAAATAAAAATGATAAACACGAATAATGAGCAATAAAACTGACGATTTCAACTCTCGACACGCTAATGGCTTCCTTCTTGTTCATAATAATAAGAAAAATAAAAATAAAACGCTCCGCTGAATTGAAATTCTAATGTCTCTTGAATAATTGAAAACGTTTGGGTACCCACTGAAGTTTTTCCTTAAATATTTGAAAAAACAAAAACACATCCCTAACCTGTCGCTTGTTTCGTACACAGAAACTCATTTCGCCATTTTTTTCAATTTATTTTGTTTGAGTTTTGCCCACTAGCAGAAATTAGTTTCCTAGTAAGGTTGGTCGCGTGTACCTACCTACCTACTACCAAAGTGTAATGTACAAGCAATTTCCTAAATTTTCACTTGATTTGTAATTTAAGCTGGGCGTTGGCTAAATTACTTAAACTACGGGTACCTAGAATTTTGATTGCTCATCAACATGTGTAGAAAGTTGCTGTAAAATTTTACAGCATTAATAAATTATGAAGGTGAGTTGAATACATTATTTGGGATGTATATCGTGGGTTGTGAATGAAGCTGGATGCTGGAGGTGGCATTTACCCGAGCTCCGTCAGTGCTTGGAGATTAATTAGCGAGTATCGTAAAGAGCAATAACGTGTCGGGCTTAAAGATGGCAGCTGCAGTGTTACATAAAGTTTGAGCACTGGTTGAGAGGGATTGCATAGTGTGACACTAAAGTGATGCAGTCGTTTGACGATTTTAGAGCGATTTGCATCGTAGAGCCCGTTTCATAGAATGTCTATATTCACCTTGATGGTATGCAATGATACAGCCATGTTTTGAAGGTTGGTGAATCGATCAAGAAACAAATGTATCTGGAGGTTTTTGATAAGCTGAGGATTTATAAAATGCATAATTTTAAGTGATCAGAACATAACATCATTGTTACGTCTTGTTACCAACCAATCTTCGTCGTATGTAGAGTCGTGATCTTTAATTGATATTTATTGCTCTGGCTACCTCTTTAAGGCATGGAAGCATAGTATAATATATATTTAGACGAATCGTTGTATTTATGTTTATTACTAACTACTCCTTTTTAGGGTTCCGTACCCAAAGGGTAAAAACGGGACCCTATTACTAAGACTCCGCGATCCGTCTGTCTATCTGTCTGTCTGTCCGTCTGTCACCAGGCTGTATCTCATGAACCCTGATAGATACAAGTTGAAAATTTCACAGATGATGTATTTCTGTTGCCGCTATAACAGCAAATACTAAAAACAGAATAAATTAAATATTTAAGTGGCTCCCATACAACAAACGTGTTTTTTTGCCGTCTTTCACGGTTATGGTAAGGAACACTTCGTGCGCGAGTCCGACTCGCACTTTGTCGGTTTTTTTAATTTAGAATCAATATAGTAGCAACCCTAATGACTTCGGCAAGTTTAGGTGACAATTGTCGAGGACGGCGGGGGTGGTCCTTCTTTATACTTTCTATTTTGTGTACTTACTCAGCAAATCGCGAGTCAAATTGATATTTCCCAAGAAAATACTTTACTGTCCAGTTTTCTATAACTATCACATTAGATTCGTGAATTTTACTGCTGAATATGCAAATTTCGTTTTGCCGCGACCTCTAGAGCGAAATATTGCGAGAGTTTTGTCAAAAAATTAAAATCACGAATCGCGAACAAGTTTTTAATAACGATCGTTACTGCTTCGGAAAAATTTCGCTATTTGTACTGCAGAGGTATACAATATTTTTTCCGTGAGATTAAAAATACTCGACCGCTTTTGCAAAATATATCAATGTTCGTACACAATATAAAGCCAGAGGAAAATGACAAACCCGGGATTCAAAAATACGTAAAATTAAACGTTTTATTGAGTGACGTTTACATATCGAATCATAAATATTCATGGCGAAGGTTGTGCACATCTGCTCGTAAGGCGCGGTGACATGAAAGGAAACAGACGAAATTCCCTCATCATTCCGTAACAGGGACACTTACGGTATCAAATACATCTCCTGTTTCAAAGTTGCTTAAAGGTAGTATTATCTTAATTAAACGGCTGCAATACACAAGCTGTGTATGCCGAGATAACGGCGTCATAACCATAACTCCATAAATATAAAAATCTCACGCTATTACAACATTTTGGTTCACCTTTATCACCTGGTAACAGCGCGATAAATAACTATATGAAACTCATTACCAGGAAATAAGAAACTTCATTATACAGTAGAAGCAGTGCGCGATCTCGTTATCCACTAATAAAAAGGCTTTTTCAGTGGGAGGGCTTGGAGGCCCGAGGCGTTAATATTTAAAGCTGCGCCGTCGAGATGGTTGCTCTAATGTGCTATTAGCTCCACAACCGCGTGTTCGACTCGGCGGAAGACGCGCCGCAGCCGCACCGCGCCGCACAAGTGTGTTGGCGTCTTAAACGCACCGGGAGCTAGGTAAACGTCTTGTTATAATATTATGTTATACATTCAGATTGTATACAAATCACTACAGTCGTCTGATTTAAGCAATTCCCTTGTCGGCAGCAAAGATAAGCAATGGTTTTGTGTGTTTCGATATATTGTACGTATTTTAAATCTTTTCTTATTGAAATATCTAACTTGCGAAATCTAGATTTCTGAGAAGGTAGAAACTAATACCGCGTAATACTCGTACCTAACAACTTCGAGTTACGTTGGGACAGATTAAATTCGCTTCATCGCCTCTAAAATATCAATGTAAAAGAGAGAATTTAAACTGTCAAGTTCAAAATAAAATTGAGGACATAAGGTGACTCACAAAGAGCTATTTGAATCACCAGACATACATTAGCTGGCACAGCCCTATAAAAAACGTTCTTTAATGTAAGGTACAAAAAGCCACAGGCCAAGGCACGCGGACGCAACGACGACGGACATGCACCTGACATTTATTACCTCTGACAAAACTCGCGTTCACATTAACTTCCATTTGCAATGGTAAAGGTGAACGTATACAAACAATGATAATGTTACAAGATAGGCCAACGCCATCTAGTAACGAGAGGAAGAACTAGGTAGTAACTAGTGGCGCCATCTAGTATTGAATAGCGGAACTAATGTTCTCGAAAGCTCGTGTCGAATCGAATTTTCCAGAAGGTTCGAACCGAACATTCTGGATGTTTCTAGTCGCTTCGGGAACAATGAGTTCGATCGTCGATTGTTCTGGAAGTTTCTCGAATTATCTAGAACAGCATGGAACGTTCCAGAAACTTCTTCCGTGCTATATAAAGAGCGGTCGGATTCGTCGTGGGTCAGTTTCGATTGAGAAGCGATACAGAGCGACCAAAGCGGAAAATAGTGCGAAGTAATAGAATTGTTTAAGAAGTGTTTTTGTAATAAACAGTGATTAATTGAAGTCTGCTGTTTAAATAATTTATCCCTGAACCCCAGCTCGTAACAAATTGGTGTCAGAAGTGCGGGATAAATTATGCCGGTTCTACCGAAGGAAGAAACGGAAGGGATGCGTACCAGGAGTCAGCGCCAGCAAGACGTAGACCAGAGGCGCTTTGGAGACGCTCCCTCACCGTCATCAAGTGGACATCGAGACTCCGCGGCTGCAGCGGAACCAGCTCAATCGTCGGCGTCGCCTGACCTAGCCGCCCTTATGGCATTCATGCAAGAGCAGGCTCGCCGTCAGGAGGAGCAAGCTCGCCGCATGGAGGAGCAGATGCAGCGCGACAAGGAGGAGCAGGCTCGCCGTCAAGAGGAGCAGGCTCGCCGTCAGGAGGAGCAGGCTCGCCGCTTGGAAGAGCAGCTGCAGCGCGACAAGGAGGAGCAGGTTCGCCGCTTAGAAGAGCAGCTGCAGCGCGACAAGGAGGAACAGGCTCGCCGTCAGGAGGAACAGGCTCGCCGTCAGGAGGAGCAGGCTCGCCGTCAGGAGGAGCAGGCGCGCCGCTTAGAGGAGCAGCTACAGCGTGACAAGGAAGAGCAAGCTCGCCGTCAGGAGGAGCAGCTTTTGGTAATTAAGGACCTCCGCGGTGCCATTGGTAAGGAGATGAAAGAGGTAAAGGACCAGATCCAGCAACATGAGACCCGCATCGTCGAAATGGAGAAGTCAATACGTGGCCTCAAGTCTGGGGATGGGATCGGGGCAGCTGCGGTAGTGGCACCTTCGCCTCGTGGTTTTAAAGTGCCACCATTTGATGGCTCTTCGTCATGGTCCGCCTACAAAATTCAGTTTGAGGCCGTGATGAAATCGAATGGATGGACTAAAGAACAGGCCTTGACTGCTCTAACCTTGGGCCTTCGCGACCAGGCCTTGACTGTGTTAGAGGCGCTGGGAAAAGACGTCACTTTCGAGAAGCTTCTGGAAGCATTAGAAGCTAGATACGGCGACGCGCACCTGGAACATGTGTTTCGGGCCCAACTGAAAGATCGGTCGCAACGGGTTGGTGAAACTCTTCAGCAGTGGGCTTTGGAGGTGGAAAAGCTGGTTCGGAAGGCTTACCAGTCGTCACCTGTGCTGATCGACGGGAACCTCGTACAGGCGTTCACGGATGGGATCCGCGACCTGGAGGTTAGGGCTGCAGTAAGGCTAGGTCATTTCAAGGACCTCAAGGATGCTCTAGCCCATGCTTTGGAGGTGGAAGCAGTACGGCGGGACGAACGAACTCACCGAATCAGGGAGGTTACAACTTCACCCCGATGCTATGGCTGCGGAGAGAGAGGCCACATCCGATTGAGCTGCCCGAAGCGAAGGCCTCCCCACGGTGGTAAGCAGTCGCCATTGGTAGGATCATCTGACGTCCCTGCTGGGCAACAGCAGCAGGGAAACGAGTAGATGCCAGGACTAAGGGGCGGGTGCTGGCTGGTTATGGAAGAGCCCCAAGGATCTCGATCTCACAATCCTGTGACGGAAACAGCCTGATCATCGAGGGCGAAATTAACAGAACACCTTGCAAGCTGACACTGGATACTGGGGCTTCTCGGACAGTTGTCAGTTTCCAACTAGCTAGACGGTTTCTTGGGGACTTCTTCGGGAGCCATGAAGGTGTACATCTCAGAACAGCCACCGGTCAGCACATAACCGTCCGAGGTGAGAAGGAGGTGGACATGAAGTTAGGAAACAAAGTTTACCGCCACAATGTTATCGTGGCCGACATAGTGGACGACTGCATTCTGGGTTTGGACTTCATGCGAAAACATCACTGTGAGATCGACGTTTATCAAGGTGTATTAAAGTGTGGCTCAGAGGAAGTCTTCATGGAAGGTGCAGCATCGGGAAAAGTGTACTGCTTAAAAAAGGTTATTCTTCGTCCAAGGTCAGAAACAATCATACCAGTTTGTCTATCAAGGAATTCTGGGCAGGAAAACCGATGTGTACTTATAGAAGGTTTAGATAACGATGCTTCATGGAAAATTGCACGCACATTGGTAAGAGGTACTAGTGTTTCATCGGTACGCGCACTCAACACAAGTGACCAGGACCTGGTGCTCAAGAAAGGCACATTATTAGGCACTTGTGACGGAGTGGTTTGGATGCGTAGATGCCACGAACACCCAACCAACACCAAAGCTAGTGCAAGATTCGATGTGTCATCGCTTTTGAAGAACAGCCAGAATAACTTGTCGGAAGAAGAAAAGAACAAGGCTAAGAAGATGTTAAACAAGTTCGCCGACATTTTCTCGACAAATGATGCCGACATAGGGAAGACTGCGTTAGTTCAACACAGAATAAATACAGGAAATGAGGTACCAATCCGCCAGCGACCAAGACGTGTTCCAGTGGCACGGGAACGGGAAGTGGACGACATGATCAAGGGTATGGTGAAAGACGGCGTGATTGAACCTTCATCCAGTCCATGGTGTTCACCGGTAGTATTGGTAAAAAAGAAGGACGGCAGCATGCGCTTCTGTGTAGACTACCGCCGACTAAACGACATCACGAAGAAGGACAGTTATCCGTTGCCAAGAATCGATGACACGCTGGATACGCTATCGGGAATGAAATGGTTTTCCACCTTAGACTTAAAGAGTGGCTACTGGCAGGTCGAGTTAGACCCTCGAGATAAGGAAAAGACAGCGTTCTCTACAGGAAAAGGATTGTGGCAATTCAACGTTATGCCATTTGGACTGTGTAATGCACCTGCCACCTTTGAGAGATTGATGGAGCGGGTACTTACTGGGCTGATTGGTGACGCCTGCCTAGTCTACTTGGATGACATTATAATCGTGGGACGGACGTTTGAAGCTCACCTCCGCAATTTGGAACGTGTGCTGTCAAAGATACGAGGAGCCAATCTAAAGCTAAGTCCAAAGAAGTGCGCGTTGTTCAGGCGGCAAGTGAACTTTTTAGGACACGTGGTTTCCGAAGAAGGTATTCAAACGGACCCGGATAAGCTCGTTGCCGTCAAGGATTGGCCAGTTCCGGAGAACAAAATGCAAGTCAGGGCATTTCTCGGTTTGTGCTCCTACTATCGGCGGTTTGTGAAGAGCTTTGCTGACATTGCCCGACCTCTTCATAAGCTAACTGAAGACAAGATAAAGTTCTGCTGGAATGAGAGCTGTGACGTCGCATTTCAGAAGCTAAAGGAACATCTGTGCAATGCACCCATCCTAGGCTATCCTGACAACGAAAATGAATTCATAGTTGACACAGATGCCAGCAACACTGGAATCGGCGGGGTATTGTCTCAACGAAAAGGAGATCATGAGGTTGTAATTGCGTACTTCAGTAAAGCCTTATCCAAACCTGAGAGGAACTACTGTGTCACTCGAAGGGAGCTTCTAGCTGTAGTAAAGACATTGCAGCATTTCAATAAATATTTGTTGGGGCGGAAATTTCTCCTGCGAACGGACCACGCTGCTTTGAAATGGCTACTGCAATTTAAGAACCCAGAAGGACAGGTAGCAAGATGGATTGAGCTACTGCAAGAATTTGATTTCGTAATTCAACATCGCAGCGGAACGTCGCACGGTAATGCTGATGCTCTCTCGCGAAGACCGTGTCCAGACCAATGTAAACATTGTGCGAGACAAGAAGCTAAGCAGGTAACGCTAGTGCGGGTTTTGGGGACGGATCTTAGCGAAGAGTGGAAGGAAACCTTGCAGAGTGCTCAACAAGAAGACAGAGACCTAAAACCGATCCTTGAATGGAAGAAATCAGGTGCTCCCAGGCCTCACTGGAGTGATGTCGCAGCAACCAGTTCCATCACCAAGACTTATTGGGCACAGTGGGAAAGCTTGGTTATCCAGGATGGAGTTCTGTGCAGGAAATGGGAGAACGCTCGCGGTGACCAGTGTCATCTACAAATGGTCGTACCTAAAGTTAAGGTGCCGGAGATCCTACAGCTCTACCACAATGGATGTTCAGGGGGTCACATGGGAGTTAAGAGGACTTTAATCAAGATCCGAGAACGATTTTACTGGATCCATTGTCGAGAGGACGTTGAGGAATGGTGCCGCAAATGCACAAGTTGTGCGGCTGTGAAAGGACCACAAACTCGTAGCAGAGGGGCACTAAAGGTTTACAATGTTGGTGCACCGTGGGAACGTATAGCATTGGATGTTGCTGGACCATTTCCAGAAAGCCAAAGCGGAAACAAGTACTTCTTGGTCGTCATGGACTACTTCACAAAATGGCCGGAAGTGTTTGCAATCCCCAATCAAGAAGCCGTTACGGTGGCTGATAAGTTAGTTCACGAAGTGTTTTGTCGGTTCGGGGTACCCTTGGAAATCCACAGTGACCAAGGCCGGAACTTCGAGTCAGAAGTGTTCAAGGAGACGTGTCGTGTGATGGGTGCTCACAAAACCAGAACTACTGCTTATCATCCGCAATCAGACGGGATGGTTGAACGATTCAACCAGTCACTAGAGAGATATCTTGCAAAGGTTGTGGAAAACAGACAGAAGGATTGGGACAAACACATTCAACCATATCTCATGGCATATCGCAGTGCTGTTCATGAAACTACAACGGTAACACCAGCTTTTGCTAATTTCGGCAGAGAACTACGATTACCTGCAGATCTAATCACCGGTATCCCGCCTGAATCTCCACGCAATGTAACAGATTATGCGAATGAGCTACGAAACAGGATGGATGATGTATATGAGCATATGAGACAGACAGGTCAACAGATGTCGGAGAGGATGAAGACCCGCTACGATCGGAAAGCGAACAATAAGGGCTTCGATGAAGGATCTCTTGTATGGTTACATAACCCGGCACGGAGCAAAGGAAAATCGCCTAAATTACAAGCAAAATGGGATGGACCTTATCGCGTAGTCACCAAGATCAATGACGTCACCTACCGAATTCAAAAGGGACCCCGAGGTGCATCAAAGGTCGTTCATGTGGATCGGTTGGCCCGTTATCATGGGTCCAACAATGCTCGGGACGAGCATGTCTAAGAGGGAGGCAATGTTACAAGATAGGCCAACGCCATCTAGTAACGAGAGGAAGAACTAGGTAGTAACTAGTGGCGCCATCTAGTATTGAATAGCGGAACTAATGTTCTCGAAAGCTCGTGTCGAATCGAATTTTCCAGAAGGTTCGAACCGAACATTCTGGATGTTTCTAGTCGCTTCGGGAACAATGAGTTCGATCGTCGATTGTTCTGGAAGTTTCTCGAATTATCTAGAACAGCATGGAACGTTCCAGAAACTTCTTCCGTGCTATATAAAGAGCGGTCGGATTCGTCGTGGGTCAGTTTCGATTGAGAAGCGATACAGAGCGACCAAAGCGGAAAATAGTGCGAAGTAATAGAATTGTTTAAGAAGTGTTTTTGTAATAAACAGTGATTAATTGAAGTCTGCTGTTTAAATAATTTATCCCTGAACCCCAGCTCGTAACAATAAGATACAGCGAACAGGCTTGCAGACCCAAAACTGTTCCAACCATTTCTCCACACGTCGCTGTTCGTTTCTGCCATTGAGGCTAGAAGTCTTCTTCTTGTTCGAGACGAGGGACGCAGTGCTGAGTAGTTTACTGAAAGTGATGCAGTTTGTTATAAACTTTTTTTGAAGAAATCCTCATGAACAGACAGAGGATCTGTCTGGGGTGAATGTAACTCCTACCGCTACCATATCGGCTACATGAATCTTGGGCCCGGGATTCATGTAAAGTCACGCTCACCCTCAACTGGGCAATTGATTATCCTGGGTTTCTGATGGCAAAAGCCTGCTATAAAATAGCCTTTAAATATTTTTTGAAATGACTAAGAAACAAAATAAGAAGAGCTAAAAATTTAAAAACGAGCAGATGCCATACAATTGTTCCAGGGGTTCAAATGATTATGAGTAGCAGCTTTTGGTATAATCTATAATTCATACCGTATTTGTTTCTTACAACTTGGAATTTTGAAATATAAGAAGAAGATTAAGGTCGGTTGTTCAGTTCATGAGGCACCGCACGAGACGGTTTGCGGTCAAGATTTTAACACACGACACACTGCAGACGATCTTTCGTCCGTTCGTTTGTTCACTAGACACGATTCTGCAACGACACTTCAGTGTATATTGTTCTATAAGCGCGTGAGTGACAAACCACGCGTGAGCCGTGCGGTGTGTGATGTCGTCAACAAGCTCATACTTGTTTTGTAAAGCCGCTAAATCGTCACCGCAAAAAAGTCGCGACGACATAGCGGTATCGACAACATAGCCGAAAAACCGTAGATAAATCTTGTCACGTATAGAGCGGTGTAGTGCAAATAACAAACGGTCCTTACAAATAAATGGAGCTCTAAATCGTGACTACATTTCGTCGTGTCGCGTCGTGAACAAACGACCAAACGATCAAGATTTTTATTATTTATACCACCCAACTTTAAGCGTGATGATGATTGATTAAAACTCAGGATTTTCATACCTACTTACTGTATGTAGGTAATCGTTTGTATACCAAATATAGCATGTAAGGTTGAATACACTTTACATGTTACACGTCGCTCTGTCCCGACAGAATGTGCGCTAACCTTTACTTCCATTTGTACCGCATTTTAAATTTTCGCTTCATATCTATACTAATATTATAAAGCTGAAGAGTTTGTTTGTTTGTTTGTTTGTTTGTTTGTTTGAACGCGCTAATCTCGGGAACTACTGGTTGTTTTTGTATTAGATAGTCCATTTATCGAGGAAGGTTATAGGCTATATATACTAATATTATAAAGCTGAAGAGTTTGTTTGTTTGTTTGTTTGTTTGAACGCGCTAATCTCGGGAACTACTGGTTGGAATTGAAAAATTCTTTTTGTATTAGATAGTCCATTTATCGAGGAAGGTTATAGGCTATATAACATCACGCTACGACCAATAGGAGCGGCGCATAAATGAAAAATGTTGCAAAAACGGGCAAAATTATTCCTTTTTGAGAGCATCCGTTGCAATCATGTATGTAGGGTAGATGGGTAGGTACCCAGTTGACGGGAGCGAAGCCGCGTGGGACAGCTAGTTCCATATAAAATGGGACAATGTGAAAGATGCATAGAAGTTTCCGTTCTCCTACTCTACCTACCCTACCCTACCTACCCTACCCTACCTACCCTACCCTACCTACCCTACCCTACCTACCCTACCTACCCTACCCTACCTACCCTACCCTACCTACCCTACCCTACCTACCCTACCTACCCTACCCTACCTACCCTACCTACCCTACCTACCCTACCTACCCTACCTACCCTATCTACCCTACCTACCCTACCTACCCTACCCTACCCTACCTACCCTACCCTACCCTACCTACCTTACCCTACCCTACCTACCCTACCCTACCTACCCTACCCTACCTACCCTACCCTACCTACCCTACCCTACATACCCTACCCTACCTACCCTACCCTACCCTACCTACCCTACCCTACCTACCCTACCCTACCTACCCTACCCTACCTACCCTACCCTACCTACCCTACCCTACCTACCCTACCCTACCTACCTACGCGGATGACATTTTAATCCTAGCTCAGGCTGACACTGGGACAGAACTTGAGGTCATCGTCAATGAGGCCTTAGCTATTGTTGAGAGGTGGGGACAAGGATACAAAATGAAATTCGCCCCCCACAAAACCCAGGCAATGATCTGCACCAAGAAATTAAAATATGACCAGCCAAAATTTTACCTTGCTGAGTCACAAATCTCACTCACCAGCCGCATTAAGTTACTTGGCCTCACCCTGGACTCCGGTATGAACTTCCTCCCACACCTTGAGGAGATCACGAAAAAAACTGCCAGAATTTTTAAAATGGTGGCGAAGGCAGCACG
Source organism: Orthosia cruda (assembly GCA_964057195.1). Classification (NCBI taxonomy): domain Eukaryota; kingdom Metazoa; phylum Arthropoda; class Insecta; order Lepidoptera; family Noctuidae; genus Orthosia; species Orthosia cruda. The sequence continues at coordinate 22,540,555 of OZ059826.1, read as the reverse complement.
TGCACAATGGGGCTTGAACGCGAGCATCCTGAGGACTATCTACCTTGGCGTTGTCGAGCCGGTCGTTACCTACGCAGCTAGCTCCTGGGCGCAAGTCGCCGATAAGGTATACGCCAAGAAAAAGTTAAATTCTATTACCAGGATGTTCGCGATCAAGATCTCAAAGGCCCACCGTACAACTTCACTAACTGCTGCAGCTGTTATCGCGAGAGTCATCCCCCTGGACATGCGTGCGATCGAGTGCCTCCAAATATATGAAATCAAAAGAGGAAAGCCCCTGGATGAACTCCCAGGCAGAACCCTGGAGAGGTGCGCACATCCGTCGGAGCTGCCGCACCCAGCTCTCCGGTCGAGGCTGGGGTTCCGCCACATCGACTCGCCCGAGGACCTGTCCAAAGTCGGAAATGACTTCCTCTACCTTTACACGGATGGGAGTAAAATAGAGGGTAAGGTCGGGGCCTCAGTTTCGTGCTGGAAGCAGAATCAGGAGGTGGCCAAATTGGGCCTCAAACTCGGAAATCACTGCTCTGTGTTTCAGGCGGAAATGATCGCAATTAGAAGGGCTATAAAATATACCGATGACAGAAAACCGCCCATTTCCGCCAATATCATATCGGACTCGCGGTCAGCATTGGAGGCCATAACGGACCTCAAAACCCGAAACGGTATCGCTTTGGGAATTCAGCGAGCCATTACGGCGGCGAAGCTACAAGGTAGGCACATTCATCTGTTTTGGGTGAGAGCCCACATTGGGATACCGGGTAATGAAAGGGCAGACGAGCTCGCCAAGCAGGCGGCACTGCACCGTAAGACCAGCCCCGTTTATGACGATTTCCCCCTGTCCTTCGCAAGGGGCTCCATCAGGGAGGCGACACTTGTCAAGTGGCAGGATCGGTTTACTGCTGACACTCATCGCGGCAGAGGTATCCGGCTCTTCTTCGAAGATGTAAGACAAGCTTACAGGGTGCTGGAAAGAATAGGGCCTCCTAACAACTTAAGAGCCCAACTCCTCACAGGACACGGGGGCGTACGAGAGTACCTTTTTAGATTTAAGCTGGCGGGTGACCCGGCGTGTGTTTGCGATAGCGAGACAATTGAGACAATTAAACACATACTAAGTGACTGCCCCCGATTTGTGCGGACAAGGTTCGATTGCGAACGGGGGCTGGGTCGCTCGCTGGATAACTTCCAGGAGCTGGTTGGTGACGACGATTGCCGGGACCTATTTTTGGCTTTTGCTGAGGGTGTCATGTATAGGACAGCAAAGGCAAATGGCTCAACCCTACCTTAGAAACCTATATCACCCACGGTGCTGCATCGCATGGTCAATTTTAGTATAATTTTAGTTAAAAAAAATAAAAATAAAAAAAATAAAAAAAATATATATATATATATAGTTGTAGTCAATCTTTTATTCAAATAATGTTACTATTTTTACATTAGGTTATTTTATAGTCGACAGATTTTAACGCCCAACCCCCACTAAGCGATGCAGCACTCTAGTTTTATAGACTATTCATATTTGTACATATATGTTTTAGATTCATAAGTTTTAGTTATAATTATGTACCTAATTTAGCCTAAGCCTAAGTATAGTCTGTAATTCAAGTAAGCGGCTACAGTTTTGTGTGCTGAAAATAAAAGAGAAAAAAACACTTGTATATAAAAAAAAAAAAAAAAAAAAAAAAAAAAAAAAAAAAAAAAAAAAAAAAAGCCAAACAAAAAAAAAAAAAACTAACAACTAACACCACTAACACACTCAGAATAAATCACCGGTCCGTTTGCGGGAGAGAATTGGATCAGATATCTCTGATATGATTCTCTCTCGCTAATGAATCGAGGTTACAGATCATATTTATAAAGTTTTTAAATGCCGAAATTAATATCGGTAATATAATTTAGAGGCAGGTGTGGTTTTTAGTCGGTAGGCACCATCAGTGAGTCCGACACTGCCCAGACTGGCTCGTTCTGAGCGAGGCAGTTTGGGGCGTCCAAGGAGGATTATCCACACCTGCCAAAAAAAAAAAAAAAAACCTACCTACCCTACCTACCCTACCCTACCTACCCTACCCTACCCTACCCTACCTACCCTACCCTACCTACCCTACCCTACCTACCCTACCCTACCTACCCTACCCTACCTACCCTACCCTACCTACCCTACCCTACCTACCCTACCCTACCTACCCTACCCTACCTACCCTACCCTACCTACCCTACCCTACCTACCCTACCCTGCCTACCCTACCCTACCTACCCTACCCTACCTACCCTACCCTACCTACCCTACCCTACCTACCCTACCCTACCTACCCTACCCTACCTACCCTACCCTACCTACCCTACCCTACCTGCCCTACCCTACCTACCCTACCCTACCTACCCTACCCTACCTACCCTACCCTACCTACCCTACCCTACCTACCCTACCCTACCTACCCTACCCTACCTACCCTACCCTACCTACCCTACCCTACCTACCATACCCTACCTACCCTACCCTACCTACCCTACCCTACCTACCCTACCCTACCTACCCTACCCTACCTACCCTACCCTACCTACCCTACCCTACCTACCCTACCCTACCTACCCTACCCTACCTACCCTACCCTACCTACCCTACCCTACCTACCCTACCCTACCTACCCTACCCTACCTACCCTACCCTACCTACCCTACCCTACCTACCCTACCCTACCTACCCTACCCTACCTACCCTACCCTACCTACCCTACCCTACCTACCCTACCCTACCTACCCTACCCTACCTACCCTACCCTACCCTACCTACCCTCTCTCCTGGAACTCCTGGCCATTTTCAAAGCGACCGAAGTGATCCTCGCGCGGCAAGAGGCGAGCTATGGTTTGTATAGCGACTCAATGTCAGCATTGGAGACGCTTGCAAACCATGGCTCTCTCCATCCCCTGGCGGTTCACGCGCGCGCCAATTTGGCTAAAGCCCTGGGCCAGAGCAAAGCTGTGTCTTTGTTCTGGATCAAGGCCCACGCGGGCCTGCCGGGGAATGAGCGAGCGGACGAGTTAGCAAAGGAAGCAGCATTGTCGTTACGGAGGAAGCCTGACTACGACCAATGTCCGATTTCATTTATCAAGCGACAGATCCGTTTGGAATCGCTTGCTGAATGGAATCGGAGATACGTGACGGGCGAGACTGCTTCCGTGACGAAAATGTTTCTTCCGGACGCAATAGTGGCTTTCCGCATTGTGAAACAGGTACGGCCCTCAGGTGTTCTCACGCAGGTTTTGACGGGGCACGGTGGGTTCTCTGAATACTTGAATCGCTTCAAGTGTAAGGAGAGCCCATCGTGCGTCTGCGATCCAGGCGTGGCAGAAAGTGTCCAGCACATAATCGTAGAATGCCCGTTATTTACCAGGGAGCGCTACCAACTTGAATGTGAGCTGGACATGAAACTGACGGACGAAAGTATCTATGGGTTCATGACAAACCAAAAAAGGGAAAGGTTCCTAGCATACTGCCATAAAGTAGCCACTGTGGTTATACACAGAAATAAAACTGATGCGCACTGCGCTTCGTAAATATTTCACTATATTTAAACGCAAGCGCAGAATGCAGCTCAGAAATGTATAGCCAGTAGTATGTTAAGTTAGTACCTAGTTAGTTGTGTAAGAAAATCTGTGATACATTATTTTATTGTGATAACTGCACCTTTTTATGTTTTTATTGTCCCTAATGTTTATATTTTACTGCACCTATTTTATGTTGCTATGTTTTTACCCTTATATAATGAAAATCTGTGATAATTAACACCGACTGTATAAACTCTGTGATAAATAGCACCTGTATATTGTAACATAATCAGCTTTTTTGTATATTTATTTCGTAAACCTGTGATAAATAAATAAATAATGCCCGTAGACAAGAATAAATAAAGTGGGATTCCCACCCACAGTATGAAAGATGAAGAATGCAAGAAAGATATAGGATGAGGAATGAAAGTACGAGAGGCATAAAAGATTGAACGGAAAGATAGAGGTTGAGCACAGAATAGGCGCCAAACTCTGTGGCGGGGATTAGTGTTTAAAAAAAAAAAAAAAAAAAAAAAAAAAAAAAAAAAAACCCTACCTACCCTACCCTACCTACCCTACCCTACCTACCCTACCCTACCTACCCTACCCTACCTACCCTACCCTACCTACCCTACCCTACCTACCCTACCCTACCTACCCTACCCTACCTACCCTACCCTACCTACCCTACCCTACCTACCCTACCCTACTTACCCTATAAACCTCACGGAGCCCGAGACCTTTCCAACGAATGCAAAACCGTGGAAATCGGTTCGTGCGTTCTGGAGTTATAGCGTCAGGTTATTGTGACTGTCAAATAATAACAGACAAATAATTAGCAATAAATTAAAATTGCGACTATAATTTGAGATTTAAACTATCCTATCTCTCAAGTTGGATCGAACTGCACATGGTGTGCGAATTTTATTATAATCGGTTAAGTGGTTTAGGAGTCCATTGAGGACAAACATTGTGACACGAGATTTATATATATTAAGATTGTCTAATAACCAGGGCAAATATTAAAGCTTTTAGCAATACGCCCCCGTGTTAAAAGAATTTTGTCTGAAACATTTGAAGCTCCCACTCGAAAATAAAGACATAAAAATGTCTAAGTGATTACTTTTTTGAGTGGGCTCTAATACTCCATTAAAAAAACTAGCTACCATTTAAAAGCAAATATGTATTTTGGGCAACGCTAGATTTTATCTTAAATTGTAAAGTTACGGAATAGAACAAATAACTCTACGTTACTTGTGTGCGGTATCCTAAACCTTGAAGGAGTATTATGGAATCTACCGGTGCAACGTGTACCTCTGGCTAACCAATCAGGAACAGAATACCCGTGATATTGGAAGCCATAATATTTTCCTTATCAGAACCGGTATACGAACAATAGTTCAACCAAAAATATACGTTCCAGAAAAAGTGTACCAAAAGGTTTATGTATCTCGTGTGTTCTTCCATCGACCCTGAAACGGCTTACGTCTTTCCCAATTTTTTGTTAGATTCCTGCTGTAAATCTCCTATATAAATAAAAAAACATACGGACGGACAAGGGGAAATCCTTTTGTTTTTGTTTTTATCTTTTGATAAACGGCAGCGTATGTTTGTATGTGTATACAAAAATGCTGCATCAATGGAGCTCCATTTCTGTGGCATGCATCATCATACATCAAACTGAACTTCATTGATACAACATATAAATTCACTAACCAACCAATTTTTGCGATGAGATCACATCAGAAAATGTGGTGATTTTACAAGAATTCCGACTTTAATAACAACTTAACGTGGTCAGGAAAAAATTAAGAAGGTAGCTACACTTGTGTTAACTGAGCTACAAGAAAAGGGTCCATAAATCAGAAAAAAAAACATCTAACTCGACCTACTTTTACGACTCTTGCGGGTGAAGCAATTGGTTACATTAATTAAAGACGAACAAAAAGGGACAACTAACGAAATTATGAAAAACTTTGAATGCCATCATGAAAAAATTACCTATATAACACACTCAAAAGATTTTATTGAAACCACAAGAGTATTTTGTATTAATCAGCTTTTATCTTGTAAAACCTTTTTCAAGATGACTGAGCTTTGTATGAATTGGTAATACTGCGGAATTACATAGGTACCCTCTTTTAACATATATTACTACAGCTTCCTTTTTAATGTTTATTCAAATAGAACACATTTCAGAAACCTATCGATTAGGGTAACCTACCTTCTTTGGTAATTTCTTTTGCCTTACAAACCTCAACTAAACTTGAAAGGGGGCAGTGTGGCCAAATGTGTGCAAGTAGCTAGCATACCATTGGGCCACATAAACTTCTCAAGCCACTTCCACACTTTTATTCAAGTTGCAGGCATGTGTATTTCGCTTTAATGGATAAACCACTTGGACATTGCTGACAACGGTGAAGGAAAACATCGTGATGAAACCTGGACTTATAGTTAGAGTTTGTAAGTTGGTGCTCCATTGGTGTAATTGCTGCAATGCGTCCAGTTCGAGGGTCATCATCATCATCTGCCTAGCCTTTTTCCCAACTATATTGGGGTCGGCTTCCAGTCTTACCGGTTTCAGCTAAGTACCAGTGTTTTACATGGAGCGACTGCCTATCTGACCTCCACAACCCAGTAACTGGGTAACACGGTACCCCTTGGCAAGACTGGTGTCAGATCTCAAGCTTCTGACTACCCGTAACGACTGTCAAAGATCTTCAAATGACAGCCGGGACCAACGGCTTAACGTGCTTTCCGAGGCACGGAGGAAACTCGTTATGTTGAAATGGTCACCCATCCACGGACCGACCTCGTCAAGCGTTGCTTTGCGTCCAGTGCGAGGCAAACAAATAAATCACAAGCATCTCACCTAAAGTTTCCAGAATTGTATTAACAACGACGAGCATCCCAGAAAAAAATGGTGAAATGGCCAAGAAATGAAAAACAAAATTATTTATTTACAGCAGTATAAAGCCAGTGTTTAATTAAACCAGGAATTTATTTAAACTTTCAGTGACCAGACCTCAGAAACACAACAACGTTTGCCTACCTAAAGCAATGTGCCTCTACGTGGACAGTTGGCCACTGCTTATCACCGTATAAAGCTAGATATTAGTTTGAAGTTTGCGTTTATGCTGGTTATTTCGGAAAAATACCATGCTTTTGGTATGAATGAAGTAAATAGCCCGGTCGGTAAGGCGTCCATTTCCGTTCCTCCGATTTTATGGGCCTGAGAACCAGAGGCAAAGGAAGATTTGGTTATTGGTACAAGACTAAGACTTTTCTCAATATATATATTTCTATCATATTTTTTTTATTGCCTTTTGAAAAACTACTATCACATCTTAGGCACAGATAAATATAAGTTAGCTGTTTTGTTTGTAATAAAAATAATCTACATTGGAAATATATTTAATCTCTTTATTTTCTTTATGTAAATAAGTGCATACAGGGATAATCGTCGGTAATAGTCATATCACATATCCTGATACATAGCTAACAAGACATCTGCGAGTTGGCTTCGGCCCCTCGCACGCCTTTCCAAGGACTGGGATTGTCAAAGTACAGTAATAAAAATCCCAGTACCTACCTAACACCTACATAAGATACCGTGTTCCTAAGTGTCCAACAAGCACAATGTTTACTATAAGAACATTATCTTTAGTGAGCCTTTTAACACGGCAAACGTTTGACAAATTGACCCAAAAATCCTCGGGAAACCAGGTCATAGTGGCATGTTAAGTTCAGGTAATTATCTTTTTCTTATCTGAATTTTTCGTGACCACCTCAATAAGAATTAGCAACGGAAAGGAAATGTCACTCTTGTCAGCCATAGACATTGAGCGTTTATCGACCCATAGTTATAATCATAGTTACTAGACTTGTCGCTTTTATTTATAAATTGAATTGTGTGTTTTATTATAATATATATTTATTACACACAATTCATATGTACTTATTTTTAAACAATTTAGTATTTTTCAACCGACAGCAGCGCCATCTGACAGAGTTGCACTAGAAGCAATTACAATTATTAAAGAAAGCTAGTAAGAGATTCACGCCTTTGACACTAGATGTCGTTATTCTATATAACAATATAAATAATTGTTACAGTACATCTTTCCCCGGTTAAAAAAATTGATTTACAATTTTTTTGAATATACTATATTTCCATGCACATTGTGAATCCAAACATGTTCCCTGACAGAAATTGAGGCAGTCTTAGAAAATCTAATTTATAGGAGAACTACTTACATTAATTTTTATAAAAAAAACTAATAGTTTTATAAAAATAAAGTTCGAAACTTATTTCTCAACTTTTTAAGTTTCTAATTATGTACAAAATGTACTAAATATTAAAACATTAGTGATAGTCCAATAACTAGCAGATAAAAACTTTGATTGTTCTCATCTAAGACTAATTCGACATACTCAGTGATTGTCCCAAAACAGATAGCAATGAAAAGCATCCATATATCAAAACACAATCGCCAAGTTGTCAGTTTAAATGCTGGTTATGCCATTAACTAAGTTTATTTAAGTTAATGTTTGATTTATCAAGCATTTAAGTATGTTAAATGTTTAAGAGTCAGGTTATACTCAAAAGAGACTTAACCTTTTATTATTTTAAGTTTAGACCAATATCTGATCAAGTTAAGTTTTACAAACAACATAAACACTGCTTTTTAAAATCAGCAAGTGTCATTCTAAGTATCAAGTTGTTGTTTAAATGTATACAAGTAAATGTAGACAAGTATTAAATCAAGTTAATATTCGCAACAGAAAGTAACATTGCCTTTTAAATCAGCAAATGTTACATTAAGTACCCATTCATTGTATAGATATAGGATAATACCTAATCAAGTTAAGATTCGCAACGAAAAGTAAACCCGCCTTTTTAAATCAGCAAGGGTTACATTGAGCACCTATCCGTTGTATAGATGTAGGTAAATGTCTACTTTAGTTAAGTTTTATAATTCAGAATTCTACTAAGTTTTTGCATCATTGTGTTTCCTTTCATCCATCCATATACATACCCAGTTATTAAATGATTGTTAATGCATTAATTTAGAAAAAAAAAATCCTTATACCTATCAGCATTCATTCATCCCTTTCTTAATTGCACCTCCATTATTGAATTCCGTGCAAATATTCAATTATAAATATTTACACCTCCATTATTGAATTATGTGTAAATATTATGTTAATTAACACAACAATGATTATAACTAGAGAATCTTCATATTTTACATTAATGTATTTAAATCAATTGAGGACCATTGTTAACATGGACACTTTTAGACATTCCGTGTACAAGAAACACTAAAATTTCACTATAGCATTGTTTGTTGTAATCCGTATAGGAAACAACATAACATATCTACTATAGTGATCAGAGTATAATAAATACCACATTGTGTTTCTTTTAGTTGACGCAGGAAAAAAAAGATCTAATAAGTTTAAGCATTGTTCACATGTACAAATTTAGGTAATTTTGTGTACAAGAAACACTAGTATTTCCATCACAGTATTGCTTGTTGCATTCCGTATAGGAAGAAATCAACATAACAATTAGAATGTACTATAAAATTGTGCTTCTTTTAATTGACACAGCAAAAACATCCTAATAAGTCGCTACAAATTGTTTATTTAATTTATTTTAAGATTGGGCGCCAGTGGGATCATAATGAAATAGTTATTATAGATGTCCCACATTTTCTTTTGGCATTTTTATCTTCCAAAAGAATTTAGTAATTAAGTTATGTTTATTTTTAGTATAAATAATTAAGTGTGAAAATAATTATTAGAGAAATTCTCATTAAGTAATGTTTAAAGCGAGCTACGATACGTATAATTGTAAAAGTACCTTCTGAATTTAACTCTTTATTTAAATGAACAGCTCAGCAACAGGTTTCCGAACACAAGTGTACCTCATCAGACAACATATGTGCGGGATAATCCATCTCCTTGATGCTTCCACTATGATACAACCACACAGGGAACGATACAGCTTGCGTACCACATCTCCAGTTGCTTCATGATCTGTTGAAACATAATAACATTTAAGTATATGAACTAATTCTTCTTTATGAAGATAGTCAAATAAAGTTGCTATAAGCATGTTGAACAAAAACCCTTTTTGTTCTAAATATTCAAAACTAATTATCAGTTAAACAAAACATTCACAGGTGGAAAGGTATATAGTTTTAATAAAACATGTGATTATAACCCCACTTTTAAATTTATATATGAGTTTTGTTTTTTTTTTAGTATAAAGTAATGCTTTATGCATGTTGAACAAAACAATTGTTTGTTTCATTTATATATTTAAACCTAATTAACAGTTACAATAACTATGTTAAATTAGAGTGTTTTATATTCAGTTTAAGAAAACATTTATCAGTGAAATGGTTCATAGTTTTTAAATAAAACATGTGACTATAACCGCACTTATAAACTTTTATATAATGTTAATGTTTTGTTATTTTAAGTTTTAAATTAAGCAATCATGAAGTTAACCTATAGTTTGGTTAAGTTCTTAAGTATTTAAGTTATAACTACTAGACACAAAATAAGTAGTTAAGTATTACAATCAAACTACATGCGACACATTGGTCGTACAAATTGCAAGTTTGTTAAGTACCTCTATCAAGCTTCATGCGACACGTTGGGCGTACAATTGTAAGGTAACATTTTCTTTTACTCACCAGCCAGCTCAGGGGTAGGTGATCAGGATGAGACAATTGCAGGGATGATTTCGCATGAGGGTCGACATAAGTAAAAGTCTTTCTATTTGGTCAACTAGTTTAATATTTATTTCAGCAGCACTACAGCTTCATAATGTATACATATGACACTTACTTGTGTATGGGCTATAATATACCCTTAAAACATAGTACCAGATGTATGACATCTCAATCAGCACCGTTCCTCTGTGCTATTGGCATCCAGTTTCTCACCGGCCAAAATATCATGGGTATTCGGAGCCTGTTGTTGAACACTGTAGCTGTCGCTCTTATTGGTAGTTGACCATGTTTATTTTATTATCTATTTATATTTAAATAATCCTAATTAGCCCTGTCAATGGGAAAAATGCAGTATGAGCATCACATAAGCACATGTTCCACAAGCATGAAAATATAATTTAATTCAACTAATACTCACAGCGCTTGCTGGCACATTATATTTTTATATTTAAGGCTGTTTCCCTGTCGCCTCCGAGTCATTCTGATTGTCTAGATCAACTTTTTCTTATCTGAATTTTTCGTGACCTCCTCAATAAGAATTAGCAACGGAAAGGAAATGTCACTCTTGTCAGCCATAGACATGGAGCGTTTATCGACCCATAGTTATGATCATAGTTACTAGACTTGTTGTTTTATTTATAAATTGAATTGTGTGTTTTATTATAATATATATTTATTACACACAATTCATATTTACTTATTTTTAAACAATTTAGTTTATTTTAACCGACAGTAGCGCCATCTGACAGAATTGCACTAGAAGCAATTACAATTAAGAAAGAAAGATAGTAAGAGATTCACGCCTTTGACACTAGATGTCGTTATTCTATATAACAATATAATTAATTGTTACAGGGACAGACTCAATTCGCTTCATCGTCTTGAAAATATCAATACAAGTACCTAAAAGAGAATTAAAACTGTCAAGTGCAAAATAGAATTGAGGACACAAGGTGACTCACAAAGAGCTATTTGCATTACCAGACATACATTAGTTGGCACAGCCCTATAAAAAACGTTCTTTAATGTAAGATAGAAAAAGCCACAGGCCAAGGCACGCGGACGCAACGACGGACATGCACCTGACATTTATTACCTCTGACAAAACTCGTGTTCACATTAACTTCCATTTGCAATGGTAAAGGTGACCGTATACAATGAAAAGATACAGCGAACAGGCTTGCAGACTCAAAACTGCCCCAACCATTTCTCCACACGTCGCTTTTTCGTTTCCGCCATTGAGGCCAGAAGTCTTCTTCTTGTTCGATACGAGGGAAGCAGTGCTGTGTAGTTTACTGAAAGTGATTGAAATAATATTTTTTTGAGAAAATCCTCATGAACAGAGGGGCTGTCTGGGGTGAACGTAAGGTTATGTCAAATTCCTACCGCTACCATAGTGGCTACCATGAATCCTGGGCCCGGTATTTCAGCTAAGTCACGAACATCCTCGACTGGGAAATTGGTTATCCTGGGTTTCTGATGGCAAAAGCCTGCTATAAAATAGCCTTTAACTATTTTCTGAAACGACTGGACAAAATAAGATACAAAACAAGGAAATGCTATAAAATTATTCGAGGGGTTCAAATGATTATGAGTAGCTGCTTTTGGTATAATCTATATATTACACCGTATGCACAACTTGGAATTGTGAAAAAAGAAGTAGAAGACTAAGGTCGGTTTTTCACGAGGCACCTCACGACACGGTTTGCGGTCACGATTTTTAACACACGACACACTGCAGACGATCTGTCGTCCGTTCGATTGTTCACGATTCTGCAACGCCACTTCAGTGTGTATTGTTCTATAAGCACGTGAGTGATGAACCACGCGTGAGCCGTGCGGTGTGTGATATCGTCAACAAGCTCATACTTGTTTTGTACAGCTGCTAAATCTCCACCGCAAAAAAGTCGCGACGACATAGTGGCATCGACGACTTAGCCAAAAACCCTTAGTTAATATTGGCGCGTATAGAGCGGTGTCGTGCACTGAACAAACGGCCCATACAAATATATGGAGCTCTGAATCGTGACCACATTTCGTCGTGTCGTGAGTCGCGACGTGAATAAACGACCTAACGATCAAGATGTTAATTATTTATACCACCCAACTTTAAGCGTGATGATGATTGATCCTTAAACTCAGGGTTTTCGTACCTACTTACTGTATGTAGGTAATGGTTTTTATACCAAATATAACATGTAAGGAAAAATACACTTTACATGTTACACGTCGCTCTGTCCCGACAGAATGTGCGCTAACCTTTACTTCCATTTGCACCGCATTTTAAATTTTCGCTTCTTATGCCATATAAAATGGGACAATGTGAAAAATACATAGAAAGTTTCCGAAACACGACGCGTTTAGGAGAATACAGTATACCGTACGAGAAAATATATCCGAATATTCAGCGTTTGCTGTCTGAAATGAAGAAAATAATAATCTTAAAGTGTAATAGTTTAATATTAGTTTCAGCTCTTTCTGGAGGAGCTCGTCTGGGGAATTGCTACCACCAAATCTATTTTCTACTATCAAGTAGTGCTGTTTTGGTTAGGAAGGATATGGATACCGGTGTTATTACTAGCTCATGGAACATTTAAGCTTGAACTGTACGATAGCAATCTGTTCACAAATGGCGGATGAAACCACTCAACATCAGTTGGGCTTTCTGGTTTACACTGCACCAAAAATCATATTCAAATATTGTAATAGGCATGTTAATAGGGCTATTTCGTTGATTGCTGATATCATTATATACCTATCTATCGTAAGCAATATACCCACACAATCCACGTGTTTTGATCGAGAAAATTATATTGTTATTGTCTATTAACCAGGGCAAATAATAAAGCTTTTAGCAAAACGCCCCCGTGTTAAAAGAATTTTGTCTGAAACATTTGAAGCTCCCACTCGAAAATAAAGACATAAAAATGTCTAAGTAATTACTTTTTTGAGTGGGCTCTAATACTCCATTAAAAAAACTAGCTACCATTTAAAATCAAGTATGTTTTTTGGGCAACGCTCGATTTTATCTTAAAATGTAAAGTTACGGAATAGAACAAGTAACTCTCCGTTACTTGTGTGCGGTATCCTAAACCTTGAAGGAGTATTATGGAATATACCGGTGCAACGTGTACCTCTGGCTAACCAATCAGGAACAGAATACCCGTGATATTGGAAGCTATAATATTTTCCTTATCAGAACCCATAGGTATACGAACAATAGTTCAACCAAAAATATACGTTCCAGAAAAAGTGTGCCAAAAGGTTTATGTATCTCGTGTGTTCTCCCATCGACCCTGAAACGGCTTACGTCTTTCCCAATTTTTTGTTTGATTCCTGCTGTAAATCTCCTAATATAAATTAAAAAAACATACGGACGGACAAGGGGAAATCCTTTTATGTTCCTGTTTTTATCTTTTGATAAACGGCAGCGTATGTTTGTATGTGAATATGAAAATGCTGCATCAATGGAGCTCCGTTTCTGTGGCATGCATCATCATACATCAAACTGAACTTCATTGACACACCATTTAAAATTCACTAACCAAACAATCTTTCCGATGAGATCACATTGGAAAATGTGGTAATTTTACAACAATTCTGACTCTAATAACAACAAAACGTGGTCATGAAAAATTTAAGAAGGTAGCTACACTTGTGTTAACTGAGCTACAAGAGAAGGGTCCATAAATCAGGAAAAAAAATCATCTAACTCCACCAACTTTTACGACTCTTGCGGGTGAAGCAACTGGTTACATTAATTAAAGACGAACAAAAAGGGACAATTAACGAAATTATGATAAAACTTTGAATGCCGTCATGAAAAAATTACCTATATACGAGTAACACACTCAATAGATTTTATTGAAACCACAAGAGTATTTTGTATTAATCAGATTTTATCTTGTAAAACCTTTTTCAAGATGAAGCAGCTTTGAATGGATTGGTAATATTGCGGTAATGTATACCCTCTTATAGCATATATTACTACAGCTTCCTTTATAATAATCTACCTTCTTTGGTAATTTATTTTGCTTAACTCTTAACTAAACTTGAAAGGCCCAAAGTGAGCTAGAAGCTTGCATACCATTAATGTGCCAAATAAACATCTCAAGCCACTTGCACACATTTATTCAGGTTAGAGGCATGTGTATTACGCTATAATGGTTTATCTTGGACATTGCTGACAACGGTGAAGGAAAACATAGTGACGAAACCTGGACTTATAGTTAGAGTTTGTAACTCCATTGGTGTAATTGCTGCAAGGCGTTTAATTGCGAGGGTAAAACAAATAAATCACAAAACATCTCACTAAAGTTTCCAGAATTGTATTAACAGCGACGAGCATCAAAGAAAAAAAAGGTGAGAAGGCCAAGAAATGAAAAACAAAATTATTTATTTACAGCAGTATAAAGCCAGTGTTTAATTAAACCAGGAATTTATTTAAACTTTCAATGACCAGACCTCAGAAACACAACTTGTTTCATACGTTTGCCTACCTAAAGCAAGATGACACTGTTTTTTTATTTTTTTCTTGTTTGTCTCGCGCTTGACCACTATCTCACCTGATGGTAACCGATGATGTATGGAAAGTTGGCCACTGCTTACCACCATATAAAGCTAGATATTAGTTTGAAGTTTGCGTTTATGCTGGTTATTTGGCAAGTCAATACTTACCCATAGGTCTAAAAATACCATGCTTTTGGTATGAATGAAGTAAATAGACTGGACGGCATGGAGTCCATTTCCATGCCTCCAACTTCATGGGCCTGAGAACCAGAGGCAAAGGAAGATTTGGTTCTTGATACAAGACTGAGATTTTTCTCAATATATATTCACATTTTTTTTTATTGCCTTATACGCTTCTGGAAAACTACTATTAAATCTTAGGCACAGATAAATATAAGTTAAGCTGATTTGTTTATAATAAAAATAATCTACATTGGAAATCACTTTACTTTTTTGAGTTAGTAAGTGCATATAGGGATAATTGTCGGTTGGTGTTGCATATCCTGATACATAGCTTACATGACATCTGCGAGTTGGCTTCGGCCCCTCGAACGCCTTTGCAAGGAATGGGTCCCCAATGTACCAAGATTGTCAAATTACAGTAATAAAAATAACAGTACCTACCTAACACCTACATAAGATACCGTGTACCTACGTGTCCAACAAGCACAATTTTTACTAACTATGAGAACACAATCCTTAGTGAGCCTTTTAAAACGGCAAACGTTTGACAAATTGACCCAAAAATCCTCGGGAAACCAGGTCATGGTGGCATGTTAAGTTCAGGTGACTGCTGCCCATCTACTTGATATGATCCTTTAGTACCCTCCAGGCAGCTCCGCGGGGAGAGGCTATCTATTCTTAGCCCGAGGCTAGCGTGAGCCCACTATTTATAAATGTGAATTTTGAACATTTTGTATTCAACATGTTTGCTTCATAGTCTTGTGGTTACGTTTAGATAAATTGGGGTAGTATGAAGTATTTTTAGAGAATAATATTAATATTCGGGAATACCTACCTAACCTTATCTGCCTATAATCATTTATGGTCAGATTCGGTCGGGTAAAATCAAAATCAATTTTTTTATTTCACATAGGCCTACATGGGCACTTATAAAACATCGACAAAATGTGCACGGTTCGGGTTGGTCGTTTCCTATGGAGAAGAACCGGCAAGAAACTCCATGGTTACTCTTTTAAAAATGGTTTGGTTCTACAATATTTCCATGTTACAGCATTAGTACTTCGATATGAGGGGACAACGTAGGCCCGAATTATGACAATAAGTCGAAAGAAACTAAAAAAAAAAGAAAAAGATTATATAAAAAAGTTAACAAATGTTAACTAGCATCTAGAAGGGCTACAATGTTCACACATTCACAAAACAATCGGTAAAAGAATCTATACAAAGGTAAAAATAAGTATAACAAGACTAAATTTAACATGTTGCACAAATTTTGTTATCAGTGCTGTAACTATTCTTAGCAAAGGGCTATAAAGATGATTGAAAACCATTGTAAAAAGTCTAATTAAAAGAAGGAAATGAAAAAATGAGATTGAGAATAGTTAGAGACATCCACATATTTGTGCCGTTTACAAGTTACCAGGGAAGCTGCATGCGCAGAAGGAGCTAAGGCCAAATGTTTTTATCTTCAACGTAGTAACGGAATGTTTTCATCAGCCACATCTTGGAAGCTTGGGAGAGGTCCCAGGATGCCATTGGCATTTTCTGTGATCTCTCAAAAGCTTTCGACTGCGTCGACCACAACACACTGATCTGTAAATTACACCACTACGGAATTCGTGGCAAATCTGCTGATCTCGTGCTTTCCTATTTATCAAACAGACAGCAAAAAGTAAATGTTAATGGGGCGACGTCCTCCGGGTCTCTAGTCAAGATGGGCGTGCCCCAAGGTTCAATTCTCGGCCCTTTCCTTTTTCTTGTTTACATTAATGATCTCCCTTTTATGATGGCCAAATTATCGGATATAATTCTATTTGCTGATGATACTTCGCTAATTTTTAAAATAGATAGGCAAGATACGGATGTCATAAATGTCAACGAAAGTCTAATTGTTCTCTCAAAATGGTTCGCAGCTAACAATCTTTTACTGAATGCGAAAAAAACAAAATGTCTATAGTTCTCTTTACCAAATGTACCACAACATGACCTAAACTTAAATCTTGACGGCAAAAATCTTGAAGTTATAACGGAAACTGTATTCTTAGGGATCACTATCGATTCAAAATTGCAGTGGGGCGCGCACATTAGAACTCTTTCGGGTAGGTTAAGTTCGGCTGCATATGCAGTAAAGAAAATAAGGCAGCTAACCGATGTAGCTACAGCTAGGTTAGTATACTATGCTTATTTCCACAGTATTATGTCTTATGGCATTCTGCTGTGGGGATCAGCAGCAGACGTTGACTCAATTTTCATCCTACAAAATAGGGCAATCCGCGCAATCTATAAAATGGGTCCTCGCGAGTCCCTCAGAGAAAAATTTAAAGAGATCGATATACTGACTCTACCCTCACTTTATATTTTGGAATGTATTTTGTATGTCCGTAAAAATCGGGGGCTTTTCAAAACTAGAAGCGACTTCCATAATTTAAATACACGCAGTGAGCACGAAATTGTAATACCCAAATTAAGATTAACGAAAACTAGCAAGTCTTTTCTTATAAACAGTATACGCTTTTATAACAAGTTGCCAAAGTCAGATAAAGAACTGACCGATGGAAGGTTCAAAAACTACATCAAACGTATCCTTGTTAAAAAAGCATATTATAAAATCAAGGACTATGTAGATACTAAGTACTAGGTAGATACCATAAGCCGACCGTTTGCCCTACACATTCCATAGCCCAATACAAGGCATTTGTGTGTACAATATTTAAAAAAAAACTGAAACCTGTCGACGCGAGCAGAGCTGCGTGCAAATCTAGTAAAAAATAACTGACTGGACTATCCCATAATATACGGGGCAACAAAAATGGTCGATAAATCCGCGCAATTTCATCGATGTCGGCATAATAAAACACGAACGATAGAGAACTCGATGCTATTCCAATGGCCGATTTCAATATTATGACGATCACGTTCCACTAATATTTGACTGTCCAATTGCATAATACGCGAACGACGTCTATAATCGTATTTATAGTGGACGTTCAGTATTTTTTAAACTTTAAAGGCGTAGTTTGGGTAAAATATTACATTTTCATTTGAAAGGTTGGCAAACAAAGTGATGTAACGCGGCGACAATCGACGGCGCGAGTGATGGAAAGTTCCGCAGCCTGTATATACCTGCAACGAACGTATCTAGCCACCGAAGTGCCAACCTTAATGACGATAGAAAAAAAAAAAAAAAATGAAGTTGTAATGTCTTAGGCATAGCACGCACAGCGATTTTCATTCGCGCGAATTTTTTTCCGCGCGAATTTTTTAGTACTATTTGGGCGCGATTTTTTTTCCGCAGTGCGTGCAGCTTCATACAATTCCATAGGTCACAGAATGCGCGGAAAAAAATTCGCGCGAATAAAAATCGCAGTGCGTGCTATGCCTTATGAGCCTGCAGTAATTTTACCGCCACGCATGCCTTCTTCTTAGTTCGAAAGCGATATTTACAACAAATTTTCCACTAAATTTGGTCTTTTTACCCAGAGAGGACAGGCGTGATGATTTGTGTGATGTTTTTGATTGATGGAGGTACTTTATTTTCATAAAATAACATGTTTACGTAATTTTCTTCCTATGAATATTTAGCAACGCAAACTTGTATTAAATTGCCTCTGAATGTTTTATATTGCGGATTATTTATTTAAATTTTACACGACCGTTTATGTTGAACATTTTAAATTCGTAAATGTTATAGTCCATGATCAAAACAAGGAAACACCATCCTTGAAAGAGTTTTCAACTTTTCAGAATTTCGGTTTGCAGAAACGTTTCTCAGTAAACTTGATAATTCTGTGTAAATGGGCCCAAATCTGTGGCTGGTAGCCAAGTCTCCAAGGGTTCGTACCTAATCCTTTACCTAATTGTGTGATTATTTGCCTAACTTTGTTTACTTATCGTATTTACAGCGAGCGGTGCGCGACGACCGAACTTGCCCGCCGACGATGTTGCCACTTAATATACCTAACTAAATAAGCGAGTTTCGACGCAATCCCTAGACATTTTCTGCGAGCCCTAATTTTCTTGAGGTTAAAGGTGTAATACCTAGGCTTAGTGGATTATTAATATCAGCTAAGTAAAAGGAAACTAATACCTTCGTATCTATAACATCTACCTATATTTTCAAAATAAATTTAGAATTGCGAATTTTCGCTTCATCATTACTATACTTCATTGCGTCGCTGACCTTATAATTTTCCTATTTCATAGGACCAACATTTTTCAAAATCATGACACTTCTCACAAAGATTCGCTAGGTACTCATTGGCAATTTTATTAGCAAGCTGAAAGAGTGATCATGTACTCAAAATTTTGTTTATGAATGAATTGAAATTCCTAAGTACGTTGATCTTGAAAATTACCTATGTAGTAGGTACCTAACCAAAAGTCCAGGCACCTTTTGAAGATTTCCCCCCGTCAACAAAAAAAAGGTACCTAAACTACCTTAGAAAATATCAAGAAATAAGTATGAAACCATTTTTATTCTTCTTAGAATATTCCCGGCTTCCAACGCTCAGTATAAAGAAACAGTATCTCTGGTTAAAAATAGAGCTTCCATCTCTTCCCATGGGAGTGGTTAAAGCCAACTAAGAGGTTGTTTCAGAGCATGCACAGCCTGGGCACTTAGTACAATCCTCCGGTGCTGTAATAATACAAAGATACAGTACTATATGTGTGTTTTGCTACCCAAAGTCCCTTTGCCACACTCGGAGTTTTGACCGATAATTGGGGCCACCTATGAGTATCTACTGATAAGCATCAGCAAGGGACGTCGTACAATATCGTAAATTATTTCAATTTTCCTTGAGTACTCCCAGAAGACAAGCACCACTTGAAAATAAAAATGATAAACACGAATAATGAGCAATAAAACTGACGATTTCAACTCTCGACACGCTAATGGCTTCCTTCTTGTTCATAATAATAAGAAAAATAAAAATAAAACGCTCCGCTGAATTGAAATTCTAATGTCTCTTGAATAATTGAAAACGTTTGGGTACCCACTGAAGTTTTTCCTTAAATATTTGAAAAAACAAAAACACATCTCTAATCTGTCGCTTGTTTCGTACCCAGAAACTCATTTCGTTTCCTAGTAAGGTTGGTCGCGTGTACCTACCTACCTACTACCAAAGTGTAATGTACAAGCAATTTCCCAAATTTTCACTTGATTTGTAATTTAAGCTGGGCGTTGGCTAAATTACTTAAACTACGGGTACCTAGAATTTTGAGTGCTCATCAACCCGTATAGAAAGTTGCTGTAAAATTTTACAGCATTAATAAATTATGAAAGTGAGTTGAATACATTATTTGGGATGTATATCGTGAGTTGTGAATGAAGCTGGATGCTGGAGTATCGTAAAGAGTAATAACGTGTCGGGCTTAAAGATGGCAGCTGCAGTGTGACATAAAGTTTGAGCACTGGTTGAGAGGGATTGCATAGTGTGACACTAAAGTGATGCAGTCGTTTGACGTTTTTTGAGCGATTTGCATCGTAGAGCCCGTTTCATAGAATGTCTATATTCACCTTGATAGTGCAATGATAGAGCCATGTTTTGAAGGTTGGTGAATCGATAAAGAAAAAAAATGTACAATTCAAATGTTTCTGCAGGTTTTTGATAAGCTGAGGATTTATAAAATGCATAATTTTACGTGACCATAACATAACATCATTGTTACGTCTTGTTACCATCCAATCTTCGTCGTATGTGGAGTCGTGATCTTTAATTGATATTTATTGCTCTGGTTGCCTCTTTAAGGCATGTAAGCATAGTTGTATTTATGTTTATTACTTACTACTCCTTTTTAGGGTTCCGCACCCAAAGGGTAAAAACGGGACCCTATTACTAAGACTCCGCGATCCGTCTGTCTATCTGTCTTTCTGTCCGTCTGTCACCAGGCTGTATCTCATGAACCCTGATAGATACAAGTTGAAAATTTCACAGATGATGTATTTCTGTTGCCGCTATAACAGCAAATTTTAAAAGCAGAATAAATTAAATATTTAAGTGGCTCCCATACAACAAACGTGTTTTTTTTGCCGTCTTTCGCGGTTATGGTACGGAACCCTTCTTGCGCGAGTCCGACTCGCACTTTGTCGGTTTTTTTAATTTAGAATCAATATAGTAGCAACCCTAATGACTTCGGCAAGTTTAGGTGACAATTGTCGAGGAAGGCGGGAGTGGTCCTTCTTTATACTTTCTATTTTGTGTACTTACTCAGCCAATCACGAGTCAAATTGATATTACCCAAGAATAGTACATTATGGTACAAGTGTGTAACGTTGGTGATTACCGCTGAGGCGCCATTGAGACCCGAGCCGTTAGGTGAGGGTCTTAAGAGAGCCGAGGACGATAATCATCATTACACACGTGTATCATACGATGTTTTTCAACACACTTGTGAAGAAAATAATACTAAAAAATCATTTCCAACAGTGAAAACGGGTTGTGAAATTTTTTTCGCAATGGCGGGCAAAATTAATCAGTTTTCCTATGCGCGCGCATCTAACAATAAAACTTCATCTAATCTAAAAATAAAATAGACTAAAAATAATGAGTTAAATATCTTTTTTTTGGCTTTTCGCGGATAGCGTTTTAGCCACGTACAAAATGGGGTAATTCAAGTTTTCTTTATTACAGACAAAAACGTCGTTTTCACTGTTGGAAATGAGTTTTTAGTATTATTTTCTTCACAAGTGTGTTGAAAAACGTCGTATGATACACGTGTGTATTGATGATTACCGTCCTCGGCTCTCTTAAGACCCTCACCTAACGGCTCGGGTCTCAATGGCGCCTCAGCGGTAATCACCAATATTACACACTTCTACCATAATGTACTGTGAGATTAAAAATACTCGACCCTTTTTGCAAAATATATCAATGTTCGCACACAATATAAAGCCAGAGGAAAATGACAATTCCGGGTTTCAAAAATACGTAAATTTAAACGTTTTATTGAGTGACGTTTACATATCGAATCATAAATATTCATGGCGAAGGTTGTGCACATCTGCTCGGGAGGCGCGGCGACATGAAAAGAAACAGACGAAATTCCTTTATCATTCCGTAACATGAAAACATACGGTATCAAATACACCTCCTCTTTCAAAGTTGCTTAAAGGTAGTATTATCATAATTAAACTACTGCAATACACAAGCTGTATTCCGAGATAACGGCATCATTACCATAACTCCATAAGTATAAAATTCTCACGCTACAACATTGTGGTTCACCTTTATCACCTGTTAACAGCGCGATAAATAACTATATGAAACTCATTACCAGGAAATAAGAAACTTCATTATACAGTAGAAGCAGTGCGCGATCTCGTTATCCACAAATAAAAAGGCTTTTTCAGTGGGAGGGCTTGGAGGCCCGAGGCGTTAATATTTAAAGCTGCGCCGTCGAGATGGTTGCTCTAATGTGCTATTAGCTCCACAACCGCGTGTTCAACTCGGCGGAAGACGCGCCGCAGCCGCACCGCGCCGCACAAGTGTGTTGGCGTCTTAAACGCACCGGGAGCTCGGTAAAAGTCTTGGTATAATATTATGTTATACATTCAGATTGTATACAAATAAGTACAGTCGTCTGATTTAAGCAATTCCCTTGTCGGCAGCAAAGACTAGCAATGGTTTTGTGTATTTCGATATATTGTACGTAATTTAAATCTTTTCTTATTGAAATATCTAATTTTCGAAATCTAGATTTCTGAGAAGGTAGAAACTAATACCGCGTAATACTCGTACCTAACAACTTTGAGTTACGTTGGGACAGATTAAATTCGCTTCATCGCCTCTAAAATATCAATGTAAAAGAGAGAATTTAAACTGTCAAGTTCAAAATAAAATTGAGGACACAAGGTGACTCACAAAGAGCTATTTGCATCACCAGACATACATTAGCTGGCACAGCCCTATAAAAAACGTTCTTTAATGTAAGGTACAAAAAGCCACAGGCCAAGGCACGCGGACGCAACGACGACGGACATGCACCTGACATTTATTACCTCTGACAAAACTCGCGTTCACATTAACTTCCATTTGCAATGGTAAAGGTGAACGTATACAAACAATGCTAAGGTACAGCGAACAGCCTTGCAGATCCAAAACTGCCCCAACGATTTTTCCACACGTCACTGTTCGTTTCTGCCATTGAGGCTAGAAGTCTTCTTCTTGTTCGAAATGAGAGAAGCAGTGCTGTGTAGTTTACTGAAAGTGATGCAGTTTGTAATTATTGTTTTTTGAAGAAATCCTCATGAACAGACAGAGGGTCTGTCTGGGGTGAACCTAAGGTCATGTCACACTACTACCGCTACCATATCGGCTACCATGAATCTTGGGCCCGGGATTCAAACAAAGTTGCGCGCACCCTCGACTGGGCAATTGGTTATCCTGGGTTTCTGATGGCAAAAGCCTACTATAAAATAGCATTTAAGTATTTTCTGAAATGGCTTAGGGACAAAATAATATAGTTATAATAAAATAGAGCTAAAAATTTAAATACGAGCAGATGGCAACAATTATTCCAGGGGTTAAAATGAATATGAGTAGCAGTTTTTGGTATAATCCTAATGTATAAAATCATACCGTATGTGTTTCTTACAACTTGAAAGAAGAAGAAAAAGACTAAGGTCGGTTATTCACGAGGCACCGCACAACACGGTTTGCGGTCACGATTTTTAACACACGACACACTGCAGACGATCTGTCGTCCGTTCGTTTATTCACTAGACACGATTCTGCAACGACACTTCAGTGTGTATTGTTCTATAAGCGCGTGAGTGATGAACCACGCGTGAGCCGTGCGGTGTGTAATGTCGTCAACAAGCTCATAATTGTATTGTACAGACGCTAAATAGTCACCGCAAAAAAAGTCGCGACGACATAGCGGCAACGACGCCATAACTGAAAAACCGTTAGTAAATCTTGTTGCGTGTAGAGCTGTGTCATGCAATGAACAATGACCACATTTCGTCGTGTCGTGAGTCGCGTCATGAATAAACGACCGAACGATCAAGATGTTTATTATTTATACCACCCAGCTTAAAGCGTGATGATGATTGATTAAAACTCAGGATTTTCATACCTACTTACTGTATGTAGATAATCGTTTGTATACCAAATATAGCATGTAAGGTTAAATACACTTTATATGTTACACGTCGCTCTGTCCCGACAGAATGTGCGCTAACCTTTACTTCCATTTGCACCGCATTTTTAAATTTTCGCTTCATATTCCATATAAAATGGGACAATGTGAAAGATGCATAGAAAGTTTCCGAAACACGACGCGTTTTGGAGCAAATAGTATACCGTACGAGAAAATATATCCGAATATTCAGCGTTTGCTGTCTGAAATGAAGAAAATAATAATCTAAAAGTGAAATAGTTTAATATTAGTTTCAGCTATTTCTGGAGGAGCTCGTCTGGGGAATTGCTACCACCAAATCTATTTTCTGCTATTAAGTAGTGCTGTTTTGGTTAAGAAGGATATGGATACCGGTGTTATTACTAGCTCATGGAACATTTAAGCTTGAACTGTACGATAGCAACCTGTTCACAAATGGCGGATGAAACCACTCAACATCAGTTGGGCCTCCTGGATTACACTGCACCAAAAATCATATTCAAATATTGTAATAGGCATGTTAATAGGGCTATTTCGTTGATTGCTCATATCATTATATACCTATCTATAGTAAGCAATATACTCACACAATCCACGTGTTTTGATCGAGAAAATTATATTGTTATTGTCTATTAACCAGGGCAAATAATAAAGCTGTTAGCAAAACGCCCTCGTGTTAAAAGAATTTTGTCTGAAACATTTGAAGCTCCCACTCGAAAATAAAGAGATAAAAATGTCTATGTAATTACTTTTTTGAGTGGGCTCTAATACTCCATTAAAAAAACTAGCTACCATTTAAAATCAAGTATGTTTTTTGGGCAACGCTAGATTTTATCTTAAAATGTAAAGTTACGGAATAGAACAAGTAACTCTCCGTTACTTGTGTGCGGTATCCTAAACCTTGAAGGAGTATTATGGAATATACCGGTGCAACGTGTATCTCTGGCTAACCAATCAGGAACAGAATACCCGTGATATTGGAAGCTATAATATTTTCCTTATCAGAACCCATAGGTATACGAACAATAGTTCAACCAAAAATATACGTTCCAGTAAAAGTGTACCAAAAGGTTTATGTATCTCGTGTGTTCTTCCATCAACCCTGAAACGGCTTACGTCTTTTCCAATTTTTTATTTGATTCCTGCTGTAAATCTCCTATATAAATAAAAAAAACATAAGGACGGACAAGGGGAAATCCTTTTATGTTTCTGGTTTTTCTTTTTATAAACGGCAGCGTATGTTTGTATGTGAATATGAAAATGCTGCATCAATGGAGCTCCGTTTCTGTGCCATGCATCATCATACATCAAACTGAACTTAATTGACACACCATTTAAAATTCACTAACCAACCAATTTTTCCGATGAGATCACATCGGAAAATGTGGTAATTTTACAACAAGTCTGACTTTAATACCACCAAAACTTGGTCATGAAAAATTGAAGAAGGTAGCTACACTTGTGTTAACTGAGCTACAAGAGAAGGGTCCATAAATCAGGAAAAAAAATCATCTAACTCCACCAACTTTTACGACTCTTGCGGGTGAAGCAACTGGTTACATTAATTAAAGACGAACAAAAAGGTACAATTAACGAAATTATGATAAAACTTTGAATGCCGTCATGAAAAAATTACCGATATAACACACTCAAAAGATTTTATTGAAACTACAAGAGTATTTCGTATTAATCATCTTTTATCTTGTAAAACCTTTTTCAAGATGACTGAGCTTTGAATGGATTGGTAATATTGCGGTTATATATACCCTCTTTTAACTTGTATTACTACAGCTTCCTTTATAATGTTTATTCAAATAGAACACATTTCCGAAACCTATCGATTAGGGTAACCTACCTTCTTTGGTAATTTCTTTTGCCTAACTTTTAACTAAACTTGAAACTTTTCAAGTTTAGTTAAAAGTCACTTCTGGCCACTCTGCCCCCTGGCAGAGTGGTTAAAAGTGTGCAAGAAGCTTGCATTCTGTTAAATACAGGTCTTCGGGTCCCAAGCCAGGAGCTCAACACTGGGGCCCATAGCAGCGTTGGGACTCCTGGACCCTGTCTGAATCTGTATCCCACGAAACTGCAGTAACGCAGCAGTGGGGATTTGTTCCTTATTGGGAGATATACTGGTTCCTACTACGGGTGTAAGATGTCACAAGGGTTGGCCGGTACTATTATATTCACTTTCCTGCGGTAGGCTCCTGGGGGTCGATTAATACCGTGCCGTGCCGGGAGATTAGGGATAGGAGAATATATATAATATTAGGACGATAAGGGATAAATTGACGGCTATCTGGACCGAAGGCTCCGGCGTCCACCAGCCTGAGCACGTTCCCATCAAAAGCACTTCAATGTGCGTGAAATATATTCAAACCGATTAGATATGCTTCCACAAGAACCCGAATTCACCGTGTTTTCATTACAAATTTTCTCTTTCGACTCTTGTCAAGTGTCAGGTGTCAATCCAAAGCTGTCAAATCGCTGACAGCCAACTGACATGGTGTTGCAATTAAATGTCAAATAGTGAACTAAACGTTTTGTTCGTTTTGGTTGTGGCTTGAAAAGTTTATTTGGCACAATGGTATGTGACCATTGTGCCAAATAAACTTTTCAAGCCACTTACACACTTTTGTTCAAGTTACAGGCATGTGTAACTGAATAATGAACAATCAATCTGTTTAATGGTTTACCTTGGACATTGCTGACAACGGTGAAGAAAAACATCGTGACGAAACCTGGACTTATAGTTAGAATGTGTAAGTTGGTGCTCCATTGGTGTTATTGCTGCAAGGCGTTTCAGTGCGAGGGTAAAACAAATAAATAAATAAATCACAAAACATCTCACTAAAGTTTCCAGAATGTTATTAACAGCGACGAGCATCCCAGAAAAAAAGGTGAAGAAATGAAAAACAAAATTATTTATTTACTGCAGTATAAAGCCAGTGTTTAATTAAACCAGGCATTTATTTAAACTTTCAGTGACCAGAACTCAGAAACACAACAACGTTTGCCTACCTAAAGCAAAGTGCCTCTACGTGGTCAGTTGACCACTGCTTACCACCATATAAAGCTAGATATTAGTATGAAGTTTGCCTTTATGCTGGTTGTTTCAGAAACCAACATATTCTAGTCTTGCTTTTGGCATGAATTAAGTAAATAGCCCGGACGGCAAGGAGTACATATCCGTGCCCACGACTTTATGGATTCGAGAACCAGGAGCAAAGGAAGATTTATTTGTTGATGCAAGAATAAGATTTCTTCTCAATAGGTATCTAAGCAAACATTATTTTATTGAGCTATATAAGCTTCTGAAAAACTACTACCAAATCATAGGCACGGACAAATATAAGTTAAGCTGTTTTGTTTGTAATAAAAATAATCTACATTGGAAATATATTTAATCTCTTTATTTTCTTTGTGTAAATAAGTGCATACAGATATAATCGTCGGCTGGTGTCACATCTCCTGATACATGCCTAACAGGGCCTCTGCGAGTTGGCTTCGGCCCCTCGCACGCCTTTCCAAGGACTGGGAACCCAAAGTCCCGAGTTTGTCAAAGTACAGTAAGAAAAATAACAGTACCTACCTAACACCTACATAAGATACCGTGTACCTACGTGTCCAACAAGCACAATGTTTACTACTATGAGAACATAATCCTTAGTGAGCCTTTTAACAAGACAAACGTTTGAAAAATTTACCCAAAAATCCTCGGGAAACCAGGTCATAGTGGCATGTTAAGTTTAGGTGACTACTGCCCATCTACTTGATATGATCCTTTAGTACCCTCCAGGCAGCTCCGCGGGGAGAGGCTATCTATTCTTAGCCCGAGGCTAGTGTGAGCCAACTATTTATAAATGTGAATTGTGAACATTTTGAATTCATGTTTGCTTCTCCGTCTTGTGGTTACGTTTAGATAAATTGGGGTATTATGAAGTATTTTAGATAATAATATTAATAAACTGGAATACTTACCTAACCTATCTGCCTATAATAATTTATGGTCAGATACGGTCGGGTAGATACCATAAGCCGACCGTTTGCGCTACAAATTCCATAGCCCAATACAAGGCATTTGTGTGTACAATATTTAAAAAAAAAACTGAAACCTGTCGGCGCGAGCAGAGCTGCGTGCAAAGCTAGTAAAAAATAACTGACTGGACTATCCCAAAATATACGGGGCAACAAAAATGGTCGATAAATCCGCGCAATTTCATCGATGTCGGCATAATAAAACACGAACGATAGCAAACTCGATGCTATTCCAATGGCCGATTTCAATATTATGACGATCACGTTCCACTAATATTTGACTGTCCAATTGCATAATACGCGAACGACGTCTCTAATCGTATTTATAGTGGACGTTCAGTATTTTTTAAACTTTAAAGGCGTAGTTTGGGTAAAATATTACATTTTCATTTGAAAGGTTGGCAAACAAAGTGATGTAACGCGGCGACAATCGACGGCGCGAGTGATGGAAAGTTCCGCAGCCTGTATATACCTGCAACGAACGTATCTAGCAACCGAAGTGCCAACGTGCTCTGCCAATCTTAGAGACAAAGTTGTATGTCTTATGAGCCTGCAGTAATTTTACCGCCACGCATGCCTTCTTCTTAGTTCGCAAGCGATATTTACAATAAATTTTCCACTAAATTTAGTCTTTTTACCCAGAGAGGTGATGATTTGTGTGATGTTTTTGATTGATGGAGGTACTTTATTTTCATAAAATAACATGTTTCTTCCTATGAATATTTAGCAACGCAAAATTGTATTAAATTGCCTCTGTATGTTTTATATTGCGGATTATTTATTTAACTTTTACACGACCGTTTATGTTGAACATTTTAAATTCGTAAATGTTATAGTCCATGATCAAAACAAGGAAACAACATCCTTGAAAGAGTTTTCAACTTTTCAGAATTTCGGTTTGCAGAAATGTTTCTCAGTAAACTTGATAATTCTGGGTAAATGGGCCCAAAACTGTGGCTGGTAGCCAAGTCTCCAAGGGTTCGTACCTAATCCTTTACCTAATTGTGTGATTATTTGCCTAACTTTGTTTACTTATCGTATTTACAGCGAGCGGTGCGCGTCGACCGAACTTGCCCGCCGACGATGTTGCCACTTAATATACCTAACTAAATAAGCGAGTTTCGACGCAATCCCTAGACATTTTCTGCGAGCCCTAATTTTCTTGAGGTTAAAGGTGTAATACCTAGGCTTGGTGGATTATTAATATCAGCTAAGTAAAAGGAAATGAAAAAAAAAATCATGACACTTCTCACAAAGATCCGCTAGATACTCAATGGCAATTTTATTAGCAAGCTGAAAGAGCGATCATGTACTCAAAATTTTGTTGTTGAATAAATTGAAATTCCTAAGTACGTTGATCTTGAAAATTACCTATGTAGTAGGTACCTAACCAAAAGTCCAGGCACCTTTTGAAGATTTCCCCCCGTACCGTAAAAAAGGTACCTAAACTACCTTAGAAAATATCAAGAAATAAGTATGAAACCATTTTTATTCTTCTTAGAATATTCCCGGATTTTAACGCTCAGTATAAAGAAACAGTATCTCTGGTTAAAAATAGAGCTTCCATCTCTTCCCATGGGAGTGGTTAAAGCCAACTAAGAGATTGTTTCAGAGCATGCACAGCCTGGGCACTTAGTACAATCCTCCGGTGCTGTAATAATACAAAGATACTGTAATATATGTGTGTTTTGCTACTCGAAGTCCCTTTGCCACACTAGGAGTTTTGAACGATAATTGGGGCCACCTATGAGTATCTACTGATAAGCATCAGCAAGGGACGTCGTATAATATCGTAAATTATTTCAATTTTCCTTGAGTACTCCCAGAAGACAAGCACCACTTGAAAATAAAAATGATAAACACGAATAATGAGCAATAAAACTGACGATTTCAACTCTCGACACGCTAATGGCTTCCTTCTTGTTCATAATAATAAGAAAAAATAAAAATAAAACGCTCCGCTGAATTGAAATTCTAATGTCTCTTAAATAATTGAAAACGTTTGGGTACCCACTGAAGTTTTTCCTTAAATATTTGAAAAAACAAAAACACATCTTTAATCTGTCGCTTGTTTCGTACACAGAAACACATTTCGCCATTTTTTTCAATTTATTTTGTTTGAGTTTTGCCCACGAGCAGAAATTTGTTTCCTAGTAAGGTTGGTCGCGTGTACCTACCTACTACCAAAGTGTAATGTACAAGCAATTTCCCAAATATTCACTTGATTTGTAATTTAAGCTGGGCGTTGGCTAAATTACTTAAACTACGGGTACCTAGAATTTTGATTGCTCATCAACCCGTGTAGAAAGTTGCTGTAAGATTTTACAGCATTAATAAATTATGAAGGTGAGTTGAATACATTATTTGGGATGTATATCGTGGGTTGTGAATGAAGCTGGATGCTGGAGGTGGCATTTACCCGAGCTCCGTCAGTGCTTGGAGATTAATTAGCGAGGATCGTAAAGAGCAATAACGTGTCGGGCTTAAAGATGGCAGCTGCAGTGTGACATAAAGTTTGAGCACTGGTTGAGAGGGATTGCATAGTGTGACACTAAAAGTGTTGCAGTCGTTTGTCCTTGATGGTATGCAATGATACAGCCATGTTTTGAAGGTTGGTGAATCGATAAAGAAACAAATGTACAATTCAAATGTTTCTGGAGGTTTTTGATAAGCTGAGGATTTATAAAATGTATTACTTTACGTGATCATAACATAACATCATTGTTACGTCTTGTTACCATCCAATCTTCGTCGTATGTGGAGTCGTGATCTTTAATTGATATTTATTGCTCTGGCTACCTCTTAAAGGCATGTAAGCATAGTATGATGTATATTTAGACGAATCGTTGTATTTATGTTTATTACTAACTACTCCTTTTTAGGGTTCCCTACCCAAAGGGTAAAAACGTAACCCTATTACTTCTTCTTTCTTTTCGTGTGAGGTGTTGCCACCTCTTGTGTCAGAGTTAATTAAGCCGCCTCTGGGAATCCCCACAGGCCTCTGACTTGGTTATTTCAGACTTACATTATAACTATATAAGTCCAGGTTTCCTCACGATGTTTTCCTTCACCGTTGCCTGTGATGTCCAAGATTAACTTAGAAAGTACATATGAATTTGAAAAATTCACATTGGTACTTGCCCGGATTCGAACCTACCACCTCAAGCACGACAGGCGAGTTCTTAGCCACTGGGCCACCACGACACCCTATTACTAAGACTCCGCGATCCGTCTGTCAATCTGTCTGTCTGTCCGTCTGTCACCAGGCTGTATCTCATGAACCCTGATAGATACAAGTTGAAAATTTCACATATGATCTATTTCTGTTGCCGTTATAAAAGCAAATACTAAAAACAGAATAAATTTAATATATAAGTGGCTCCCATACAACAAACGTGTTTTTTTGTACGTGGTTATGGTACGGAACCCTTGGTGCGCGAGTCCGACTCGCACTTTGTCGGTTTTTTTTAATTTAGAATCAATATACTCGTAGTAGCAATCCTAATGACTTCGGCAAGTTTAGGTGACAATTGTCGAGGACGGCGGGAGTGGTCCTACTTTATACTTTCTATTTTGTGTACTTACTCAGCAAATCGCGAGTCAAATTGATATTTCTCAAGAAAATACTTTATTGTCCCGTTTTCTATAACTATCACATTAGATTTGTGAATTTTACTGCTGAATATGCAAATTTCGTTTTGCCGCGTCCTCTAGCGCGAAATATTGCGAGAGATTTGTCGAATAAAAAACTTTTTAACAAAAAATCAAACCGACTTCCAGAACAAAAAACTACAAAGCAAAAATTACTTTCTAAAAAGTCGGTGTCTTTTGTACCCATTTTTTTCAGTTTTTCGACACCGACTTCGGAAAAGAAAGTTATTTTTTGCTTTGTAGTTTTTTGTTCTGGAAGTCGGTTTGATTTTTTGTTAAAAAGTTTTTTATTTTTCTCTTTTTAGTTTTGGTAGGTATCTCCAATTAACATGATAATCATTTGTGGCCAAAGTACATCTCATGACGATTCCAATAAGCCCAAGCACGACTAGGATACACTGTTTTTTTTCAGAGTTCCGGTGCCTACCTTCCGGCTTCATCATCAGAACAGTTCAATGATACCATTTTCATCAGTCCCATTCATTTACAAGTATTTGATTCATCGTAGTCGGTTAACTATTCGAGATATTTTATACCAGTGACCATTATATACCTATATTATAACCAGTACCTTTCTTAGAATTTAGGAGTTCAAGTGGCCATCTGTGGTCTTCTTCATCAGTTCCACTTCACCTAATTATACTCTCTGAGTGCAAGTGATTGCATTTTTGATGATAATACCAAAATCACTATATGTTTGCCTATAATATTTGAGGAGTTCCCTCGATTGCTCTAGGAACCCATCATCAGATCCTGACCTGATGACTATGGGACCAACTAGGTAGTATACCCTTCAAAACAAAAGAAGATTTTTTGAAATTGGTCCAGGCGCCTTTGAGTAATCGGGGAACATAAATAAAAAAATAAAATAAGGTTCCGACGAATTGAGAACCTCCTCATTTTTTTGAAGTCGGTTAAAAATTAAAATCACGAATCGCGAATAAGTTTTTAATAACGATCGTTACTGCTTCGGAAAAAATTTCGCTATTTGTACTGCAAAGGTATAAAATATTTTTATCCGTGAGATTAAAAAAAACTCGACCCCTTTTGCAAAATATATCAATGTTCGTACACAATATAAAGCCAGAGGAAAATGACAATACCGGGTTTCAAAAATACGTAAAATTAAACGTTTTATTGAGTGACGTTTACATATCGAATCATAAATATTCATGGCGAAGGTTGTGCACATCTGCTCGGGAGGCGTGGCGACATGAAAGGAACGGTACCAAATACATCTCTTCTTTCAAAGTTGCTTAAAGGTAGTATTATCTTAATTAAAAGGCTGCAATACACAAGCTGTGTATTCCGAGATAACGGCGTTATAACCATAACTCCATAAATATAAAAATCTCACGCTATAACGTTGTGGTTCACCTTTATCACCTGTTAACAGCGCGATAAATAACTATATGAAACTCATTACCAGGAAATAAGAAATTTCATTATACAGTAGAAGCAGTGTGCGATCTCGTTATCCACAAATAAAAAGGCTTTTTCAGTGGGAGGGCTTGGAGGCCCGAGGCGTTAATATTTAAAGCTGCGCCGTCGAGATGGCTGCTCTAATGTGCTATTAGCCCCACAACCACATGTTTGACTCGGCGGAAGATGCGCCGCAGCCGCACCGCATCGCACAAGTGTGTAGGCGTCTTAAACGCACCGCGAGCTCGGTAAACGTCTTGTTATAATATTATGTTATACATTCAGATTGTATATAAATCAGTACAGTCGTCTGATATAAGCAATTCCCTTGTCGGCAGCAAAGATTGGCAATGGTTTTGTGTGTTTCAATACATTGTACGTATTTGAAATCGTTTCTTTCAGAATTCCACATCGGTCAGACGTCCTACATGGACACTGATTTCTGAGAAGATTGAAACTAATACCGTGTAATACCTAACAACAACGAGTTACGTTGGGACAGATTCAATTCGCTTCATTGCCTAGAAAATATCAATATAGGTACCTAAAAGAGAATTTAAACTGTCAAGGCCAAAATAGAATTGAGGACACAAGTTGACTCACAAAGAGATATTTGCATTACCAGACATACATTAGCTAGCACAGCCCTATAAAAAACGTTATTTAATGTAAGGTACAAAAAGGCACAGGCCAAGGCACGCGGACGCAAGGACGACGGACATGCACCTGACATTTATTACCTCTGACAAAACTCGCGTTCACATTATCTTCCATTTGCAATGGTAAAAGTGAACGTATACAAACAATGATAAGATACAGCGAACAGGCTTGCAGACCCAAAACTGTCCAAACCAATTCTCAACACGTCGCTATTCGTTTCTGCCATTGAGGCTAGAAGTCTTCTTCATGTTCGATACGAGGGACGCAGTGCTGTGTAGTTTACTGAAAGTGATGCAGTTTGTACTTATTATTTTTTGAAGAAATCCTCATGAACAGACAGAGGGTCAGTCTGAGGTAAACGTAAGGTCATGTCACACTCCTACCGCTACCATATCGGCTACATGAATCTTGGGCCCGGGATTCAAGCAAAGTCATGCTCACCCTCAATTGGCCAATTGGTTATCCTGGGTTTCTGATGGCAAAATCCTGCTATAAAATAGCCTATAAATATTTTCTGAAATGACAAAATAAGATAGAAATAGAGCTAAAAATTTAAATATGAGCAGATGCCATACAGTTGTTCCAGGGGTTCAAATGGTTATGAGTAGCAGCTTTTGGTATAATCTATAAATAATACCGTATTTGTTTCTTACAACTTGGAATTTTGAAATATAAGAAGAAGATTAAGGTCGGTTGTTCAGTTCATGAGGCACCGCACGAGACGGTTTGCGGTCAAGATTCTAACACACGACACACAGCAGACGATCTGTCGTCCGTTCGTTTGTTCACTAGACACGATTCTGCAACGACACTTCAGTGTATATTGTTGTACGTGTGAGTGATGAACCACGTGTGTGATGTCGTCAACAAGCTCATGTTTTTGAGGCTTTACTTGTTCTGTAAAGCCTCAAAATCGTCACCGCAAAAAAGTCGCGGCGACATAGCGGCATCGACGACATAGCCGAAAAACCGTAGGTAAATCTTGTCGCGTACAGAGCGGTGTCGTGCAATTAACAAACGGTCCTTACAAATATATTGAGCTCTGAATCGTGACCACATTTCGTCGTGTCGTGTCGTGAACAAACGACCGAACAATTAAGATGTTTATTATTTATACCACCCAGCTTAAAGCGTGATGATGATTGATTAAAACTCAGGATTTTCATACCTACTTACTGTATGTAGAAAATCGTTTGTATACCAAATATAGCATGTACGTGTAACATGTAAATACACTTTACATGTTACACGTCGCTCTGTCCCAACAGAATGTGCGCTAACCTTAACTTCCATTTGCACTGCATTTTTAAATTTTCGCTTCATATTCCATTTAAAATGGGACAATGTGAAAGATGCATAGAAAGTTTCCGAAACACGACGCGTTTAGGAGAAAATAGTATACCGTATGAGAAAATATATCCGAATATTCAGCGTTTGCCGTCTGAAATGAAGAAAATAAAAATCTAAAAGTGAAATAGTTTAATATTAGTTTAGCTCTTTCTGGAGAAGCTCGTCTGGGGAATTGCTACCACCAAATTTATTTTCTGCTATCAAGTAGTGCTGTTATGTTTTGGTTTAAAAGGATATGGATACCGGTGTAATTACTAGCTCATGGAACATTTAAGCATGAACTGTACGATAGCAACCTGTTCACAAATGGCGGCCGAAACCACTCAACATCAGTTGGGCCTTCTGGTTTATACTGCACCAAAAATCATGTTCAAATATTGTAATAGGCATGTTAATAGTGCTATTTCGATGATTGCTCATATCATTATATACCTATCTAAAGCAACCCACACAATCCACGTGTTTTGATCGAGAAAATTATATTGTTATTGTCTAATAACCAGGGCAAATATTAAAGCTTTTAGCAAAACGCCCCCGTGTTAAAAGAATTTTGTCTGAAACATTTGAAGCTCCCACTCGAAAATAAAGACATAAAAATGTCTAAGTATCTAATACTCCATTAAAAAAACTAGCTACCATTTAAAATCAAGTATGTTTTTTGGGCAACGCTAGATTTTATCTTAAAATGTAAAGTTACGGAATAGAACAAGTAACTCTCCGTTACTTGTGTGCGGTATCCTAAACATTGAAGGAGTATTATGGAATATACCGGTGCAACTTGTACCTCTGGTTAACCAATCAGGAACAGAATACCGGTGATATTGGAAGCTATAATATTTTCCTTACCAGAACCCAAAGGTATACGAACAATAGTTCAACCAAAAATATACGTTCCAGAAAAAGTGTACCAAAAGGTTTATGTATCTCGTGCGTTCTCCCATCGACCCTGAAACGGCTTACGTCTTTCCCAATTTTTTGTTTGATTCCTGTTGTAAATCTCCTATATAAATAAAAAAAACATACGGACGGACAAGGGGAAATCCTTGTTGAAATGTTTCTGTTTTTATCTTTTGATAAACGGCAGCGTATGTTTGTATGTGAATATGAAAATGCTGCATCAATGGAGCTCCGTTTCTGAGGCATGCATCATCATACATCAAACTGAACTTCATTGACACACCATTTAAAATTCACTAACCAACCAATTTTGCCGATTAGATCACATCGGAAAATGTATGGTAATTTTACAACAATTCTGACTTTATTAACAACAAAACGTGGTCATGAAAAATTGAAGAAGGTAGCTGCGCTTGTGTTAACTGAGCTACAAGAGAAGGGTCCATAAATCAGAAAAAAAAACATCTAACTCGACCAACTTTTACGACTCTTGCGGGTGAAGCAACTGGTTACATTAATTAAAGACGAACAAAAAGGGACAACTAACGAAATTATGATAAAACTTTGAACGCCGTCATGAAAAAATTACCTATATAACACACTAAAAAGATTTTATTGAAACCACAAGAGTATTTTGTATTAATCAGATTTTATTTTGTAAAACCTTTTTCAAGATGACTGAGCTTTGTATGAATTGGTAATACTGCGGTAATATATATCCTCTTTTAACATGTATTACTACAGCTTCCTTTATAATGTTTATTCAAATAGAACACATTGCAGAAACATATCGATTAGGGTAACCTACCTTCTTTGGTAATTTATTTTGCCTAACTTGAAAGGCCAAAAGTAAGCAAGAAGCTTGCATACCATTAATGTGCCAAATAAACTTCTCAAGCCACTTGTTCACTTTTATTCAGGTTAGAGGCATGTGTATTTCGCTATAATGGTTTATCTTGGACATTGCTGACTACGGTGAAGGAAAACATCGTGACGAAATCTGGACTTATAGCTATAATTTGTAAGTTTGTGCTCCATTGGTGTAATTGCTGCAAGGCATTTAATTGCGAGGGTAAAACAAATAAATCACAAAACATCTCACTAAAGTTTCCAGAATTGTATTAACAGCGACGAGCATCAAAGAAAAAAAAGGTGAAAAGGCTAAGAAATGAAAAACAAAATTATTTATTTACAACAGTATAAAGCCAGTGTTTAATTAAACCAGGAATTTATTTAAACTTTCAGTGACCAGAACTCAGAAACACAACAACGTTTGCCTACCTAAAGCAATGTACCTCTACGTGGACAGTTGGCCACTGCTTACCACCGTATAAAGCAAGATATTAGTTTGAAGTTTGCGTTTACACTGGTTGTTTCGAAAAAATACCATGCTTTTGGTATGAATGAAGAAAATAGCCCGGACGGTAAGGAGTCCATTTCCGTGCATCCGATTTTATGGGCCTGAGAACCAGAGGCAAAGGAAGATTTGGTTATTGATACAAGACTAAGATTTTTTCTCAATATATATATTTTATCACATTTTTTTTTATTGCCTTATAAGCTTCTGAAAAACTACTATCACATCTTCGGCACAGATAAATATAAGTTAAGCTTAATTGTTTGTAATAAAAATAATCTACTTTGGAAATATCTTTAATTTCTTTGTTTAAATAAGTGCATACAGGGATAATCGTCGGTTGGCGTCACATATCCTGATACATAGCTAACAAGACAACTGCGAGTTGGCTTCGGCCCCTCGCACGCCTTTCCAAGGACTGGGACCCCAAAGTCCCGAGATTGTCAAAGTACAGTAATAAAAATAACAGTACCTACCTAACACCTACATAAGATACCGTGGTCCAAAAGCAAGTGTCCAACAAGCAAAATGTTTACTAACTATGAGAACATAATCCTTAGTGAGCCTTTTAACAAGACAAACGTTTGAAAAATTTACCCAAACATCCTCGGGTAACCAGGTCATAGTGGCATGTTAAGTTCAGGTGACTGCTGCCCATCTACTTGATATGATCCTTTAGTACCCTCCAGGCAGCTCCGCGGGGAGAGGCTATCTATTCTTAGCCGGAGGCTAGCGTGAGCCAACTATTTATAAATGTGAATTGTGAACATTTTGGATTCATGTTTGCTTCTCCGTCTTGTGGTTACGTTTAGATAAATTGGGGTATTATGAAGTATTTTTAGATAATAATATTAATAAACTGGAATACTTACCTAACCTATCTGCCTATAATAATTTATGGTCAGATACGGTCGGGTAGATACCATAAGCCGACCGTTTGCGCTACAAATTCCATAGCCCAATACAAGGCAACAAAAAATAAAAAATTAAACCTGTCGGTGCGAGCAGAGCTGCGTGCAAAGCTAGTAAAAAATAACTGACTGGACTATCCCAAAATATACGGGGCAACAAAAATGGTCGATAAATCCGCGCAATTTCATCGATGTCGGCATAATAAAACACGGACGATAGAGAACTCGATGCTATTCCAATGGCCGATTTCAATATTATGACGACCACGTTCCACTAATATTTGACTGTCCAATTGCATAATACGCGAACGACGTCTATAATCGTATTTATAGTGGACGTTCAGCATTTTTTAAACTTTAAAGGCGTAGTTTTGGTAAAATATCACATTTTCATTTGAAAGGTTGGCAAACAAAGTGATGTAACGCGGCGACAATCGACGGCGCGAGTGATGGAAAGTTCCGCAGCCTGTATATACCTGCAACGAACGTATCTAGCCACCGAAGTGCCAACGTGCTCTGCCAATCTTAATGACAAAGTTGTAATGTCTTATGAGCCTGCAGTAATTTTACCGCCACGCATGCCTTCTTCTTAGTTCGAAAGCGATATTTACAACAAATTTTCCACTTAATTTGGTCTTTTTACCCAGAAAGGACAAGCGTGATGATTTGTGTGATGTTTTTGATTGATAGAGGTACTTTATTTTCATAAAATAACATGATAACGTAATTTTCTTCCTATGAATATTTAGCAACGCAAAATTGTATTAAATTGCCTCTGAATGTTTTATATTGCGGATTATTTATTTATATTGTACACGACCGTTTATGTTGAACATTTTAAATAAATACATGATCCATGATCAAAACAAGCAACGGAAACAACATCCTTGAAAGAGTTTTTCAACTTTTCAGAATTTCGGTTTGCAGAAACGTTTCTCCGTAAACTTGATAATTCTGTGTAAATGGGCCCAATCGACAAATGGGAGAGGCGACTAAGGGACAAACCAGAGAATGGGCAGCAGCGTTCTCTGTGCTTCTATAACAACTATACTGCGATCGCCAACCCGCCTGCCAAGCGTGGCGATTATGGCAAAACCCCCCCAATGAATAGCACAAATTTTAACGGCCCCTAGTACCCGGCAGCTTGCCTACCCTCGACTACGGTAGCGGTCGAGGCTACGGCATGGCAAAGGGTGCTAAGAATCTCCGGACGAGATCCGGCTACCCCAACAATCACCGACGACTGGACCTGGCAACGTACAACACGCGCACAATTCGGACCGACGAGAAGGTCACCGAACTCGAGGAGGAATTGAGCAGGTTGCGTTGGAGTATTATAGGGTTATCTGAAGTCCGAAGAGAGGGGGAGGACTCGATAATCCTCAAATCCGGTAACCTGATCTATTTCCGAGAGGGTGACCGGCAGTCCCAGGGTGGTGTCGGGTTTATCGTCCACAAGTCCCTTGTGAACAATGTGGTGAAGATCGAGAGTGTGTCGACCAGGGTGGCGTACCTTATACTCAGAATATCCTCAAGATATTCGCTGAAGGTCATACAGGTCTACGCCGCGACCTCGGCACACCCCGACGATGAGGTAGAGACCATGTATGAGGATATATCCAGAGCCATGCATGGTTTCAAAACTCACTTCACCGTTGTCATGGGGGACTTCAACGCGAAACTGGGCAAACGAGACGAGGATGAGCTGCAAGTGGGGCAATTTGGAGTTGGACAACGGAATCACCGGGGTCACGTACTGGCCAGTTTTATGGAGAAGGAGGGCCTCTATATGATGAACTCCTTCTTCAAAAAGCGTGAACACAGGAAGTAGACCTGGCCGAACCCCGATGGTGCAACAAAAAATGAGATCGACTTCATCATGTCAACCAAGAAGAAAATGTTCAATAATGTCTCTGTGATTAATTCGGTAAAAACCGGGAGCGATCACCGCATGGTAAGAGGCACATTGAACATTAATATTAAGCTTGAAAGGTATCGACTGATGAATTCCACGCTCCGGCCAGCACAGATCCAGATCCAAAACCCCGAGAGCTTTCAGCTCGAACTCCAGAATCGTTTCGAGTGTCTAGGGAGCTCCGTGGATGAATACAGCAACGGGTTCGTGGAAGCTGTCCATATGGTCGGGTCTAAGTTTTTCAAGACCCGTCGTTCAGATAGACACAAAAAGCTCTCTGATCATACCCTCAAGCTTATGAAGGAGAGGCGTGAGATGATCCTGCAGTCTTCAGATGAGGCGTGCAAATACCGGCAGCTCAATAGACAGATCTCTAAATCCTTGAAAAGAGACCTCCGCCGCTTCAATACCGAGCGTATTAAAGACGCGATCGAGCGAAATAAAGGCTCCAAGGTTTTTGCAAGGGATCTGGCTATTGGTCAGAGCCAACTCACGAAACTGAAGACCGACGATGACAGGATTGTATCCGCCAAATCGGAGCTTCTCAGGTAGATCGAGAGATTCTATGGGCAGTTGTACACATCGATCAGCAAGCCCGTTGCGAGTCTAGCAAACGACCCAAGAGCTAGATTGACCCGGCACTATACCGAAGATATCCCGGACGTCAGCCTGTACGAGATTAGGATGGCCTCAAAAACAACAAGGCGCCGGGTGATGACGGAATTACGGCCGAACTCCTGAAGGCGGGTGGCAAACCGGTCCTTAGGGCCCTTCAGAAGCTGTTTGATTCCGTCATACTCGAGGGCAAAACGCCACAGGCATGGTGCAGGGGTATGGTAGTACTCTTCTTCAAGAAGGGCGACAATGCCCGGCTGAAGAACTATAGGCCCATCTCACTTCTTAGCCATGTCTACAAGTTCTTTTCAAGAGTCATCACGAATCGTCTCGCGCGCAGGTTTGACGATTTCCAGCCCCCCGAACAAGCCGGATTCCGAAAAGGCTTTAGCACTGTAGACCACATACATACGCTGCGGCAGGTTATACAGAAGACCGAAGAGTATAACCTGCCTCTCTGTTTAGCGTTTGTGGACTACGAGAAAGCCTTTGATTCGATCGAGACTTGGGCTGTACTGCAGTCTCTCCAACGGTGCCAGATCGACTACCGGTACATTGAGGTGTTGAAGTGTTTGTACAAAAACGCCACCATGTCAGTCCGTCTTCAGGATCAGACCTCGAAACCAATCCTTCTCCAGCGCGGCGTGAGACAGGGAGACGTCATTTCTCCGAAACTGTTCACTGCTGCGCTGGAGGATGTCTTCAAGGTTCTGGACTGGAGGGGGCTGGGCATCAACGTTAATGGCGAGTATATTACTCACCTTCGGTTTGCCGACGACATAGTGGTCATGGCTGAGACCATGGAGAGCCTCAGTAAAATGCTCGATGACCTCAGTAGAGCTTCCAAAAGAGTGGGTCTTAAAATGAACATGGATAAAACCAAGATCATGGTGAATGTCCATGTAACACCCACTCCTATCAAGGTCGGAGACTCTACTCTCGAAGTTGTAGACGATTATGTCTACCTGGGACAAACGGTCCAGTTGGGTAGGTCCAATTTCGAGAAAGAGATCAACCGTCGAATCCGACTCGGCTGGGCGGCGTTCGGGAAGTTACGTGGTATCTTTTCATCCAATTTACCGCAGTGTCTCAAGACAAAAGTCTATGACCAGTGTGTGTTGCCAGTGATCACCTATGGAACCGAGACGTGGTCGCTCACAATGGGCCTTATCAGAAATCTCAAAGTCACCCAAAGGGCAATGGAGAGGGCTATGCTCGGAATTTCCTTGCGTGATCACGTCAGAAACGATGATATCCGCAGGAGAACCAAAGTTACCGACATAGCCCGAAGAATTGCCAAACTTAAGTGGCAGTGGGCAGGGCACATTGCTCGCAGAACGGATGGCCGATGGGGCCGAAAAGTTCTGGAATGGCGACCGCGAACTGGAAGACGATACGTTGGAAGGCCTCCCACTAGGTGGACTGGATTTCCCTGGTTAAGGTTGCGGGAAGGCGCTGGATGCTAGACGCTCGGGATCGGTCAATGTGACGACGCCTGGGGGAGGCCTATGTCCAGCAGTTTCAGCTTTCGGCTGAAATGATGATCATGGGCCCAAATCTGAGGTTGGTAGGCAAGTCTC
This sequence comes from Orthosia cruda, assembly GCA_964057195.1. Classification (NCBI taxonomy): domain Eukaryota; kingdom Metazoa; phylum Arthropoda; class Insecta; order Lepidoptera; family Noctuidae; genus Orthosia; species Orthosia cruda. The sequence goes on along the minus strand of OZ059826.1, from coordinate 22,498,052 downwards.
CAAGGGTTCGTACCTAATCCTTTACCTGATTGTGTGATTATTTGCCTAACTTTGTTTACTTATCGTATTTACAGTGAGACATGAAAGGAAACAGACGAGATTCGCTCATCATTCCGTAACAGGGACACTTGCGGTATCAAATACATCTCTTCTTTCAAAGTTACTTTAAAGTAGTATTATCTTAGTAAACGACTGCAATACACAAGCTGTGTATTCCGAGATAACGGCGTCATTACCATAACTCCATAAATATAAAAATCTCACGCTACAACATTGTGATTCACCTTTATCACCTGTTAACAGCGCGATAAATAACTATATGAAACTCATTACCAGGAAATAAGAAACTTCATTATACAGTAGAAGCAGTGCGCGATATCGTTATGCACAAATAAAAAGGCTTTTTCAGTGGGAGGGCTTGGAGGCCCGAGGCGTTAATATTTGAAAATGCTCCGTCGAGATGGCTGCTCTAATGTGCTATTAGATCCACAACCGCGTTTTCGACTCGGCGGAAGACGCGCCGCAGCCGCACCGCGCCGCACGTGTGTTTTGTCGTCTTAAACGCACCGGGAGCTCGGTAAACGTCTTGTTATAATATTATGTTATATATTCAGATTGTATACAAATCAGTGCAGTCGTCTGATATAAGCAATGCCCTTGTCGGCTGCAAAGATAAGCAATGGTTTTGTGTGTTTTGATATATTGTACGTATTTTTGATCGTTTCTTATTGAAATATCTAACTTTCGAAATGCCACGTCTGTCAGACGTCTTAGGTGGACACTGATTTCTGAGAAGGTAGAAATTAATACCGTGTAATACCTATCAAATTCGAGTTACTTTGGGACAAATTAAATTCGCTTCATCGCCTCGAAAATATCAATATAGGTACCTAAAAGAGAATTTAAACTGTCAAGTCCAAAATAGAATTGAGGAAACAAGGTGACTCACATAGAGCTATTTGCATCACCAGACATACATTAGCTGGCACAGTCTATAAAAAACGTTATTTAATGTAAGGTTGAAAAAGCCACAGGCCAAGGCACGCGGACGCAAAGACGACGGACATGCACCTGACATTTATTACCTCTGAAAAAACTCGCGTTCACATTAACTTACATTTGCAAAGGTAAAGGTGAACGTATATAAACAATGCTAAGGTACAGCGAACAGCCTCGCAGTCCCAAAACATCCACAACCACACGTCACTGTTCGTTTCTGCCGTTGGGGCTAGAAGTCTTCTTCATGCTGGATACGTGGGACACAGTGCTGTGTAGTTTACTGAAAGTGATGCAGTTTGTAATAATTGTTTTTTGAAGAAATCCTCATGAACAGACACAGGGTCTGCCTGGGGCGAACGCACACGTGTCACACTAATACCGGTACCATATCGACTACTACGAATATTGGGCCTGGGATTCAAGCAAATTTGCACGCACCCTCGACTGGGCAATTGGTTATCCTGGGTTTCTGATGGCAAAAGCGTGCTATATAAAAACTTTTTTGCAAAAAATACTACCGACTTCCAAATACAAAACTACAAAGTGAAAAATAACTTTATTTTTTGAAGTCGGTGTCTTTCGAAGGTACCAAATTTTTTGTTATGGACACCGACTTCAAAAAATTAAGTTATTTTTCACTTTGTAGTTTTGTATTTGGAAGTAGTATTTTCGGTAGTATTTACTGCAAAAAAGTTTTTTATTTTTCACTTTTTAGTTGTACCTACGTAATAGGCAAGTTAGTAAGGTAGCTATAACGCCAGAATAGATTTCATGAAACTTGAACATAAACGTTGAAATGAGAATCTGCGTACCCCTTAAGAGCGTACTGGCGTGATGTTATGTTATGAAATGGTATAAACAATAAACAGACATGCGATTGCAGCAATCCCGAGAGATTTGCCGTTATTGAAGAGTTCTGTTGTCCGAAGTTCTTCATCAGATCTTCACGAAATTAAAATGGGACCAATTTCGGAACATACTTTTTCAAACAAAAAAAGAATTTTTAATATCGGTCCACAATTGAAGGAGATATCGTCGAACATACACAAAAAAAAAAACAAACAATGTCGAACATAGAACCTCCTCCTTTTTGGGAAGTCGGTTAAAAATAGCCTTTAACTATTTTCTGAAATGACTTAGGGACAAAATAATATATAATAAATAAAATAGAGCTAAAAATTTAAATACGAGCAGATGCCATACAATTATTCCAGGGGTTAAAATGATTATGAGCAGTTTTTGGTATAATCTTAATGTATAAAAATCATACCGAATGTGTTTCTTACAACTTGGAATTTTGAAAAAAGAAGAAGAAGACTAAGGTTGGTTGTTCACGAGGCACCGCATGACACGGTTTGCGGTAACGATTTTTAACACACGACACACTGCAGACGATCTGTCGTCCGTTCGTTTGTTCACTAGACACAATTCGGCAACGACACTTCAGTGTGTATTGTTCTATAAGCGCGTGAGTGACGAGTGAGCCGTGCGGTGCGGTGTGTGATATCGTCGACAAGTTCATACTTGTTTTGTAAAGACGCTAAATCGTCACCGCAAAAAGTCGCGACGACATAGCGTCATCGACGACATAGCCGATAAACCGTAGATAAATCTTGTCGCGTATAGAGCAGTGTCGTGCAATGAGCAAAGGGTCCTTACAAATATATGGAGCTCTGCGCGACCACATTTCGTCGTGTCGTGAGTCGCGTCATGAAAAACGACCGAACCATAAGGATGTTTATTATTTATACCACCCAACTTAAAGCGTGATGATGATTGATGCTAAAACTCAGGGTTTTCGTACCTACTTACTTACTCTATGTAGGTAATGGTTTGAATACCAAATATAGCATGGAATGAAATATACACTTTACATGTTACACGTCGCTCTGTCCCGACAGAATGTGCGTTAACCTTTACTTCCATTTGCACCGCATTTTTAAATTATCGCTTCATATTCCATATAAAATGGGACAATGTGAAAGATGCATAGAAAGTTTCCGAAACACGACGCGTTTAGGAGCAAATAGTATACCGTATGAGAAAATATATCCGAATATTCAGCGTTTGCCGTCTGAAATGAAGAAAATAAAAATCTAAAAGTGAAATAGTTTAATATTAGTTTCAGCTCTTTCTGGAGGAGCTCGTCTGGGGAATTGCTAACACCAAATCTATTTTCTGCTATCAAGTAGTGCTGTTATGTTTTGGTTAAGAAGGATATGGATACCTGTGTTATTACTAGCTCATGGAACATTTAAGCTTGAACTGTACGATAGCATCCTGTTCACAAATGGCGGCAGAAACCACTCAACATCAGTTGGGCCTCCTGATTTACACTGCACCAAAAATCATTTTCAAATATTGAAATACGCATGTTAATAGTGCTATTTTGATGATTGCTCATATCATTATAGTCCTATCTATAGCAAGCGATTCACAATCCACGTGTTTTGATCGAGAAAATTATATTGGTATTGTCTAATAACCAGGGCAAATACTAAAGCTTTTAGCAAAACGCCCCCGTGTTAAAAGAATTTTGTCTGAAACATTTGAAGCTCCCACTCGAAAATAAAGACATAAAAATGTCTAAGTGATTACTTTTTTGAGTGGGCTCTAATACTCCATTAAAAAAAACTAGCTGCCATTTAAAAGCAAGCATGTATTTTGGGCAACTATAGATTTTATCTTAAAATGTGTAGTTACGGAATAGAACAAGTATCTCTACGTTACTTGTGTGCGGTATCCTAAACCTTGAAGGAGTATTATGGAATCTACCGGTGCAACGTGTACCTCTGGCTAACCAATCAGGAACAGAATACCCGTGATATTGGAAGCTATAACATTTTCCTTATCAAAAGCCATAGGTATACAAACAATAGTTCAACCAAAAAAATTCGTTCGAGACAATGTGTACCAAAAGGTTTATGTATCTCGTGTGTTCTCCCATCGACCCTGAAACGGCTTACGTCTTTCCCAATTTTTTGTTTGATTCCTGCTGTAAATCTCCTATATAAATAAAAAAAAAAACATACGGACGGACAAGGGGAAATCCTTTTATGTTTCTGTTTTTATCTTTTGATAAACGGCAGCGTATGTTTGTATGTGAATATGAAAATGCTGCATCAATGGAGCTCCGTTTCTGTGCCATGCATCATCATACATCAAACTGAACTTCATTGGCACACCATCTAAAATTCACTAACCAACCAATTTTTCCGATGTGATCACATCGGAAAATGTGGTAATTTTACAACAATTCTGACTTTAATAAGAACAAAACGTGGTCATGAAAAATTGAAGAAGGTAGCTACACTTGTGTTAACTGAGCTACAAGAGAAGGGTCCATACATCAGAAAAAAAACATCTAACTCGACCAACTTGTACGACTCTTGCGGGTGAAGCAACTGGTTACATTAATTAAAGACGAACAAAAAGAGACAACTAACGAAATTATGAAAAACTTTGAACGCCGTGATGAAAAAATTACCTATATAACACACTCAAAAGATTATATTGAAACCACAAGAGTATTTCGTATTAATCAGATTTTATCTTGTAAAACCTTTTTCAAGATGACTGAGCTTTGAATGAATTGGTAATACTGCGGTAATACATACCCTCTTTTAACATGTATTACTACAGCTTCCTTTATAATGTTTATTCAAATAGAACACATTGCAGAAACCTATCGATTAGGGTAACCTTCCTTCTTTGGTAATTTATTTTGCTTAACTCTTAACTAAACTTGAAAGGCCAAAAGTGAGCAAGAAGCTTGCATACCATTAATGTGCCAAATAAACATCTCAAGCCATTTGCACACATTTTTTCAGGTTACAGGCATGTGTATTTCGCTATCTTGGACATTGCTGACAACGGTGAAGGAAATCATCGTGACGAAACCTGGCCTTATAGTTAGAATTTGTAAGTTTGTGCTCCATTGGTGTAATTGCTGCAAGGCGTTTAATTGCGAGGGTAAAACAAATAAATCACTAAACATCTCACTAAAGTTTCCAGAATTGTATTAACAGCGACGAGCATCTCAGAATAAAAAGGTGAAATGGCCAAGAAATGAAAAACAAAGTTATTTATTTACAGCAGTATAAAGCCAGTGTTTAATTAAACCAGGAATTTATTTAAACTTTCAGTGAACAGATCTCAGAAACACAACTTGTTTCATACGTTTGCCTACCTAAAGCAAGATGACTCTTTTTTTTTCTTTTTAAGCTCGCGCTTGACCACTATCTCACGTGATGGTAAGCAATGATATTATACGGAAAGTTGGCCACTGCTTACCGCCATATAAAGCTAGATATTAGTTTGAAGTTTGCGTTTATGCTGGTTATTTCGGAAAAAACACCATGATTTTGGTATGAATGAAGTAAATAGCCCGGACGGTAAGGAGTCCATTTCCATGCCTCCAACTTTATGGGCCTGAGAACCAAGAGGCAAAGGCAGATTTGGTTCTTGATACAAGACTAAGATTTTTTCTCAATATATAATCAATTTTTTTATTATTGCCTTATACGCTTCTGAAAAACTACTATTAAATCTTAGGCACAGATAAATGTAAGTTAAGTTGTTTTGTTTGTAATAAAATAATCTACATTGGAAATCTCTTTATTTTTTGTGTTAATAAGTGCATACAGGGATAATCGTCGGTTGGTGTCACATATCCTGATACATAACTAACAAGACATCTGCGAGTGAGCTTCGGCCCCTCGCACGCCTTTCCAAGGAATGGGACCCCAATGTACCGAGATTGTCAAAGTACAGTAATAAAAATAACAGTACCTACATAAGATACCGTGTTCCAAAAGCAAGTGTCCAACAAGCAAAATGTTTACTAACCATGAGAACATAATCCTTAGTGAGCCTTTTCACAAGACAAACGTTTAACAAATTGACCCTAAAATCCTCAACCAGGTCATAGTGGCATGTTAAGTTCAGGTGACTGCTGCCCATCTACTTGATATGATCCTTTAGTACCCTCCAGGCAGCTCCGCGGGGAGAGGCTATCTATTCTTAGCCGTAGGCTAGCGTGAGCCAACTATTTATAAATGTGAATTTTGAACATTTTGTATTCAACATGTTTGCTTCATAGTCTTGTGGTTACGTTTAGATAAATTGGGGTAGTATGAAGTATTTTTAGATAATAATATTAATATTCGGGAATACCTACCTAACCGTCGGTCGGGTAAATACCATAAGCCGACCGTTTGCTCTACAAATTCCATAGACCAATACAAGGCATTTGTGTGTACAATATTTAAAAAAAATACTGAAACCTGTCGGCGCGAGCAGAGCTGCGTGCAAAACTGGTAAAAATAACTGACTGGACTATCCCAAAATATACGGGGCAACAAATATGGTCGATACATCTGCGCAATTTCATCGATGTCGGCATAATAAAACACGAACGATAGCAAACTCGATGCTATTCCAATGGCCGATTTCAATATTATGACGATCACGTTCCACTAATATTTGACTGTCCAATTGCATAATACGCGAACGACGTCTATAATCGTATTTATAGTGGACGTTCAGTATTTTTTAAACTTTAAAGGCGTAGTTTGGGTAAAATATTACATTTTCATTTGAAAGGTTGGCAAACAAAGTGATGTAACGCGGCGACAATCGACGGCGCGAGTGATGGAAAGTTCCGCAGCCTGTATATACCTGCAACGAACGTATCTAGCAACCGAAGTGCCAACGTGCTCTGCCAATCTTAGAAACAAAGTTGTAATGTTTTATGAGCCTGCAGTAATTTTACCGCCACGCATGCCTTCTTCTTAGTTCGCAAGCGATATTTACAATAAATGTTCCACTAAATTTGGTATTTTTACTCAGAGAGGACAGGCGTGATGATTTGTGTGATATTTTTGATTGATAGAGGTACTTTATTTTCATAAAATAACATGTTAACGTAATTTTCTTCCTCTGAATATTTAGCAACGCAAACTTGTATTAAATTGCCTCTGAATGTTTTATATTGCGGATTATTTATTTAAATTTTACACGACCGTTTATGTTGAACATTTTAAATTCGTAAATGTTATAGTCCATGATCAAAACAAGGAAACACCATCCTTGAAAGAGTTTTCAACTTTTCAGAATTTCGGTTTGCAGAAACGTTTCTCAGTAAACTTGATAATTCTGTGTAAATGGGCCCAAATCTGTGGCTGGTAGCCAAGTCTCCAAGGGTTCGTACCTAATCCTTTACCTAATTGTGTGATTATTTGCCTAACTTTGTTTACTTATCGTATTTACAGCGAGCGGTGCGCGACGACCGAACTTGCCCGCCGACGATGTTGCCACTTAATATACCTAACTAAATAAGCGAGTTTCGACGCAATCCCTAGACATTTTCTGCGAGCCCTAATTTTCTTGAGGTTATAGGTGTAATACCTAGGCTTGGTGGATTATTAATATCAGCTAAGTAAAAGGAAACTAATGCCTACGTATTTATAACCTACCTACCTATATTTGCAAAATAAATTTAGAATTGCGCATTTTCGCTTCATCATTACTATAATTCATTGCGTCGCTGATTTATATTTATAATTTAACAATTTCTTTGGACCAACGTTTTTCAAAATCATGACACTTCTCACAAAGATTCGCTAGGTAATCATTGGCAATTTTATTAGCAAGTTGAAAGAGTGTTGATGTACTCAAAATTTTGTTGTTGAATAAATTGAAATTCCTAAGTACGTTGATCTTGAAAATTACCTATCTAGTAGGTACCTAACCAAAAGTCCAGACACCTTTTGAAGATTTCCCACCGTCAACAAAAAAAAGGTACCTAAACTACCTTAGAAAATATCAAGAAATAAGTATGAAACCATTTTTATTCTTCTTAGAATTTTCCCGGTTTCCAACGCTCAGTATAAAGAAACAGTCTCTCTGGTTAAAAATAGAGCTTCCTTCTCTTCCCATGGGAGTGGTTAAAGCCAACTAAGAGATTGTTTCAGAGCATGCACAGCCTGGGCACTTAGTACAATCCTCCGGTGCTGTAATAATACAAAGATACTGTAATATATGTGTGTTTTGCTACCCAAAGTCCCTTTGCCACACTAGGAGTTTTGACCGATAATTGGGGCCACCTATGAGTATCTACTGATAAGCATCAGCAAGGGACGTCGTATAATATCGTAAATTATTTCAATTTTCCTTGAGTACTCCCAGAAGACAAGCACCACTTGAAAATAAAAATGATAAACACGAATAATGAGCAATAAAACTGACGATTTCAACTCTCGACACGCTAATGGCTTCCTTCTTGTTCATAATAATAAGAAAAATAAAAATAAAACGCTCCGCTGAATTGAAATTCTAATGTCTCTTGAATAATTGAAAACGTTTGGGTACCCACTGAAGTTTTTCCTTAAATATTTGAAAAAACAAAAACACATCTCTAATCTGTCGCTTGTTTCGTACACAGAAACTCATTTCGCAATTTTTTTCAATTTATTTTGTTTGAGTTTTGCCCACCAGCAGAAATTAGTTTCCTAGTAAGGTTGGTCGCGTGTACCTACCTACCTACTACCAAAGTGTAATGAACAAGCAATTTCCAAAATTTTCACTTGATTTGTAATTTAAGCTGGGCATTGGCTAAATTACTTAAACTACGGGTACCTAGAATTTTGATTGCTCATCAACCCGTGTAGAAAGTAGCTGTAAAATTTTACAGCATTAATAAATTATGAAAGTGAGTTGAATACATTATTTGGGATGTATATCGTGAGTTGTGAATGAAGCTGGATGCTGGAGGTGGCATTTACCCGAGCTCCGTCATTGCTTGGAGATTAATTAGCGAGTATCGTATAGAGTAATAACGTGTCGGGCTTAAAGATGGCAGCTGCAGTGTGACATAAAGTTTGAGCACTGGTTGAGAGGGATTGCATAGTGTGACACTAAAGTGATGCAGTCGTTTGACGTTTTTAGAGCGATTTACATCGTAGAGGCCGTTTCATAGAATGTCTATATTCACCTTGATGGTATGCAATGATACAGCCATGTTTTGAAGGTTGGTGAATCGATAAAGAAACAAATGTACAATTCAAATGTTTCTGGAGGTTTTTGATAAGCTGAGGATTTATAAAATGCATAATTTTACGTGATCATAACATAACATCATTGTTACGTCTTGTTACCATCCAATCTTCGTCGAAAGTGGAGTCGTGATCTTTAATTGATATTTATTGCTCTGGTTACCTCTTTAAGGCATGGAAGCATAGTATGATGTATATTTAGACGAATCGTTGTATTTATGTTTATTACTTACTACTCCTTTTTAGGGTTCCGCACCCAAAGGGTAAAACCGGGACCCTATTACTAAGACTCCGCGATCCGTCTGTCTATCTGTCTGTCTGTCCGTCCGTCACCAGGCTGTATCTCATGAACCCTGATAGATACAAGTTGAAAATTTCACAGATGATGTATTTCTGTTGCCGCTATAACAGCAAATTTTAAAAGCAGAATAAATTAAATATTTAAGTGGCTCCCATACAACAAATGTGTTTTTTTTGCCGTCTTTCGCGGTTATGGTACGGGACCCTTCGTGCGCTAGTCCGACTCGCACTTTGTCGGTTTTTTTAATTTAGAATCAATATAGTAGCAACCCTAATGACTTCGGCAAGTTTAGGTGACAATTGTCGAGGAAGGCGGGAGTGGTCCTTCTTTATACTTTCTATTTTGTGTACTTACTCAGCCAATCACGAGTCAAATTGATATTACCCAAGAATAGTACATTATGGTACAAGTGTGTAACGTTGGTGATTACCGCTGAGGCGCCATTGAGACCCGAGCCGTTAGGTGAGGGTCTTAAGAGAGCCGAGGACGGTAATCATCAATACACACGTGTATCATACGACGTTTTTCAACACACTTGTGAAGAAAATAATACTAAAAAATCATTTCCAACAGTGAAAACGGGTTGTGAAAATTTTTTCGCAATGGCGGGCAAAATTAATCAGTTTTCCTATGCGCGCGCATCTAACAATGGCGACCGCCTATAGACTAAAATAATGTTTTTTTTTTTGGCTTTTCGCGGATAGCGTTTTAGCCGCGTACAAAATGGGGAATTTCAAGTTTTCTTTATAAAACAAAAATTATATTTGAGTGAAAGTTTTATTTATTAAACACGTACAAGTTGAAATTATCTATTTAAATACGAAGTTGCATGAAATGTATTGCATTTGTACTATTGAGAACGATCTTTTTTGTATCGAAACTTTTTTAAGAACAAAGCAAATCAACCAAGAAATTAAAAAAAAAACTCTTTATCTCACTTGTGAATAATAGTAAGGAAAAAGTCACAGTTTGATAACAGGTGTCATTATGTGCCTAATTGCGGTGAAATTAGAGCTACTTTATGAGCAAGTGTGTTGAAAAATATTTTTCAACTAAAAAAAATATTTTTCAAAACTTTCACTTAAATATAACTTTTGTTTTTGTCTGTAATAAAGAAAATTTGAAATACCCCATTTTGTACGTGGCTAAAACGCTATCCGCGAAAAGCCAAAAGAAAGATACTTAACTAATTATTTTTAGTCTGTGGCCGATCGCCATTGTTAGATGCGCGCGCATAGGAAAACTGATTAATTTTGCCCGCCATTGCGAAAAAATTTTCACAAGTCGTTTTCACTGTTGGAAATGAGTTTTTAGTATTATTTTCTTCACAAGTGTGTTGAAAAACGTCGTATGATACACGTGTGTATTGATGATTACCGTCCTCGGCTCTCTTAAGACCCTCACCTAACGGCTCGGGTCTCAATGGCGCCTCAGCGGTAATCACCAATATTACACACTTGTACCATAATGTACTATTATCCGTGAGATTAAAAATACTCCACCCTTTTTGCAAAATATATCAATGTTCGTACACAATATAAAGCCAGAGGAAAATGACAATTCCGGGTTTCAAAAATACGTAAAATTAAACGTTTTATTGAGTGACGTTTACATATCGAATCATAAATATTCATGGCGAAGGTTGTGCACATCTGCTCGGGAGGCGCGGCGACATGAAAAGAAACAGACGAAATTCCCTCATCATTCCGCAACATGAAAACATACGGTATCAAATACACCTCCTCTTTCAAAGTTGCTTAAAGGTAGTATTATCATAATTAAACGACTGCAATACACAAGCTGTATTCCGAGATAACGGCATCATTACCATAACTCCATAAGTATAAAATTCTCACGCTACAACATTGTGGTTCACCTTTATCACCTGTTAATAGCGCGATAAATAACTATATGAAACTCATTACCAGGAAAAAAGAAACTTCATTATACAGTAGAAGCAGTGTGCGATCTCGTTATCCACAAATAAAAAGGTTTTTTCAGTGGGAGGGCTTGGAGGCCCGAGGCGTTAATATTTAAAGCTGCGCCGTCGAGATGGTTGCTCTAATGTGCTATTAGCTCCACAACAAGCGCCGCACAAGTGTGTTGGCGTCTTAAACGCACCGGGAGCTAGGTAAAAGTCTTGGTATAATATTATGTTATACATTCAGATTGTATACAAATCACTACAGTCGTCTGATTTAAGCAATTCCCTTGTCGGCAGCAAAGATTAGCAATGGTTTTGTGTGTTTCGATATATTGTACGTATTTTAAATCTTTTCTTATTGAAATATCTAACTTGCGAAATCTAGATTTCTGAGAAGGTAGAAACTAATACCGCGTAATACTCGTACCTAACAACTTCGAGTTACGTTGGGACAGATTAAATTCGCTTCATCGCCTCTAAAATATCAATGTAAAAGAGAGAATTTAAACTGTCAAGTTCAAAATAGAATCGAGGACACAAGGTGACTCACAAAGAGCTATTTGAATCACCAGACATACATTAGCTGGCACAGCCCTATAAAAAACATTCTTTAATGTAAGGTACAAAAAGCCACAGGCCAAGGCACGCGGACGCAACGACGACGGACATGCACCTGACATTTATTACCTCTGACAAAACTCGCGTTCACATTAACTTCCATTTGCAATGGTAAAGGTGAACGTATACAAACAATGCTAAGGTACAGCGAACAGCCTTGCAGATCCAAAACTGCCTCAACGATTTTTCCACACGTCACTGTTCGTTTCTGCCATTGAGGCTAGAAGTCTTCTTCTTGTTCGAAATGAGAGACGCAGTGCTGTGTAGTTTACTGAAAGCATGCAGTGATGCAGTTTGTAATAATTGTTTTTTGAAGAAATCCTCATGAACAGACAGAGGGTCTGTCTGGGGTGAACCTAAGGTTATGTCACACTACTACCGCTACCATATCGGCTACCATGAATCTTGGGCCCGGGATTCAAGCAAAGTTGCGCGCACCCTCGACTGGGCAATTGGTTATCCTGGGGTTCTGATGGCAAAAGCCTACTATAAAATAGTCTTTAAGTATTTTCTGAAGTGGCTTAGGGACAAAATAATATAATTATAATAAAATAGAGCTAAAAATTTTAATACGAGCAGATGGCAACAATTATTCCAGGGGTTAAAATGAATATGAGTAGCAGTTTTTGGTATAATCCTAATGTATAAAATCATACCGTATGTGTTTCTTACAACTTGGAATTTTGAAAGAAGAAGAAAAAGACTGAGGTCGGTTATTCACGAGGCACCGCACAACACGGTTTGCGGTCACGATTTTTAACACACGACACACTGCAGACGATCTGTCGTCCGTTCGTTTGTTCACTAGACACGATTCTGCAACGACACTTCGGTGTGTATTGTTCTATAAGCGCGTGAGTGATGAACCACGCGTGAGCCGTGCGGTGTGTGATGTCGTCAACAAGCTCATAATTGTATCGTGCAGCCGCTAAATAGTCACCGCAAAAAAAGTCGCGACGACATAGCGGCATCGACGCCATAACCGAAAAACCGTTAGTAAATCTTGTTGCGTGTAGAGCTGTGTCATGCAATGAACAATGACCACATTTCGTCGTGTCGTGAGTCGCGTCATGAATAAACGACCGAACGATCAAGATGTTTAATATTTATACCACCCAACTTGTGTTAATAATAAATAAATAAATAAATAAATAAACTTAAAGCGTGATGATGATTGATGCTAAAACTCACGGTTTTCGCACCTACTTACTGTATGTAGATAACCGTTTGTATACCAAATAAAGCATGTAAGGAAATATACACTTTATATGTTACACGTCGCTCTGTCCCGACAGAATGTGCGCTAACCTTTACTTCCATTTGCACCGCATTTTTTAATTTTCGCTTCATATTCCATATAAAATGGGACAATGTGAAAGATGCATAGAAAGTTTCCGAAACACGACGCGTTTAGGAGCAAACAGTATACCGTACGAGAAAATATATCCGAATATTCAGCGTTTGCTGTCTGAAATGAAGAAAATAATAATCTAAAAGTGAAATAGTTTAATATTAGAGTCAGCTCTTTCTGGAGGAGCTCGTCTGGGGAATTGCTACCACCAAATCTATTTTCTGCTATTAAGTAGTGCTGTTTTGGTTAAGAAGGATATGGATACCGGTGTTATTACTACTCATATTCAAATATTGTAATAGGCATGTTAATAGGGCTATTTCATTGATTGCTCATATCATTATATACCTATCTATAGTAAGCAATAAACCTACACAATCCACGTGTTTTGATCGAGAAAATTATATTGTTATTGTCTAATAACCAAGGCAAATAATAAAGCTTTTAGCAAAACGCCCCCGTGTTAAAAGAATTTTGTCTGAAACATTTGTATTTATTTTCGAGTGGGACTCGAAAATAAATACATAAAAATGTCTAAATAATTACTTTTTTGAGTGGACTCTAATACTCCATTAAAAAAACTAGCTACCATTTAAAATCAAGTATGTTTTTTGGGCAACGCTAGATTTTATCTTAAAATGTAAAGTTACGGAATAGAACAAGTAACTCTCCGTTACTTGTGTGCGGTATCCTAAACCTTGAAGGAGTATTATGGAATATACCGGTGCAACGTGTACCTCTGGCTAACCAATCAGGAACAGAATACCCGTGATATTGGAAGCTATAATATTTTCCTTATCAGAACCCATAGGTATACGAACAATAGTTCAACCAAAAATATACGTTCCAGAAAAAGTGTACCAAAAGGTTTATGTATCTCGTGTGTTCTTCCATCGACCCTGAAACGGCTTACGTCTTTCCCAATTTTTTGTTTGATTCCTGCTGTATAAATAAAAAAAACATACGGACGGACAATGGGAAATCCTTTTATGTTTCTGTTTTTTCTTTTGATAAACGGCAGCGTATGTTTGTATGTGAATATGAAAATGCTGCATCAATGGAGTTCCGTTTCTGTGCCATGCATCATCATACATCAAACTGAACTTCATTGACACACCATTTAAAATTCACTAACCAACCAATTTTTCCGATGAGATCACATCGGAAAATGTGGTAATTTTACAACAAGTCTGACTTTAATAACAACAAAACGTGGTCATGAAAAATTGAAGAAGGTAGCTACACTTGTGTTAACTGAGCTATAAGAGAAGGGTCCATAAATCAGGAAAAAAAATCATCTAACTCCACCAACTTTTACGACTCTTGCGGGTGAAGCAACTGGTTACATTAATTAAAGACGAACAAAAAGGTACAATTAACGAAATTATGATAAAACTTTGAATGCCGTCATGAAAAAATTACCGATATAACACACTCAAATGATTTTATTGAAACTACAAGAGTATTTCGTATTAATCATCTTTTATCTTGTAAAACCTTTTTCAAGATGACTGAGCTTTGAATGTGTAATATTGCGGTTATATATACCCTCTTTTAACATGTATTACTACAGCTTCCTTTATAATGTTTATTCAAATAGAACACATTTCAGAAACCTATCGATTAGGGTAACCTTCCTTCTTTGGTAATTTCTTTTGCCTAACTTTTAACTAAACTTGAACCCTTTCAAGTTTAGTTAAAAGTCACTTCTGGCCACTCTGCCCCCTGGCAGGAGCTCAACACTGGGGCCCATAGCAGCGTTGGGACTCCTGGACCCTGTCTGAATCTGTATCCCACGAAACTGCCATAACGCAGCAGTGGGGATTTGTTCCTTATTGGGAGATATACTGGTTCCTACTACGGGTGTAAGATGTCACAAGGGTTGGCCGGTACTATTATATTCACTTACCTGGGATTCCTGCGGTAGGCTCCTGGGGGTTGATTAATACCGTGCCGTGCCGGGAGATTAGGGATAGGAGAATATACAGGGTGTCCCAGAAATCGACGTCAAGCCGTAAATGGGTGATAGACCAAGTTATAACAGTTCTCAGAAAAATACGAAAAAAAATCTATCTCATGTTTTTAAAAATTTATGGTCACTTTAAAAATTTACAAAAAATATCAATCCCTGTAATGGTTCTTTAACTCCAATTGCTACAAATCCCATAATTTATCTAATTTTTTATTATTATGTAATCTTGAATAATGCTTGTGTAGATTTTTGCCTAAAATTCAAAGCCAACTTCTCCTACTTGGAAGAAAATTAAACTTTTTCAAAACCAAATTATTCAAATTTACTATTTCGCCCAACTTTAACTGACTGTACTGAAAAAAAAAAGAACTACGCTAGTTTGGCAAGTAACATGAAAAATTGGCGCATTTAATAAGGATTCAAAAATGGTGTAACACTTGCTAGATTACGTTTTCAATAATTGGTCAAGTTTTTTTTTGTAAATAGTCTCAGTTTTTACACAAAATGTCCATACTTCCTTAAAATGACTTTAGCTTACCTAAAGCTTTGCTAAACTCCGTTTCTAGTTCGATAGAGACGGAGAGAGTCATTTTACGAAGTGTGAGCGAGACAGAGAGTGACGCCACCTTTATCAGTGACACAACCTTTATCATGAAACGGAGATACAATTTACCGATGAGTGCGAATGAGACAGCAGTAGTTATTGTTCTGTTTTGTAAGCGCAGACGCACACACAATTACAAATCAGTACGTAAAATTAAAAAATTGAATTTAATTAATTTAATTTTTTTTAATTGCTCTTAAATTACGTAAAATTTCGATTTCTTATCTCGCTCACACTTCGTAAAATGACTCTCTCCGTCTCTATCGAATTAGAAACGGAGTTTAGCAAAGCTTTAGGTAAGCTAAAGTCATTTTAAGGAAGTATGGACATTTTGGGTAAAAACCGATACTATTTACAAAAAAAAATTTGACCAATTATTGAAAACGTAATCTAGCAAGTGTCACACCATTTTTGAATCCTTATTAAATGCGCCAATTTTTCATGTTACTTGCCAAACTAGCGTAGTACATTTTTTTTTCAGTACAGTCAGTTAAAGTTGGGCGAAACAGTAAATTTGAATAATTTGGTTTTGAAAAAGTTTAATTTTCTTCTAAGTAGGAGGAGTTGGTTTTAAATTTTAGGCAAAAATCTACACAAGCATTATTCAAGATTACATAATAATAAAAAAAAATGATAAATTATGGGATTTGTAGCAATTGGAGTTAAAGAACCATTACAGGGATTGATTTTTTTAAGTAAATTTTTAAAGTGAACATAATTTTTTAAAAACATGAGATAGATTTTTTTTCGTATTTTTCTGAGAACTGTTATAACTTGGTCTATCACCCATTTACGGCTTGACGTCGATTTCTGGGACACCCTGTATATAATATTAGGACGATAAGGGATAAATTGACGGCTATCTGGACCAAAAGCTCCGGCGTCCACCAGGCTGAGCACGTTCCCATCAAAAGCACTTCAATGTGCGTGAAATATATTCAAACCGACTGCGCAGGCGCCCCACAAACCGATTGCGAACGGCGGGCGCAATTACAACTCAAAACGGGCGAAACACATCTCGATTAGATATGCTTCCACAAGATCCCCAATTCACCGTGTTTTCGTTACAAATTTTCTCTTTCGACTCTTGTCAAGTGTCAGGTGTCAATCCAAAGCTGTCAAATCGCTGACAGCCAACTGACATGGTGTTGCAATTAAATGTCAAATAGTGAACTAAACGTTTTGTTCGTTTTGGTTGTGGCTTGAAAAGTTTATTTGGCACAATGGTATGTGACCATTGTGCCAAATAAACTTTTCAAGCCACTTACACACTTTTGTTCAAGTTACAGGCATGTGTAACTGAATAATGAACAATCAATCTGTTAAATGGTTTACCTTGGACATTGCTGACAACGGTGAAGAAAAACATCGTGACGAAACCTGGACTTATAGTTAGAATGTGTAAGTTGGTGCTTCATTGGTGTAATTGCTGCAAGGCGTTTCAGTGCGAGGGTAAAACAAATAAATAAATAAATCACAAAACATCTCACTAAAGTTTCCAGAATTTTATTAACAGCGACGAGCATCCCAGAAAAAAAGGTGAAATGGCCAAGAAATGAAAAACAAAATTATTTATTTACTGCAGTATAAAGCCAGTGTTTAATTAAACCAGGCATTTATTTAAACTTTCAGTGACCAGAACTCAGAAACACAACAACGTTTGCCTACCTAAAGCAATGTGCCTCTACGTGGACAGTTGGCCACTGCTTACCACCATATAAAGCTAGATATTAGTATGAAGTTTGCCTTTATGCTGGTTGTTTCAAAAACCAACATATTCTAGTCTTGCTTTTGGCATGAATTAAGTAAATAGCCCGGACGGCAAGGAGTACATATCCGTGCCCACGACTTTATGGATTCGAGAACCAGGAGCAAAGGAAGATTTATTTGTTGATGCAAGAATAAGATTTCTTCTCAATAGGTATCTAAGCAAACATTATTTTTATTTAGCTATATAAGCTTCTGAAAAACTACTATCAAATCATAGGCACAGATAAATATAAGTTAAGCTGTTTTGTTTGTAATAAAAATAATCTACATTGGAAATATATTTAATCTCTTTATTTTCTTTGTGTAAATAAGTGCATACAGAGATAATCGTCAGCTGGTGTCACATCTCCTGATACATGCCTAACAGGGCCTCTGCGAGTTGGCTTCGGCCCCTCGCACGCCTTTCCAAGGACTGGGAACCCAAAGTCCCGAGATTGTCAAAGTACAGTAAGAAAAATAACAGTACCTACCAAACACCTACATAAGATACCGTGTACCTACGTGTCCAACAAGCACAATGTTCACTAACTATGAGAACATAATCCTCAGTGAGCCTTTTAACAAGACAAACGTTTGAAAAATTTACCCAAAAATCCTCGGGAAACCAGGCCATAGTGGCATGTTAAGTTCAGGTGACTGCTGCCCATCTACTTGATATGATCCTTTAGTACCCTCCAGGCAGCTCCGCGGGGAGAGGCTATCTATTCTTAGCCGGAGGCTGGCGTGAGCCAACTATTTATAAATGTGAATTGTGAACATTTTGAATTCATGTTTGCTTCTCCGTCTTGTGGTTACGTTTAGATAAATTGGGGTATTATGAAGTATTTTTAGATAATAATATTAATAAACTGGAATACTTACCTAACCTATCTGCCTATAATAATTTATGGTCAGATACGGTCGGGTAGATACCATAAGCCGACCGTTTGCTCTACAAATTCCATAGCCCAATACAAGGCATTTGTGTGTACAATATTAAAAAATAAAAAAACTGAAACCTGACGGCGCGAGCAGAGCTGCGTGCAAAGCTGGTAAAAAATAACTGACTGGACTATTCCAAAATATACGGGGCAACAAAAATGGTCGATAAATCCGCGCAATTTCATCGATGTCGGCATAATAAAACACGGACGATAGAGAACTCGATGCTATTCCAATGGCCGATTTCAATATTATGACGATGACGTTTCACTAATATTTGACTGTCCAATTGCATAATACGCGAACGACGTCTCTAATTGTATTTATAGTGGACGTTCAGTTTTTTTTAAACTTTAAAGGCGTAGTTTGGGTAAAATATTACATTTTCATTTGAAAGGCTGGCAAACAAAGTGATGTAACGCGGCGACAGTCGACGACGCGAGTGATGGAAAGTTCCGCAGCCTGTATATACCTGCAACGAACGTATCTAGCCACCGAAGTGCCATCGTGCTCTGCCAATCTTAGAGACAAAGTTGTAATGTCTTATGAGCCTGCAGTAATTTTACCGCCACGCAAGCCTTCTTCTTAGTTCGCAAGCGATATTTACAACAAATTTTCCACTAAATTTGGTATTTTTACTCAGAGAGGACAGGCGTGATGATTTGTGTGATGTTTTTGATTGATGGAGGTACTTTATTTTCATAAAATAACATGTTAACGTAATTTTTTTCCTATGAATATTTAGCAACGCAAACTTGTATTAAATTGCCTCTGAATGTTTTATATTGCGGATTATTTATTTAAATTTTACACGACCGTTATGTTGAACATTTTAAATTCGTAAATGTTAGAGTCCATGATCAAAACAAGGAAACAACATCCTTGAAAGAGTTTTCAACTTTTCAGAATTTCGGTTTGCAGAAATGTTTCTCAGTAAACTTGATAATTCTGGGTAAATGGGCCCAAATCTGTGGCACCAGCCAAGTCTCCAAGGGTTCGTATCTAATCCTTTACCTAATTGTGTGATTATTTGCCTAACTTTGTTTACTTATCGTTTTTACAGCGAGCGGTGCCCGACGACCGAACTTGCCCGCCGACGATTATACCTAACTAAATAAGCGAGTTTCGACGCAATCCCTAGACATTTTCTGCGAGCCCTAATTTTCTTGAGGTTAAAGGTGTAATACCTAGGCTTGGTGGATTATTAATATCAGTTAAGTAAAAGGAAATTAATACCTGCGTTTCTATTATATTCAAAATACATTTAGATTTGCCTGTTTTCGCAGTTTAGGTAACTTATTGTTTCATCATTATTATACTTTATTGCGACGCTGATCTTATAATTTTCCTATTTCTTTGGACCAACGTTTTTCAAAATCATGACACTTCTCACAAAGATCCGCTAGATACTCAATGGCAATTTTATTAGCAAGCTGAAAGAGCGATCATGTACTCAAAATTTTGTTGTTGAATAAATTGAAATTCCTAAGTACGTTGATCTTGAAAATTACCTATGTAGTAGGTACCTAACCAAAAGTCCAGGCACCTTTTGAAGATTTCCCCCCGTACCGTAAAAAAGGTACCTAAACTACCTTAGAAAATATCAAGAAATAAGTATGAAACCATTTTTATTCTTCTTAGAATATTCCCGGCTTCCAACGCTCAGTATAAAGAAACAGTCTCTCTGGTTAAAAATAGAGCTTCCGTCTCTTCCCATGGGAGTTGTTAAAGCCAACTAAGAGATTGTTTCAGAGCATGCACAGCCTGGGCACTTAGTACAATCCTCCGGTGCTGTAATAATACAAAGATACAGTACTATATGTGTGTTTTGCTACCCAAAGTCCCTTTGCCACACTAGGAGTTTTGACCGATAATTGGGGCCACCTATGAGTATCTACTGATAAGCATCAGCAAGGGACGTCGTATAATATCGTAAATTATTTCAATTTTCCTTGAGTACTCCCAGAAGACAAGCATCACTTGAAAATAAAAATGATAAACACGAATAATGAGCAATAAAACTGACGATTTCAACTCTCGACACGCTAATAGCTTCCTTCTTGTTCATAATAATAAGAAAAAATAAAAATAAAACGCTCCGCTGAATTGAAATTCTAATGTCTCTTGAATAATTGAAAACGTTTGGGTACCCACTGAAGTTTTCCCTTAAATATTTGAAAAAACAAAAACACATCTCTAATCTGTCGCTTGTTTCGTACACAGAAACTCATTTTGCAATTTTTTTCAATTTATTTTGTTTGAGTTTTGCCCACGAGCAGAAATTAGTTTCCTAGTAAGGTTGGTCGCGTGTACCTACCTACCTACTACCAAAGTGTAATGAACAAGCAGTTTCCAAAATTTTCACTTGATTTGTAATTTAAGCTTGGCATTGGCTAAATTACTTAAACTACGGGTACCTAGAATTTTGATTGCTCATCAACCCGTGTAGAAAGGAGCTGTAAAATTTTACAGCATTAATAAATTATGAAGGTGAGTTGAATACATTATTTGGGATGTATATCGTGGGTTGTGAATGAAGCTGGATGCTGGAGGTGGCATTTACCCGAGCTCCGTCAGTGCTTGGAGTGTTTCATAGAATGTCTATATTCACCTTGATGGTATGCAATGATACAGCCATGTTTTGAAGGTTGGTGAATCGATCAAGAAACAAATGTACAATTCAAATGTTTCTGAAGGTTTTTGATAAGCTGAGGATTGATAAAATGCATAATTTTACGTTATCATAACATAACATCACGCCTGTATTCTCCAAAAAGGGCTAGGCAGGTTGATTGTGGGATTATTATTACACCATTGTTACGTCTTGTTACCAACCAATCTTCGTCGTATGTGGTGTCGTGATCTTTAATTTATATTTATTGCTCTGGCTACCTCTTTAAGGCATGAAAGCATAGTATGATGTATATTTAGACGAATCGTTGTATTTATGTTTATTACTATCTACTCCTTTTTAGGGTTCCGTACCCAAAGGGTAAAAACGGGACCCTATTACTAAGACTCCGTGATCCGTCTGTCTATCTGTCTGTCTGTCCGTCTGTCACCAGGCTGTATCTCATGAACCCTGATAGGTACAAGTTGAAAATTTCACAGATGATATATTTCTGTTACCGCTATAAATACTAAAAACAGAATAAATTTAATATTCAAGTGGCTCCCATACAACAAACGTGTTTTTTTTTGCCGTCTTTCGCGGTTATGGTACGGAACCCTTCGTGCGCGAGTCCGACTCGCACTTTGTCGGTTTTTTTAATTTAGAATCAATATAGTAGCAACCCTAATGACTTCGGCAAGTTTAGGTGACAATTGTCGAGGACGGCGGGAGTGGTCCTTCTTTATACTTTCTATTTTGTGTACTTACTCAGGAAATCGCGAGTCAAATTGATATTTCCCAAGAAAATACTTTACTGTCCAGTTTTCTATAACTAACTATTAGATTTGTGAATGTTACTGCTGAATATGCAAATTTCGTTTTGCCGCGACCTCTAGCGCGAAATATTGCGATAGTTTTGTCGAAAAATTAAAATCACGAATCGCGAACAAGTTTTAATAACGATCGTTACTACTTCGGAAAAAATATCGCTATTAGTACTGCAGAGGTATAAAATATTTTTATCCGTGAGATAAAAATACTCGACCCTCTTTGCAAAATATATCAATGTTCGTACACAATATAAAGCCAGAGGAAAATGACAATTCCGGGTTTCAAAAATACGTAAAATTAAACGTTTTATTGAGTGACGTTTACATATCGAATCATAAATATTCATGGCGAAGGTTGTGCACATCTGCTCGGGAGGCGCGGCGACATGAAAGGAAAGAGACGAAATTCCCTCATCATTCCGTAACAGGGACACGTACGGTATCAAATACATCTCCTGTTTCAAAGTTGCTTAAAGGTAGTATTATCTTAATTAAACGGCTGCAATACACAAGCTGTGTATTCCGAGATAACGGCGTTATAACCATAACTCCATAAATATAAAAATCTCACACTACAACGTTGTGTTCACCTTTATCACCTGTTAACAGCGCGATAAATAACTATATGAAACTCATTACCAGGTAATAAGAAACTTCATTATACAGTAGAAGCAGTGCGCGATCTCGTTATCCACAAATAAAAAGGCTTTTTCAGTGGGAGGGCTTGGAGGCCCGAGGCGTTAATATTTAAAGCTGCGCCGTCGAGATGGTTGCTCTAATGTGCTATTAGCTCCACAACCGCGTGTTCGACTCGGCGGAAGACGCGCCGCAGCCGCACCGCGCCGCACAAGTGTGTTGGCGTCTTAAACGCACCGGGAGCTCGGTAAACGTCTTGTTATAATATTATGTTATACATTCAGATTGTATACAAATAAGTACAGTCGTCTGATTTAAGCAATTCCCTTGTCGGCAGCAAAGAGTAGCAATGGTTTTGTGTTTTTCGATATATTGTACGTATTTTAAATCTTTTCTTATTGAAATATCTAATTTTCGAAATCTAGATTTCTGAGAAGGTAGAAACTAATACCGCGTAATACTCGTACCTAACAACTTTGAGTTGCGTTGGGACAGATTAAATTCGCTTCATCGCCTCTAAAATATCAATGTAAAAGAGAGAATTTAAACTGTCAAGTTCAAAATAAAATTGAGGACACAAGGTGACTCACAAAGAGCTATTTGAATCACCAGACATACATTAGCTGGCACAGCCCTATAAAAAACATTCTTTAATGTAAGGTACAAAAAGCCACAGGCCAAGGCACGCGGACGCAACGACGACGGACATGCACCTGACATTTATTACCTCTGACAAAACTCGCGTTCACATTAACTTCCATTTGCAATGGTAAAGGTGAACGTATACAAACAATGCTAAGGTACAGCGAACAGCCTTGCAGATCCAAAACTGCCTCAACGATTTTTCCACACGTCACTGTTCGTTTCTGCCATTGAGGCTAGAAGTCTTCTTCTTGTTCGAAATGAGAGACGCAGTGCTGTGTAGTTTACTGAAAGCATGCAGTGATGCAGTTTGTAATAATTGTTTTTTGAAGAAATCCTCATGAACAGACAGAGGGTCTGTCTGGGGTGAACCTAAGGTTATGTCACACTACTACCGCTACCATATCGGCTACCATGAATCTTGGGCCCGGGATTCAAGCAAAGTTGCGCGCACCCTCGACTGGGCAATTGGTTATCCTGGGGTTCTGATGGCAAAAGCCTACTATAAAATAGTCTTTAAGTATTTTCTGAAGTGGCTTAGGGACAAAATAATATAATTATAATAAAATAGAGCTAAAAATTTTAATACGAGCAGATGGCAACAATTATTCCAGGGGTTAAAATGAATATGAGTAGCAGTTTTTGGTATAATCCTAATGTATAAAATCATACCGTATGTGTTTCTTACAACTTGGAATTTTGAAAGAAGAAGAAAAAGACTGAGGTCGGTTATTCACGAGGCACCGCACAACACGGTTTGCGGTCACGATTTTTAACACACGACACACTGCAGACGATCTGTCGTCCGTTCGTTTGTTCACTAGACACGATTCTGCAACGACACTTCGGTGTGTATTGTTCTATAAGCGCGTGAGTGATGAACCACGCGTGAGCCGTGCGGTGTGTGATGTCGTCAACAAGCTCATAATTGTATCGTGCAGCCGCTAAATAGTCACCGCAAAAAAAGTCGCGACGACATAGCGGCATCGACGCCATAACCGAAAAACCGTTAGTAAATCTTGTTGCGTGTAGAGCTGTGTCATGCAATGAACAATGACCACATTTCGTCGTGTCGTGAGTCGCGTCATGAATAAACGACCGAACGATCAAGATGTTTAATATTTATACCACCCAACTTGTGTTAATAATAAATAAATAAATAAATAAATAAACTTAAAGCGTGATGATGATTGATGCTAAAACTCACGGTTTTCGCACCTACTTACTGTATGTAGATAACCGTTTGTATACCAAATATAGCATGTAAGGAAATATACACTTTATATGTTACACGTCGCTCTGTCCCGACAGAATGTGCGCTAACCTTTACTTCCATTTGCACCGCATTTTTTAATTTTCGCTTCATATTCCATATAAAATGGGACAATGTGAAAGATGCATAGAAAGTTTCCGAAACACGACGCGTTTAGGAGCAAACAGTATACCGTACGAGAAAATATATCCGAATATTCAGCGTTTGCTGTCTGAAATGAAGAAAATAATAATCTAAAAGTGAAATAGTTTAATATTAGAGTCAGCTCTTTCTGGAGGAGCTCGTCTGGGGAATTGCTACCACCAAATCTATTTTCTGCTATCAAGTAGTGCTGTTTTGGTTAAGAAGGATATGGATACCGGTGTTATTACTACTCATATTCAAATATTGTAATAGGCATGTTAATAGGGCTATTTCATTGATTGCTCATATCATTATATACCTATCTATAGTAAGCAATATACCCACACAATCCACGTGTTTTGATCGAGAAAATTATATTGTTATTGTCTAATAACCAAGGCAAATAATAAAGCTTTTAGCAAAACGCCCCCGTGTTAAAAGAATTTTGTCTGAAACATTTGTATTTATTTTCGAGTGGGACTCGAAAATAAATACATAAAAATGTCTAAATAATTACTTTTTTGAGTGGACTCTAATACTCCATTAAAAAAACTAGCTACCATTTAAAATCAAGTATGTTTTTTGGGCAACGCTAGATTTTATCTTAAAATGTAAAGTTACGGAATAGAACAAGTAACTCTCCGTTACTTGTGTGCGGTATCCTAAACCTTGAAGGAGTATTATGGAATATACCGGTGCAACGTGTACCTCTGGCTAACCAATCAGGAACAGAATACCCGTGATATTGGAAGCTATAATATTTTCCTTATCAGAACCCATAGGTATACGAACAATAGTTCAACCAAAAATATACGTTCCAGAAAAAGTGTACCAAAAGGTTTATGTATCTCGTGTGTTCTTCCATCGACCCTGAAACGGCTTACGTCTTTCCCAATTTTTTGTTTGATTCCTGCTGTATAAATAAAAAAAACATACGGACGGACAATGGGAAATCCTTTTATGTTTCTGTTTTTTCTTTTGATAAACGGCAGCGTATGTTTGTATGTGAATATGAAAATGCTGCATCAATGGAGTTCCGTTTCTGTGCCATGCATCATCATACATCAAACTGAACTTCATTGACACACCATTTAAAATTCACTAACCAACCAATTTTTCCGATGAGATCACATCGGAAAATGTGGTAATTTTACAACAAGTCTGACTTTAATAACAACAAAACGTGGTCATGAAAAATTGAAGAAGGTAGCTACACTTGTGTTAACTGAGCTATAAGTGAAGGGTCCATAAATCAGGAAAAAAAATCATCTAACTCCACCAACTTTTACGACTCTTGCGGGTGAAGCAACTGGTTACATTAATTAAAGACGAACAAAAAGGTACAATTAACGAAATTATGATAAAACTTTGAATGCCGTCATGAAAAAATTACCGATATAACACACTCAAATGATTTTATTGAAACTACAAGAGTATTTCGTATTAATCATCTTTTATCTTGTAAAACCTTTTTCAAGATGACTGAGCTTTGAATGTGTAATATTGCGGTTATATATACCCTCTTTTAACATGTATTACTACAGCTTCCTTTATAATGTTTATTCAAATAGAACACATTTCAGAAACCTATCGATTAGGGTAACCTTCCTTCTTTGGTAATTTCTTTTGCCTAACTTTTAACTAAACTTGAACCCTTTCAAGTTTAGTTAAAAGTCACTTTTGGGCAGAGTGGCCAAAAGTGTGCAAGAAGCTTGCATTCTGTTAAATACAGGTCTTCGGGTCCCAAGCCAGGAGCTCAACATTGGGGCCCATAGCAGCGTTGGGACTCCTGGACCCTGTCTGAATCTGTATCCCACGAAACTGCCGTAACGCAGCAGTGGGGATTTGTTCCTTATTGGGAGATATACTGGTTCCTACTACGGGCGTAAGATGTCACAAGGGTTGGCCGGTACTATTATATTCACTTACCTGGGATTCCTGCGGTAGGCTCCTGGGGGTCGATTAATACCGTGCCGTGCCGGGAGATAAGGGACAGGAGAATATATATAATATTAGGACGATAAGGGATAAATTGACGGCTATCTGGACCGAAGGCTCCGGCGTCCACCAGGCTGAGCACGTCCCCATCAAAAGCACTTCAATGTGCGTGAAATATATTCAAACCGACTACGCAGGCGCCCCACAAACTGATTGCGAACGGCGGGCGCAATTACAACTCACAATGGGCGAAACACATCTCGATTAGATATGCTTATGCGATCTTGTGGATCCCGAATTCACCGTGTTTTCGTTACAACTTTTCTCTTTCGACTCTTGTCAAGTGTCAGGTGTCAATCCAAAGCTGTCAAATCGCTGACAGCCAACTGACATGGTGTTGCAATTAAATGTCAAATAGTGAACTAAACGTTTTGTTCGTTTTGGTTGTGGCTTGAAAAGTTTATTTGGCACAATGGTATGTGACCATTGTGCCAAATAAACTTTTCAAGCCACTTACACACTTTTGTTCAAGTTACAGGCATGTGTAACTGAATAATGAACAATCAATCTGTTTAATGGTTTACCTTGGACATTGCTGACAACGGTGAATTGTTACATTCCTTCTTCGACAAATCTTTTACAGTTCAAGCAGCTCGTTTGTGGAATGCATTACCTATTGAAGTGAGGCGTGCTCAATCCTTACCAACATTAAAAAAAATGGTGAAGGAGCATTTCCTTTCACTATAATTAGTCTTCTCCTTTCTCTATGATATTTTTGTTATATATTAGTATATTATGTATTATTTAATGTATGTATTTTATGTTATTATGTCTAAGTATTATTATTTAAGATATGTTGTACACTGACAACCCTAAATTCCTCTCCTCTCGTTCAGTCCATCCAAAGGTTGTCTGTAAGAGATTGTCCTGTGCGATAAGACCGCCCATTGTACACTTGCTTTTATGATTTTTTATACTGTATATATATTTGTGTGGTGTACAATAAAGAATATAATAAATAATAATAACGGTGAAGAAAAATGACGAAACCTGGACTTATAGTTAGAATGTGTAAGTTGGTGCTCCATTGGTGTAATTGCTGCAAGGCGTTTCAGTGCGAGGGTAAAACAAATAAATAAATAAATCACAAAACATCTCACTAAAGTTTCCAGAATTTTATTAACAGCGACGAGCATCCCAGAAAAAAAGGTGAAATGGCCAAGAAATGAAAAACAAAATTATTTATTTACTGCAGTATAAAGCCAGTGTTTAATTTAACCAGGCATTTATTTAAACTTTCAGTGCCCAGAACTCAGAAACACAACAACGTTTGCCTACCTAAAGCAAAGTGCCTCTACGTGGCCAGTTGGCCACTGCTTACCACCATATAAAGCTAGATATTAGTATGAAGTTTGCCTTTATGCTGGTTGTTTCAGAAACCAACATATTCTAGTCTTGCTTTTGGCATGAATTAAGTAAATAGCCCGGATGGCAAGGAGTACATATCCGTGCCCACGACTTTATGGATTCGAGGACCAGGAACAAAGGAAGATTTATTTGTTGATGCAAGAATAAGATTTCTTCTAATAGGTATCTAAGAAAACATTATTTTTATTGAGCTATATAAGCTTCTGAAAAACTACTATCAAATCATAGGCACAGATAAATATAAGTTAAGCTGTTTTGTTTGTAATAAAAATAATCTACATTGGAAATATATTTAATCTCTTTATTTTCTTTGTGTAAATAAGTGCATACAGATATAATCGTCGGCTGGTGTCACATCTCCTGATACATGCCTAATAGGGCCTCTGCGAGTTGGCTTCGGCCCCTCGCACGCCTTTCCAAGGACTGGGAACCCAAAGTCCCGAGTTTGTCAAAGTACAGTAAGAAAAATAACAGTACCTACCTAACACCTACATAAGATACCGTGTACCTACGTGTCCAACAATCACAATGTTTACTACTATGAGAACATAATCCTTAGTGAGCCTTTTAACAAGACAAACGTTTGAAAAATTTACCCAAAAATCCTCGGGAAACCAGGTCATAGTGGCATGTTAAGTTTAGGTGACTACTGCCCATCTACTTGATATGATCCTTTAGTACCCTCCAGGCAGCTCCGCGGGGAGAGGCTATCTATTCTTAGCCCGAGGCTAGTGTGAGCCAACTATTTATAAATGTGAATTGTGAACATTTTGAATTCATGTTTGCTTCTCCGTCTTGTGGTTACGTTTAGATAAATTGGGGTATTATGAAGTATTTTAGATAATAATATTAATAAACTGGAATACTTACCTAACCTATCTGCCTATAATAATTTATGGTCAGATACGGTCGGGTAGATACCATAAGCCGACCGTTTGCGCTACAAATTCCATAGCCCAATACAAGGCATTTGTGTGTACAATATTTAAAAAAAAACTGAAACCTGTCGGCGCGAGCAGAGCTGCGTGCAAAGCTAGTAAAAAATAACTGACTGGACTATCCCAAAATATACGGGGCAACAAAAATGGTCGATAAATCTGCGCAATTTCATCGATGTCGGCATAATAAAACACGGACGATAGAGAACTCGATGCTATTCCAATGGCCGATTTCAATATTATGACGATCACGTTCCACTAATATTTGACTGTCCAATTGCATAATACGCGAACGACGTCTCTAATCGTATTTATAGTGGACGTTCAGTATTTTTTAAACTTTAAAGGCGTAGTTTGGGTAAAATACATTGAGGTAATAATGTACTACGTACTAGAGAAGACACCACACATCACTGCTGTATTCCGTTCATGTGGGGTCGGCCGGCCGCACTTCACTCAGTTGCTTGCTAGATCTTGAGCGCCTATGTCATTGTTTGTTTTTAAACGAAAAAACGTTCAAACGCATTAAATATGCGGTCGTGTGTTTTAAGATATTGCAGTTATAATTCAACTAATACGGCGAAATGCAAAGGAATAACTTTTCGTCAATGAGTAACTAGATAATCATTTTTTAATTGAAATATTTGGTGGACGCCATGATGCCTCATTTCTCATATAGACTAAAAATTAAGATGTGACAATTTGTGTAACAAGTGTAGGTAGAATAGTAGTAGGTAGTAAAAACCAAAGTCAGCTAGACTTTGGTTTTTATAGCAAAAATTAACAATCTTAAGTATATTCAGAAAGGAACTGACTGTGGTTATTGAAATAAATAATTTAACAAATTGGTAGATATGATAGGTGGGTAGGTGTCTAGGGTAGGGTAGGGTATGTAGGTATCCAGTTGTTGAATGTTGACCTTCTTTGTGCAGTCACTGTTTGATTCATGGTTCTTTATTCTATACTTCTGTCATAGGTTTTGAATGGAGAATGACTTTTGTATTCGCTAATGTGATCGCCTGATGGCTGCGCTCATGTATTTTCTATGTGATTTTATTTTACAATATATCCGGTGTACAAGTTCTTCAATTCTTTGATTGCATTCGCGGAAAACCCTCTACGAGAAGTTAACAAGGGTTATGGGCCCAGAACGCTTAAAGAAGAAGAATTGTATTAAGATACAATGAGCGAACGAGAGATGGTATCCATGTCTGCAGCAGGCGGAAGCGTGAGTGGTTTTTTTCTATAGAGCGATTGAAAGGGCGAGAGAATTATCTCCTCTGGAAGTTTAATATGAGAAACCTGCTTATCCATGACGACCTTTGGTGTTCGATCGACGGGTATCTGGAGAACGATAAGTCCAGTCCAGAACTGAAACGGCGTATGGACGAAAGGGCGTTGGCTAAGATCTGCCTGTCAGTGGACGCTTCGTGCGTGTCCCACGTGATGACTGCAAAGACGAGTAAGGATGCCTGGCTGAGCCTAGAGAAAGCGTACGACGATAAGGGCATAGGCAGAAGATTAAAACTTTTGCGGATGCTGTGTTCCGTAAAGTTGGACGACTTAGGTGGCGATATGGATAAATATGTTAGCGAATGTTTGTCGCTGTCGCAACAGTTGGCGGCTGTAAATAAACCGATTGACGATGAGTTCCTGGCGGCGATTATTCTTCAGGGATTACCTTCTAGGTTTGATCCAATGATCATGGCCTTGGAGAGTAGTGTGAGCAACCTGACCAGTGATTTTGTGAAGGCTAAATTGCTTCAGGATACAAAGTGGTCTGACAATTGCAAAGGTGGAGATTGCCTGATTGCTGATAAGTCGGCGAATAAGTCTGGTAAGAGACGCCAAGACAAGAAGCCGAGGTGTTGGAACTGTGGAAAGTCTGGTCACGTTAAGAAGGAGTGTACCCAGAAAGCGGCGGCAATGGTCGCGTCTCGGTTCTTGGCTGACACGTGGTACGTAGACTCGGGTGCATCGAGTCACATGACGGGACAGCGAGACTGGTTACATGATTTTACTACAAAAAGTGTAGAAGTAAATGTGGCGAGTGGACAGACTTTGAAATGCGTGGGTATCGGTAACGTGTGTTTAAAACTCAGCAATTATGATTTGACTCTTAAAGAAGTGATGTACGTTCCGGGACTGAGTGTAAATTTACTTTCTGTGAATTGTTTAACGGTTAAAGGGTTTAGAGTGGAATTTATTGAGTCTACTTGTAAGATTTTTAAAAATAAATCTTGTATAGCTAGTGTTAGGTCTGTTGGCGGGGTATATAAACTGCATACTAACGCGGTAGCTTTAAGTAGTGTAAATAAAGAGGTTTCAAAGGAGTCTTGGCACCATAGATTGGGTCATTTAAGTTATGACAGCTTGAAGTCACTGTCACACGTTATTGATTTTCAGAAAACAGAAATTGCAAATAATTGCGATATTTGCATTCTTGGAAAACAAATAAGGTTTCCGTTCAAGAAATCTGGGCGTGATGTAGCGGCTAAGTGCTTGGATCTGGTGCACACGGACTTGTGTTCGATTCCTGTTGCGTCCCACTCAGGTAAGCAGTACATTTTAACGTTTCTAGATGACCACTCGCGGAAAGTATTCTTGTACTTCTTGAAGAATAAGAGCGAAGTAGCTAGTGTCACCAAAGACTTTGTTAGGCTCGTGGAAAATCAATGTGAATCCAAGGTAAAGGCTATACGCAGTGATAACGGTACGGAGTACGTAAACAAAGAGCTGAGCGCATTCTTCAGACAGAAGGGTATTGTGCATCAGGTCACTGTTCCGTATTCGCCCCAAATGAATGGTGCGGCGGAGAGGTTAAACAGAACTCTTTTGGAACGGGTACGTTGTATGTTATATCACGCGGGTTTGGATCACAAGTTGTGGGCTGAGGCGGCTAACACTGCCGGGTACCTTATTAATCGGTCGCCGTCTAGTAAATTAGGTGGCAAGACGCCCGAGGAGGTTTGGTCGGGTAATAGGGTAAAGTATGACCACTTGCGGGTTTTCGGTTGCGAGGCCTATGTACATATTGATGACTTTAAGCGGAATAAGTTACAACCTAAGAGTAAGAAGTATATATTTGTCGGTTATGAAGACAATGGGAGATCTTACAGGTTGTATGACTCTAAGACACATGCTATAAAGAGAAGCCGTGATGTCATATTTTATGAAAGTGTGTTCCCAGCCAAAGAGCTAGGAACTGGACACGGATCAGCTTCTATAGAAATCTTTCTTTCAGGGGAAGAAGCTGATGATTCCACTAGTGAGAGGAAGTCAAGCTTGCCTGAGAGTGAGGTGGTTGGTGATGCAGCTCGGGGGCCTGTCACTGATGAGCCGGTAACGGTGAATGTTGAGCCGGTTGTGTCAGCGAGCGGTGATGATGGCGGCGATGACACTTTATTTTTTGAAGATAGCGTTGAGGAGGTGATGGAGCCTCCGGAACCGAGGTACAATCTTAGATCTAGACAACCTAAGGGTTTGTACACACAAGATGCGATCCCAGCTGAACCGCGCACTGTTAAGGAAGCTCTGTGTTCTGGGCAGAGCGACTTGTGGCGGCAAGCTATGCAGGAAGAGATTGACTCATTCAATCAACATCAGGCTTGGGAGTTGGTGGATCCGCCTTTTGAAAAAAATGTGGTTCGGAATAAATGGATCTTCAAAATTAAGTGTGACGCCGAGGGGAAGATAGCCCGGTATAAGGCCAGGTTAGTAGCCAAGGGGTTCACCCAAAAGTATGGTGAAGATTATTTTGAAACGTTTTCACCGGTAGTACGGTACAGTTCAATGCGACTGTTGATGGCGATCTCTGTAGATATGGATCTACATATAGACCACCTAGACGTACAGACGGCGTTCCTCAATGGTAATTTAGATGAGGAGATATTTATGTATCAACCGGAGGGGTTCATTTCACCTGGTGGAGAAAATAAAGTCTACAGATTGAAAAAGGCAGTCTACGGACTGAAACAAGCTTCGCGAGCTTGGTATCAGAGGGTGAAGGACGTGCTTCTGTCGATAGATTTTGTTCAATGCCAACTTGAACAATGTATCTTCTACAAACGAAATGGTAAGTCGGTTATTTACATTGCTTTGTACGTGGACGATTTCATTGTCTGTTACAATGATGCACGCATGGCTGAAGAGCTGAAAGAGAGTTTGCGAAAACTGTTTAAGATTAAACATTTGGGTGCGGTGCGGCATATTCTCGGGGTCGCGGTAGAGCGTGACAGGACGAATAAAACTCTTAAGCTTTGTCAAGCGCGGTATGTTGAGCGCTTGCTCGACATTTTCGGTATGTCGGAATGCAAACCAGTCCAGACTCCTTTGGACCCAAAAGTTAAGTTTACTGATACGATTGTGTTAGACGAAGGTACTGTTCCATATAGGGAATTGATAGGTTCTCTTATGTATCTGAGTGTATTTACACGGCCGGACATTACGTATGCAGTTTCGTACTTAAGCCAATTTAATACGTGTCATACTATGGAACACTGGAGGATAGCGAAACGTTTATTGAGATATCTTAAGGGGACTCAAAGCGTTAGCCTTGTGTTTAGTAGGTCGGGTCATGCTAAGGTTGAGGGGTTTGTAGACGCGGACTGGGGTGGTGACGTACGAGACCGAAAATCATTTTCGGGGTTTGTTTTCAAGTATGGGGGAAACACCATCTCCTGGGAATGCAGAAAACAAACATGTGTTAGTTTATCAAGTACTGAGGCTGAGTATGTTGCTCTTAGTGAGTCTGCTAAGGAGGCACGTTGGCTTAGGGACTTGGTGACTGAATTGACTGGTATTTCTGGGTTAGTGGTTGATTTGTACAATGACAATCAGTCTGCTCAAAAACTAAGTGTCAATCCAGTGTTTCATAGGAGGACTAAGCACATAGATATCAGGTACCACTATGTTAGGGAGGCTGTGAATAATCATATAATTACGTTGAGTTATTTGTCTACTGAAGAAATGGTGGCTGATGTATTAACGAAATCTTTGTGTGCTCCTAAACATAAGTTCTGTGTTGTGAACTTGGGCTTAGGTTTTTAAGCCAGTTGAGCCAGCGGTGATGTCTGAGTTCAAACAGCGATTGAGGGGAAGTGTTGAATGTTGACCTTCTTTGTGCAGTCACTGTTTGATTCATGGTTCTTTATTCTATACTTCTGTCATAGGTTTTGAATGGAGAATGACTTTTGTATTCGCTAATGTGATCGCCTGATGGCTGCGCTCATGTATTTTCTATGTGATTTTATTTTACAATATATCCGGTGTACAAGTTCTTCAATTCTTTGATTGCATTCGCGGAAAACCCTCTACGAGAAGTTAACACCAGTTGACGGGAGCGAAGTCACGGGGGACAGCTAGTACCTAAATAATGGGACGACGTAAATTACTTCAAAGTCAGCGTTTAGCTTTGATATTCTTATGCAAAGCCAACAGGACGGTTAGTATTGAGACCTTACAGGTACTTGCTGGCATACTTCCGGTCAACCTTGATGTGCAACGATGTGCTGCAAAGTACTATTAAGCACTAGAAACCATGGACGCGGAGTGACCGTGAGAAAATCTCTAGATTATTTGAACCACATATTGACGTCTGGGAGGAACTTTTATCCAAATGGCAATGTAGGTGGGATAATAATTCCACCAAGGACCTCCACCAATTCTTTCCATCTGTTCGCTTGCGACTGGCCAGGACGTGACTGGAGGTGGATCACTGTGTTGCCCAATATCTTACTGGGCAAGGTAACTTTAAAAGTAAATTATTTTCCTTCAAGCTCGTTGGCTCGCCTTTATGTCAGTATTCTACATCTGACTGCGAATATGTACAATCTACCCATCATATCTTATGGGAGTGTATTCTTTGGCAGAATGAAAGCAATACTATGTTGAATAATGTACAGGCTGCATCAGAAGATGTTTACTATACGGATCTTGTGGTAACTAGAACAAATTTCCGTGCGTTCAAGCGTTTTTGCCATACCTATTTATTATTGGAATCAAATATAACACCTCACAATGTTAGGACCCATTAATATTAATGCAATTTTTTTCCGTGATGCCAGGCAACTGGGCTTATCCCAGTTGTAAATGACCCTTTGTGCCTATTGACCTTGTTTGTTCTGTCTCCTACTTGATATGGAGGGAACTGGAAATTTTTATATTTTCCTACTCCTCCACTATTCTTTTCTGATTAATTTCGTTGCGGCATCCAAGACAGTTAAATTCATTCTCCGAGACTTCGTCGAGCTTCATTGCCTCGGTGCTTTTCTGGTGGTCGCCACTATTGATTTTGGCTTTCAGGAGTTGCAGTGATTTGGGAATAGTGCTGTGGGAATGTCCCAAAAAAGAAACTTACATAAATATAATATTAAATTAATGTACTATTTTATTAATACAATATTAATAAAATATTACTTTGCTAAGGTTATTTCAACAAATATTTTTTTTGAAAAAAAAAGATTGAATTTTAATGAAGCTTATTAGGTATAAAGCTATGTAGGTACCGCTTCTGTAGTCAGTCAGCAGTTTAGTCTATATGAGTGACAAGTTGTTGCAGAATGTTGAACGAAACGCGTAAGCGCCATGAAAATCACGGCGCTTCCGTCTTTTTGACCGCGAGAAAACTATACCTTCGAAGCGCTCTAGCGCTGCGTGTTTATACTGTTTTGTTAGACGGCTAATTATTGTTACAGCGCTGCAGCGAAGTTTAGTTTAAACTCTTGTCAAAATGGAGCATGTCCTTTACTTAGGATAGCTTCTCTAGTACATATTATCTCAATGGTAAAATATTACATTTTCATTTGAAAGGTTGGCAAACAAAGTGATGTAACGCGGCGACAATCGACGGCGCGAGTGATGGAAAGTTCCGCAGCCTGTATATACCTGCAACGAACGTATCTAGCAACCGAAGTGCCAACGTGCTCTGCCAATCTTAGAGACAAAGTTGTAATATCTTATGAGCCTGCAGTAATTTTACCGCCACGCATGCCTTCTTCTTAGTTCGCAAGCGATATTTACAATAAATTTTCCACTAAATTTAGTCTTTTTACCCAGAGAGGTGATGATTTGTGTGATGTTTTTGATTGATGGAGGTACTTTATTTTCATAAAATAACATGTTAACGTAATTTTCTTCCTATGAATATTTAGCAACGCAAAATTGTATTAAATTGCCTCTGTATGTTTTATATTGCGGATTATTTATTTAACTTTTACACGACCGTTTATGTTGAACATTTTAAATTCGTAAATGTTATAGTCCATGATCAAAACAAGGAAACAACATCCTTGAAAGAGTTTTCAACTTTTCAGAATTTTGGTTTGCAGGAATGTTTCTCAGTAATCTTAATCATTCTGGGTAAATGGGCCCAAATCTGTGGCTGGTAGCCAAGTCTCCAAGGGTTCGTACCTAATCCTTTACCTAATTGTGTGATTATTTGCCTAACTTTGTTTACTTATCGTATTTACAGCGAGCGGTGCGCGTCGACCGAACTTGCCCGCCGACGATGTTGCCACTTAATATACCTAACTAAATAAGCGAGTTTCGACGCAATCCCTAGACATTTTCTGCGAGCCCTAATTTTCTTGAGGTTAAAGGTGTAATACCTAGGCTTGGTGGATTATTAATATCAGCTAAGTAAAAGGAAATTAATACCTGCGTATCTATAACCTACCTACCTATATATTCAAAATAAATTTAGATTTACCTATTTTCGCAGTTTAGGTAATTTATTGTTTCATCATTATTATACTTTATTGCGACGCTGATCTTATAATTTTCCTATTTCTTTCGACCAACGTTTTTCAAAATCATGACTCTTCTCACAAAGATTCGCTAGATACTCATTGGCAATTTTATTAGCAAGCTGAAAGAGCGATCATGTACTCAAAATTTTGTTGTTGAATAAATTGTAATTCCTAAGTACGTTGATCTTGAAAATTACCTATGTAGTAGGTACTGTAGGGACGTAGCCAGAAAGCGCTACTTAAATAAAACTCTGGATTCACTGTTCTAGTTATATTTCAGCAGCAAGGTGCCTACCCATAGGCACCTTCTATCAGACTATCACATCAAAGCTCAGAGGAGCCCTTATATACACGGGAAAAGTCTAGCGAAAACATCTTCATTTATTTTATATTCTAAATTCATATTACCTTTCAAGTAATACTTATTGCCAGTGTTAATATAGGCAAGTAGGTTGCCTTCTAATTAAGCAGAGTCCTCACAGTACCTAACCAAAAGTCCAGGCACCTTTTGAAGATTTCCCCCCGTACCGTAAAAAAGGTACCTAAACTACCTTAGAAAATATCAAGAAATAAGTATGAAACCATTTTTATTCTTCTTAGAATATTCCCGGCTTCCAACGCTCAGTATAAAGAAACAGTATCTCTGGTTAAAAATAGAGCTTCCGTCTCTTCCCATGGGAGTTGTTAAAGACAAACTAAGAGATTGTTTCAGAGCATGCATAGCCTGGGCACTTAGTACAATCCTCCGGTGCTGTAATAATACAAAGATACTGTAATATATGTGTGTTTTGCTACTCGAAGTCCCTTTGCCACACTCGGAGTTTTGACCGATAATTGGGGCCACCTATGAGTATCTACTGATAAGCATCAGCAAGGGACGTCGTATAATATCGTAAATTATTTCAATTTTCCTTGAGTACTCCCAGAAGACAAGCACCACTTGAAAATAAAAATGATAAACACGAATAATGAGCAATAAAACTGACGATTTCAACTCTCGACACGCTTCTTGTTCATAATAATAAGAAAAAATAAAAATAAAACGCTGCGCTGAATTGAAATTCTAATGTCTCTTGAATAATTGAAAACGTTTGGGTACCCACTGAAGTTTTTCCTTAAATATTTGAAAAAACAAAAACACATCTCTAATCTGTCGCTTGTTTCGTACACAGAAACTCATTTCGCCATTTTTTTCAATTTATTTTGTTTGAGTTTTGCCCACTAGCAGACATTAGTTTCCTAGTAAGGTTGGTCGCGTGTACCTACCTACCTACTACCAAAGTGTAATGTACAAGCAATTTCCTAAATTTTCACTTGATTTGTAATTTAAGCTGGGAGTTGGCTAAATTACTTAAACTACGGGTACCTAGAATTTTGATTGCTCATCAACCCGTGTAGAAAGTTGCTGTAAAATTTTACAGCATTAATAAATTATGAAGGTGAGTTGAATACATTATTTGGGATGTATATCGTGGGTTGGGAATGAAGTTGGATGCTGGAGGTGGCATTAACCCGAGCTCCGTCAGTGCTTGGAGATTAATTAGCGAGAATCGTAAAGAGCAATAACGTGTCGGGCTTAAAGATGGCAGCTGCAGTGTGACATAAAGTTTGAGCACTCGTTGAGAGGGATTGCATAGTGTGACACTAAAGTGATGCAGTCGTTTGACGTTTTTAGAGCGATTTACATCGTAGAGCCCGTTTCATAGAATGTCTATATTCACCTTGATGGTATGCAATGACACAGCCATATTTTGAAGGTTGGTGAATCGATCAAGAAACAAATGTATCTGGAGGTTTTTGATAAGCTGAGGCTTGAGAAAATGAGAGGATTTATAAAATGCATAATTTTACGTGATCATAACATAACATCACGCTTGTATTCTCCAAAATGTTAAGCAGAGGTGCATCAAAAGTACACCCACATTTCAATCCCTTACATTTTGGCATTTCGACAATCGCCATCGCTGACAGAGTGACAGTGTGTCATGTACATGTCATCTGTCATCAGACGAAACTCATGGCAAGCGATATCGTGGCAAGCCCTGCAGGAACGGCCGGATAAGCTACATTCAACATGATTAATTCAATAATGAGTTTACAATAGAGAGAATTTGAGAGTTGAGGAAATCTTTTGTCCTGCAATAGGCTTTTAAATTAAAAATAAGCACCTACCATAATGATGGAACGATACGAATACGAACTTCTCATGAACATTTGTATTAAACAGAGTAGTAGGGCAAGTACGTTACTATCTCGTGATATTTAAATCGTCACACGCTCAATTATAAAAAAATCACTTACTCATAACATTTCTTTAAATAAATAAATATTTAAATACAGCCGCAAATGAGCTCTGTCCAATATTGCCCGAGAATCCCTGTATGTATGTTAACATGAACATTACGATTTACGCACATGTGCGTTCAAAATGGCACTTTGTTCGTAGTGGCCAGTCTGCGGCGCGCAACCGCCGCTTACGACATTTGTGATTGGATTAAATTAGCAACCAATATTTATTATTCTACAGATTTTCTTACAACCTTTAATCATCCCCACCACCACACGAACACGTTTCAGATGACAAAATGATTTTCGTTCGATATTGAAATGGGTCCATGGAGATAAAAAAGTTAAGGAACTTTCTGCGAGGATTACCATAAAAAGCCAAAAGGAATACTACTTAAAGATTTCACAAATATTTTTGTAAGAATGCAAAACATAACTTGTCTAAAATTCGCATTTTCTTTTGAAAATAAATTCTTTTGCTCCTACTACAATATTTACCATACTTAAATTTTCTAATTGAAGTTCAGTTACGGAAAATATTAAAACTGTTTTCAAATATTTACTCTAAACAAAAAACTGGAGAAAACAGTAAACTTACTTTACAATTAATAATTGTATACGTATTTGAAAGTTGTTAAAAATGTTGTGCTGAAAATGTAATAAAAATAGGTTACAAAATATTGGTTCTGTTTTTAACAGACTTCTGTATTTCAAACGGTTATGTAACAGAATATCTAAGAAGCAAGATACTTCACATATCCCCTCAAAACAAATAGCGACAAGCAAAACGATTTATTATTTAAGAGGTCACAGATCACAAACCGATTAAATGTGTGTCCACCAAAATAACAGACTGTAAACAATCACTAACATAAAATAACAACCTAGCATAGATAAACAAGAAGTAAAGTAAAACTCCAAGTTTTAAGCCAAAAATAATATTGAACTGTACAACAGTAGTAACTCCATTCTACAGCGTGGTGTTGAATACACACATCAACACGGTCTAGGGATATTTCATACTCAATTAAATAACTCGAAAAGTACTGGCCGCATTGGAATCTTTTATACACTGATTTGTTTGTAATTTATCTCAGACTAATACCAAATTCAAATTTTTGAAAATTCTTTTGTTTCGGTGGCATAAAAATGTCTTGATGTGTAGGAGAGGGACTTTTCATTTGTGCGAAATTTAGAAAACAATACGAATTACGTTTAGTTACAGTTTTTTTTTTCATTTTAAACGAAAGTTAAGTTAAAATTGAGGTATTGTAGCCATGCAACGCCAACATTTGACGAGGGCGGAGATGTTACGAGCTGTGGGAATGCTGGAAGCTGGGTCTGTTCAGCGTAATGTTGCTGAGGCCATAGGGACCCACCAAAATGTAATTTCAAGATTGTGGACACGCTATCGTGCCACAGGTGAAGTAGCGGAGAGGCACCGGGGGCCAAGTCGCATCACTACCCCCAGACAAGACCGATTTTTGCAAATTACTGCGCGAGCTCAACCAAATGCAACGGCGACTCAATTGGTCCAAAGGCTGCGAGTGGAACACCAAGTGCTTGTGAGTGACCAAACTGTAAGAAGGCTACTGCATGAAAGCAATCTACGCTCTCGTAGACCACTCCGGGTCCCACCTTTACGGAGAGGCAATCGTGGACGACGATTAGAATGGGTTCGGAACCACGTGGACTGGGGCCGTGAGCAATGGTCCAATGCGCTGTTCACGGATGAATCCAGGTTCGGCTTCCATCCAGATTCACGAAGGACGCGTGTTTGGCGAGTTTCTGGACGATGGAGCCGTCTGGGGTCTCTGTCGAGGGTTCTGACCCTCAGGAAGTTCACCCATACCAAGGAGGAACAATTATGGTTTGGGCAGGAATTCGTCTTGGAGGACGGACGGATCTCGTTTGGGTGCGGGGCAATATGACGGCAGAACGATACGTCCAACAGGTGCTGGGGCCCGTAATCTTGCCCCACAGAACACAAAAGGGGCAAGATTTCCTGCTCATGCACGACAATGCCCGGGCACACACGGCGAGAACGATAGCAGCTTGGTTACATACACACAATGTTAGGGCCTTAGTCTGGCCTGCTCAATCGCCAGATCTAAATCCCATTTAGCATACGTGGGATATGCTGCAAAGAAGAGCTCTGAAAGAAGTTCCTGAAAATCTGGCTACAGAAGATCAACTTTTTGCGCACCTCAGAAGGACATGGGACAATATTCCGCAGCAAGACATTGACACCCTTGTTCTGAGCATGCCGAATCGTTGCGGATGTGTTGTGAACATCATGGGCGCTTTCTTGGACTACTAACTTCAAGTTTATAAACACAAATTAAATGATTTTTCTATTTTTTTCAGTTTTTACTCATACATTAAAAGTTAATTCATATACGGTTTCCGTCTATGCTTCATTTTTTTCCATAAAATCCTGAAATTTTAATCGAAGTACCTTAACCATTATTAAAAAATGGTAGAATATTAAATAACGTATCTTTTAAATATATACATGTCATATAAATAATTAACACATTGATAGTAATTCGCTTTTCTAAAAATATCCCTAGACCGTGTTGATGTGTTTATAATACAGAGTGTAGTGTTATTTTACAAACAAACTCTGAAGTGAATTACAAAAATCTACCAAAAATAATAAAGACAGCGCAAAAGATCAATAACTGCATAAACACGAAGTAAATGCATCAGACTTCGTGATTGTTTAACTGGCTACAAATCAAAACTGATCAAAAAAAATCAAAAGAGTTTTTACAAAAATAGCACAGACCTTAAACAAGCAACCTGGCAAAGAACAACAAACCTCGACTTGGCGCTCCAATCAACGAACGATCAAAAACTTCAAGTTCCGAGCCAAAAATAATAATGAAATGTACAAAGAAAAGTCAGGTCGGGAATAAAGTCCATTGATTTCAGTTTACAAATCGACTTTTTGTGGTAATAGTGTGGTGTTAATGTGGTGTGCGGAGAGCGGAAAAGTGTGAGCGTTAGAGGCGCGCCTGCCCGTTCAATATTCATGAGCCAACTTAAACGGTTAGGCAATGAAGTCAGCGGGAAACTGTGGTCGATTTGCAGAACTTTTTGGGACACTGTCAGAATAGGTGTAATGTGATTGCAATTTGTTGTAAAAATGTTTAAAAAAGCGGCG
This sequence comes from Orthosia cruda, assembly GCA_964057195.1. Taxonomy (NCBI): domain Eukaryota; kingdom Metazoa; phylum Arthropoda; class Insecta; order Lepidoptera; family Noctuidae; genus Orthosia; species Orthosia cruda. The sequence goes on along the minus strand of OZ059826.1, from coordinate 22,455,916 downwards.
TTTTTTTAAATATTCAACTAAAGAGGTTTTAGGAGTTACCTACACAGAGTAGACACTATACTCAAATCACTTATAATCCTAGAAACTGAAGTTTTCCTGCGTCTATTCTCTGAAATGTTCTTGGTAGGTACTAAGTAATCGTTACTATTGCCACTTCTTCTTCCCAGCTAAACCACCAGAAGGTGGTGATGGTTGAGCCTTTTGGATTAGGTACGTCGGATGTTTTGTAGGTAATTTTAAACAGGTTCCCTGTCCACATAGAAAAAAACAATAATTAAAACAATCACAAACGCCACATGTGTGTCATGTGACTGTGAACCTGTTAGCGTTCAAAAAGTGCTAATTTACAGCCTAATTTGAATAAATGACTCTTCACTTTGTTTAGAAGCCTTTCGTGTCCTTGAAAAGCTAATTACGTTATTTCGTTCAACAATTTCCCTAACAAGGAAGTAATTATCTTTAATTTTCCCAATATTCGCTGTTTTCAGGGCCCCCACTTAACAGCTACGTTCGAACCATTGAACTAGACGATTAAAATAACCATTGCCGTAATGGTGTCTGTATTTGCTTACTCCGTTGCAGTTGTAATTGAATACGTTAGGAATTGCTTAAATCTGCTCTTTTCTCGTATCATGGCAATGTAGAAAGGGTTAGGAAATGTTTCGGTACAATACCGAATCTGTAATGTTTCGTAAAGTTTGAATATGAATGTTCTTTATCTTACTGAGATAAGGAGTTCTAGGCTAAATAATTTAGTTAAGGTTAAGAAAAGTTTGCCGATATCAGTTCGTGGATGGGTTTTGACCACCTTAATTTACCGAGATTCCTCCGTGCCTTGGAAAGCACGTTAAACTGTGGGTCCCGGCTGTCATATAAGGTGTACTGGCCGTGCGCCCGCTTTAATTGGAGCCATAATATCAATATTGGACCTCCTTTTGAACAGTTTTGTTTGCAAAATATCCTTGATGTACATATGTTATTTCAGTTGAGGAGCTCGTGGCTAAATAATTACAGCCGCACGGATCGATCTTCAAGATTAAGCAACGCTTGACGAAGTCGGTCCTTGGATGGGTGTCCATTTCAACATACCGAGTTTCCTCCGTGCCTCGGTAAGCACGTTAAGCTGTTGGTCCCGGCTGTTATTTGAAGATCTTGGACAGTCGTTACGAGTAGTCAGAAGCTTGAGATCTGACATCAGTCTAGCCAAGGGGTACCGTGTTATCCAGTTACTGGGTTGTGGAGATCAGGTAGGCAGTCGCTCTATGTAAAACACTGGTACTCAGCTAAATCCGCTTAGACTGGAAGCCGACCCCAACATAGGTGGAAAAAGGCTAGGCAGATGATGATGATGCTATATCAGTTATGAAGGCATTCCAGCCATCAATTTTCTTTGTAAAAATATTTTTAAACATCCAAGACGTTTTGGAGTAGTATCCTTAAGTAGCAAAAAAAAATTGATTTGTTAAATATTTTTTTAGAGCAAAAGTATTAATTACACGAAAAAAACATATTTCACAAATAATGTACATGAATTAATAATATATATTTTTTTCATACTTAACCGTTCTTCTTCTTCGTCGTATCGATGATTCCTTAATTATATACGTTTAGACCAGAATTCAGCCACGGCAACAGCGTTTTTATTTGCCTCACAAAGGTCCTTCAGGGTGCAGGTGTTGTTGCACAGAGAGCACGATAGGAGGTGGGGCAAGCTTGGTCGGAAAAGCTTTCTGAGGTTAACCAAACCAATTGATGACAGCAGGTCTAGTGAGACAAAGAAGAGACTGTGGCTCCTCAAACATCCTCCTCCGACTTAACCGTTTTAACCTAGCCGTGACTGAGAAGTATGCTTTACAAAGGAACCGTTTTACGGCACCAAAGAGGTGGAAGGCCCTTAAATAGATATTTGACAGTCGTTACGGGTAGTCAGACGAACGAAGAATCGTGCAGGGACCATTTTAACAGACTTAAAATTTTGACGTTGCCTATTCTAGTATTGCTTACCAATTTTTATAAGAATTGGCACAATTTCGAAACCTATGAGCAAAGACGAGCTAGATATAAAAATCGACGGAAAGACCTGCCTAACACAATACAAACAAAATTAAAACGTAAACGTGGTTCTTCACAGTCCCAGATACCAATCAGTCTTTCTATTCAACAAGTTACCCTTAGAATTTAAACAGATAAATAGCACAAACTTATTTAAAAATAAACTCAAAACATATTTATTGAGGAAGGGCTACTACAGTGTCGATGAGTTCCTGGATGACAAATGACAACCACTATAAGATTATAATTAGTTTTATATGGATTATTATTTTAAAATATTTGTGACATATTGTGACATTTTATAATTTTATCTTTAACATTTATTTTTTTATTTGGCTAGAATTACTTTTGTATGGATTACTATTTTAAAATTGAAATGGTTTTTGTGAAATATTTTGACATTTTTAATTTTTCTTAGACATTGATTTTTTAATTGACTCGAATTGATATAACATGAATAATTATTTAGAACTTGTGACATATTATTGAACTTTTTATAATTTTATCTTTAACATTTAATTTTTTATTTGGCTAGAATTACTTTAGTATGGATAACTATTTTAAAATTGAAATGGTTTTTGTGAAATATTTTGACATTTTTAATTTTTCTTAGACATTGATTTTTTAATTGACTCGAATTCATATAACATGAATAATTATTTAGAACTTGTGACATATTATTGAACTTATTATAATTTTATCTTTTCATTGAATTTTTAATTGACTTGTATTTTTCGTTTCGGATTATCATTATTTATTTGTTAATCTATTATAATCACTACCTAATGATTTTGTTAATTGACTGAATCTATTTTATTATTTAATTTTTATCTCTGACATTTTAATTTTACTGTTAAATTATTACGAATTATTATTATTGAGAGTTATTGTTATTTATTTTTCGATTGTAATATATTTGTGGTGTTTTTAAATTATTACGTATTACAAATTTCGACACAATGTATAAATTGTTATGAAATAAATTACTTATGACTTACGACGCCAGGAAACCTGACACCAGTCTTGCCTTGGGGATTCGTGTTACCCAGTTACTGAGTTGTGGAGGTCAGATAGGCAGTTGATCCATGTAAAATTCTGGTACTAAGGTACATCCGGTTATCCCAACCCAAACACAAAAAAATGCTAGGTAGATTAATTGTTCTTGACCTTACTACCACCAAAGCGTTTACGACCACATAGAGTACCGGGTTGCGTATTAAAAGAACCAAAATTAAGACATGATTATTCTTACTCGGTCTAAATGAAGAATGCTTAACATCTGCAATGAAACTGAATGCTTCAAGTAGGACTGGCTAAGTTTTAAACATTTGACAGACTTACTGCAGAAAAGTTTTAGGTACCGTACTCTCTCAATCCAAACGCTCTTTTTAGAGAATAGCTGTATTCACTAAATTCATTTCAATCTGTAGTAAGGTATTTACCTACCTATTCATATTACCTTTTTCATTTGACATGCTTTGAGCATTGACTTCCTCATACAATACGGGAGAGGATAAAAGCTTAATATTAAATCAAATCAAAAATTTCATAGAACAGATTGAAAAGATTATTATAAGTTTAAGCTCCTTACCGAGGGGCCGTCATTCCAATATCCCTCAGCCATCCATTATCAAATCAGTAAATTCGATTTACAATCCCAATGCGGAGTTTGATCCTTCTGATCTGCAGTCAATCTTTTAATGACAGATTTCAGTTACCGCTTTAGATAAATGGCAGTTGGAAGTCTTAGAAGCAAAGTCAAGTATTGGATTAAAATGGAAAAATATTACTCGTAGTTCCTTAAACTTGTTTGGAAGTTTGATAGCTTTTAGTGGAAATTGAGGGAAAAATTGTAGGTAGCTATATAGAACCTTAATATGTTACATTACATAATTATACAGTGGCTCTTTTAATTGTTTTTTCTTTCGGAATTTTGGACAGCATAAAGCACGCAATGAATTCTGTTGAATTGACAAAATGAAAGCGTGCGCACGAGCTTTGAGATTTCTATATATAGTTTGCAATTATGTTGCTGTACCAGTATATAAAAAAAGTATTTCTAACGGATGTTTGTCTTTAGCTTCCCAGGTTTGCTTTTAGTTCCTTCAATGGATATAAAGCAAGTCTTGATTGACTTCTACCCTACGGACAAAGTCAAGGTAAAAGTATTTGTTTGATTGCTGGAGGTACTAATCTCCAGAAGTACTGATCCGATTACAAAAATATTTAACTGTGTTTTTTATTGATTTATAAATACTACTAGCACACTATTAGACATACATTATACTATTAGACCTCTGGGATCAGTCTTAGCATGAGATCGTAAGCTACACTATCGCCGAGTCACATAGACTTTTGAACCCGCAAAAATACGCACGGTTTCTTCCGGGATAGGTCACGCTGGTACGTACTACTAGAGAACTAGGGCACTTAATAGTAAGTCAGTACAGTCGGTAACTCTGTAATTGCGTATTTGTATAATTATAATTACACGTAATTTGCCTGTTGGGCAGTCACTCCAGATTAGTTTAGTTGTAGGTACTCGACCACTGTCGACTACACTGATAAGTGTAATGAGGTTGCCGAATGTGAAGCCTTTGCTCCCAGTCCTGTCATTAATTCCAGAATTTAGACTGATTATTTATAAAATAATATTATTTCTACATTTAGTTGTATAAATCTACATAATTAGCTGTATAGAATAATATGTCTATGGGTACCTTAACTCAAAACAAATTATCACTTATGGCATCTACCAACCCGCACGGGGCCATTCTCACAGAGCAATACCACGACATGAGCTTCTCCTGTGTTCCAGCAGTAGAAATGTAATAGGCTGATTATTCTAAACAAATGATCTCCTTTTCTTCGTTATTCTTGTTTGAACCAAAAATCTTCTTCTTCCACCTCGCCACGTCCCGTTACTCGGCTTTCCTGGTCATAAGGCGCCTATTGTTCCGCTGATAAGCATCATCAGCAGATAGGCTGCACTTCTTCATGTCCTTTTGGACACTCATCATCCAAGATGTTAGCCGTCTATCTCTCCCTCTCTTTTGTGTCGTCATGGAAAGGCACTTTTTCACCAAACTAAACAAAAAAAAAAAACAAGGTTGAACGAAGAGAGTGACGGCGCCATTTGTCTTGTGTCAAAAATTCATCATTTTATTTATAAGAACAACAATAATTAATGTTGATCTCGGGAAACAAATTGTCATCTCAAAAGTACTCAATTAACTCAAAACAATTAAATGTTTTGCTAGATCATAATTACCGTTTAGCCATAATGTATGGCTCCCATTCAACGTGTAGCATTGCTCATTACAGACATTACTTGAGCGGCAACTGCGCCATCTGTTGCTTATTGACTGCCGTAACGTATTGTACATACACTTTATAAATAATAATGAGGCAGACAACACAACAATAACAGTCTGTGTTGCCCGATAGCTACAACCTCGGGATCTTTAAGTCAAGAGCGAAAAGGTTACTTCTAGGCAAGCTTGCTACACCGTCGACCACATCATCGCTTACCCTCAGGTGAGATAGTGGTCAAGTGCGAGAATATATATATAAAAAAATAAATATACGTGACAAGAAGAGAGACAAAATGTCACCTAGTCTAAAGAGGTAAAATTGTTTCTAAAGGATAATCTTTGAAAGTACTGTCTGATTTAAATTTTACTACGCTAAAAGTATTTCGGCTGATCGCCAAGTGGAAATAATTTTTAATCCTGAAAAAATCACGATTCCTGTGAGGCCAAAGAAACGAAGCCGCGGAGAAAACTACAAGGGGAATAATTATACAACTCAAACTTACTTGAAACGATTATTAACACAAGACGCTGATTTTGTCAGCATCTTTATGAAAACGTTTTAAAACTTATTTATTCGTACGACATCCGCAATCACCACAGTCGAATATCATAGCGTAGTAACTTATTTATCGAATTTATTATTTATGTACTTGAATGACAATGCACATTGCAAGAGGTGATCTTTTAATACGATAGTTGATGATAGCAGCCGTGCAATTACTAAACAAGTACAATTCGACAGCACAAACACAAAACAAAAGAAGATCGCTACACATAACTCTCATCATCACAAACAATCCATCAACTGGCATTAAAACGCACAGCAGAAGAATGGTAGCCGACTTTCGAGAGTCAGTTTAGTTCGACTTCCGCTCAATCGATTATGCGACGTACCGGGAGAATTGGCAGCGAACATCCCATTCAGAAAGCTACAAAAGTTTGGCACATTACGAAGTGACAAAGCAGAAATAGAGCGAAAGATTGCTAAGTAAAAACGCCTACGTTTTCTCGTGTATCGTATTTTTTTAGTGAACACGAATATGAGTGGCAACTGAGTAATTACAGCCGCCGTCAATTACTTAAAACACAACCACGCGATTTAACAATGAACTATGTGGGAAGGTATGGAAACTTCCACAGTACGCGTTTTATACAAAACTAAACCTATAATTACGGACATAAGGATCCAATTTGATCTTAGGCATTTTAAACTAGTGTATTTAATTTCCAATTTTCTCTTGCGAGATTTTAAGGTTATTAATATAATTATGAATTACGTATTCTTTTTCAAAAATATGAAACTTAGACATTATTAGATAGATTAAATTAGGTCATAGTTATATATTAGATTAGTTCCTTCGTAGATTTCATAGCCAGTCCACTAGCGGTATGATCACTGGCTATGGCTGTTTCGTCAGTTCGCCACGCACAACAAACTATTTGGTAATTGCAGCACTTATCAGGTATAGTGTCATCATGACAGTACCTGTAAAGCCCGTGTTCATCTTCTGGACATAAACATAGACGTGGACTCAAACTCACTGCCTACATTACAGCGGAGTATGGCCTACAGTGGTGACAATGGCCAATGGCATAGACGAGGCCTATAGCGTAGAATACGGCCTAAAAGTCAGACTCACACTTCGCCAGTTTAATATTTGATTGTATTTTCAGGGACAGGTAAATTAATATACTCCACCGCCACCTAATAAACACGCGCCATTCACTCCCCAATACAAAAAAACATTCATACATGTAAAACATTAGAACACAGAGGTAAACCTACAAGTTTATTGCCTATGCATATATCTAGACCAAGACCTGGATGTTTGCGTCTGGCGCGATTCCATTAAGGAATCGAATATAAGTTAAGGCAACAATGTCCCGGAGCACCGTCGTCCCTCGGTGGCAACTTGCAAAGCGTCCTTCTATTGCTACATCACTACACATGCTCTTGTTACTGGCATGGAAATATGTAGTATTGTACACTGGCTTCTGCCCGCGGCTCCGCCCGCGTTAAAAGTGTAATCAACCAATATATTAAATCTAAAAGTTCAGGTGTCCAACTTACAAACTGTAAAAAATTCAGACAAACTTTCAACCACCCTTTGACGGGTGGAATTTACAAAAACTAATAAATACATGAATTCTTTTTGTCAACTAAGACCGTAAATCTAAAATTTCTTGTGTCCAATTTACAAACTGTAAAAATGTCAAACTTCCTAACCTTTTTTACCCCTTTAGGGGAGGAATTTCCCCCCCCGGTGGATTCCCGCATTGTCGAGGCGGGGGGCCTTAGTGACCGTGGCTTGGTCACCCGCGGTGAAGCGATGAGGAACCCGAGGAGGGGCCGCTCGTCAGGGCTTTTGGCGATAAGCCAACGACGTAGCGGCCAACACATAATTTTATTAAATCGTATTCACATATTGCATGGCTCTAGAGATATTCTCAAACATGGTCTCTACCTCGTCGTCGCGGTGTGCCGAGGTCGGTGCGTAGACCTGTATAACCTTCAGCGAATATCTTAAGGATATTCTGAGTATAAGCTACGCCACACTAGTTGACACACTCTCGATCTTCACCATGTTGTTCACAAGGGACTTGTGGACGATTAACCCGACTCCACCCTGGGACTGCCGGTCACCCTCTCGGAAATAGAGCAGGTTACCAGATTTGAGGGTTATCTAGTCTTCCCCCTCTATTTGGACTTCAGATAACCCTATAATACTCCATCGTAACCATAGCCTCGACCACTACCGTAGTCGAGGGTAGACGTGCTGCCGGGTACTAGGGACCGTTTTGTGCTATTAATTTCGGTTAGACGTAATCACCACGCTTGGCAGGCGGGTTGGCGAACGCAGCTCTGTGCACTTTAACAACATTAAAGTGCACAGAGAATGCTGCTGCCTATTCTCTGGTGTGTCCCTAAGTGGCGACTTTCCCTAAGTGATAATTATGGGATGTTGACATTCTTTACGTCTGACATCATACGGAAAATATAATTAAGTTTGAACATATTCATAAAAAAAACAAAAATTACACTATGTTATACGAATAATTGGATGTTTGAAGTTCGTTCCTTGAGAGAGGCTATGGTGGAGCTGACAGATTTGACCTTAAGCCTTGTATCCAAGTGGGGTGATGACAATCTGGTCTCCTTTAACGCCACCAAAACACAGGCGTGTCTTTTCACCGCTAAAAGGAGTCGTTTCGATCAAACTCGTGCTTTTCGCGGTGCGTTTGTTCCTGTGACTGATCGGCTCGAGCTCCTAGGCATGGAGTTGACATCCAGTCTCAACTTTGGCGCCTCCATTGAGTACAAAGCCGAAATTGCGGCCAAAAAACTGGGCATCCTAAATAGAGTGAAGCGATACTTTACGCCTGGACAGCTTTTAACTCTATACAAAGCGCAAGTCCGATCCTGCATGGAGTATTGCAGCCACCTTTGGGATGGCTCAGCTAAGTATCAGCTTGCCGCACTTGACTCCGTGGAACGCAGAGCCAAGAGGCTCATTGGCGACGTTGAACTGGTGGATGCCAAGCTTCACAGCTTAGCTCATCGCCGCAAGGTCGCCTGCTTGTCGGTCTTCTACAGACTTTACTTCAGTGCGTGTGCTCAAGAACTCCACGACCTCATCCCACCGGCCCCCTTCTATTATCGGACATCTAGACGCACTGCAAGATACCATTCTTACCTGGTTGCCATTCCACCAGTTCGCACCAAGCGCTTCCAAACATCCTTCATAATGCGCACAGCGAATGAGTGGAACTCACTTATACCTTTGTGTTGCCGAACGCATTCGACCCGAATATCTTCAAAGTTAGAGTGAACAGGCTTCTTTTGGGTAAGCTCGCTCCATCGTCGACTCTGTCTCTGTCACCTCTGACCTAGACTAGAGTCAAGAGCAAACCCATAAAAAAAAAAAAAAAAAACTCAAAATTTACTTGGATAAAATATTGAGAAAATGTTTTAATATATCACATATTTTTTATTTATTATTATAACTTACGACTAGCCGTTTAGACGTGATTCTCGTTTTAAAATCAGCTACTGAGGGGTATCTGCACCTGAAGCTAGCTATAATAAAAAAATATCTCCTGTAATCAAAGGTTTATAGAAACACTAGCTGCCACCCGCGGCTCTGCCCTCGTGGTATTAGTACTTCGTATAAATAAGGCCTTAAATGTTTACCCTGTATTAAATTTATCACTATAGGATGTTATAAAATTGATTGTAAAGTCAACGTTCCGATACGTTTGTCTTTCTATTATGTGGCCCCGTCGTGTGTTCCATCGGCAAACATTTGTAGAACGTGATTCAACTTAAAAGGATGGATTTATGTTACTATACTGGCTTTTGGACTCGAGAGAACTAACTTTATTTACAAGTATCTTTGAAAACAAATAAGATGGATGTTACAAATTCATGAAGTTGCATGAGATAGCTGAGATACCGAGTCTCTAGACAACCTAGTCAGTAGTAGATATGAATACAAATATGGTGAAGTTTGTACGTTCCAAGGTTCGGCATTAGAGATAGCATTTTTTTATAGTTTTATTGGAATTTAAAACTTACCAGCTTTTATTGCTGGAACTTTTCTGTTTTACAAGAACTCGTGGCAACTTTGATGTAGAATTCACATGGCATTTAAAAAGCTCCTACAAACATGGATGGGCTAAATTAGATGTAAATTGATGGAGCAGTGAGATCTCTGCTTTACAAATTCTAGTTTAAACTAAATTACAGACCAACATTAGTTGGTCCTTTGTGTATTAATGAACTTACAAGTAACTGTCACACTCAAAAAAGATGGAATTGTCTCAAGTTTAAAGCAAGCGAACACATTCGATAACAGAGATTGTAACTTAGTAAGTTCTTGACGTGTCCCTAGACATTATCAGTATCGGTATTCAAAAGATCAGTATTGACACCGTCCAAGCGGCGGCGTCGGGACGCACGGGCTCGGGCTCCTACATGCCGTTATGTTTGGACGCTTAAAGGATTGTCACAGGCGCCAGCCGACGTAGCGTCCCTTGTTAATATTCCAACTGACATCACCGGGATCCACTGTCTTGCGAATCTTGAATAGAAGCCTCCACAACAACAAAAGGCTTCCTGAATTTTGAGCAGTTGACGTAAAGACAACGGCGAACAGGAAACAACTTTTAGCATAATAAGAGTAACTCTATCTCTTTTGTGATTAAAACAACGGAGTCCGTCGTCTCCGACGTAACGACTTTGAAAAATAATTTTGTTTTCGTCGCCCCTTTGATTGATGCGAGTTTTTTCGACATTATTTGATTTAGCGTGTAATTAGTGTGCGTAGAGCGCACTGGTCTGCTTTGCGAGCGTGGCCACTGAGCGTGCTCATTTGTATCACCGCCCACCATTAGTCCGGCTCACGAATGCTCACGTTCATTTATATACCTATCCGAGAAAATAACTATCACACCACCACCGATTAGTTCCACAAGAAACTACTAATTGATCGGCATAAAGAAACCAACAGTATTTTCCGATTCAATAATGAGCAAATTACTGGTCATTCATAAGTCACATGGCGGTTGACTAATGCCGAGCTAATCACGCGCCTTTGTAAGTTAAGCACGATAAATGATTGTAGTTACCTTTGTTTAATTGAGCGTTTGCGATAGAGGAAGAAAAGCGAATCTTTGGTGAAATAGGCTAACGCGACGTGGCTTCCCGCCGCGCGCCTCATCGCCGCGCACCGCGCCGGCCATCCACGCGCATAATGACGCCAATTAGTCCGTGTCACCGCACCTAATTTATGTTAGGACCGGCCGAACCGCCCCTAACTTTTCTCATAAATAAGCCACTCGCAAAAAACAAGCAACCAGTATGCATTCAATGATAAAGCTTCGAATTGATAGCAGCGCCAACATTGTACGGCCTTTACATTATAAAGGCTCATTCATGCGGTATCCTATGCCATAATGTCAACATAGTTGTTTGGTCTGCTCGAAATATCTACCTAAACTGATGATTATTTTTCAATGGATTACAACGATACGGGTACAGCAAACGATGCTATCGGCGGCCATGTGTTGAAATAAAATACTTCGGGTAAAATTCGTCCGTTCCGTATTTTACTGAATGAGTATCTACGGACGTACATGTAGAATGGAAATAGCCTCTACAGAATGGCTCCTTGCACTAAGTGCCCATAATTTAGGACATTTTCATTTAATGGCACTTACAGCTACCAAGTCTTCGTACCCTAATGATTTCTAATGACGTGCCGTAGCGACGCTTAGCGCTTACTTTGGGAAATACCAAGAGCTTATAATGGTTCTAATTACTAACAAACCATTGACACAGAAAAACAATGAGAAACGAAAAATAAATTTTCTTCGTAATGACTTCAAGTTTTCTTCCTATATTGTTTTAATTTCCCTTACAGTCGTTTACTGGTGTTGTTTAGAGTCAAACAAAAGAATTGGAGGTCATATCATTGAATGGACTTCGGCGACGCATACATCTCTCTTTTATCGGTGAGTTTCGGATTACGTGATTAAGGTCCTTATATCCATTCGTTTTGAAAATCCTTTCCACAATCTTGGCAATTATGAAATTATCCAACATATTCAGCATATAACGCTTCAGGTGCTGTTATTATATAACACGCAATAATAAATATATAAGTAGAGCAATGAAGTAACTCAAATAATCACAATTCAAACAATATCAAAGCAGACAGACAAACAAACGAAACAATTTAATATCGTCCGTAACCGATATAACAACATTTGTCAAGTTATTGGATTACAGTAATGGGGTAACAAACTATTGCCGACGCGGTACAGATTAGTTTATTGAATTTACATTATTAGTATTATTACTCAAACAGCAACAAAGCTGCTCACGAATCAATTAGATGATCCGAAAGCCCGGTGCCGGATAAAAGCGACGGTATTCCCTTTATACTCGCGGTTAAAAGAATTCAATTACATAATACTAAGGAGATTAAAAAGGCTAACACAACTCCTTTGAGATGAGATAAGGTGGGTAGCTATTTAATTATTGGAAACGTTTGCCGTTCCGCAACGCTCACCCGGTTAATTTTAAGTTTGAAGCTAAACCGATTCGACGACGCAGAATTAACTTCACTTCTTAAATTCTTTGATCGCTTAATCTCTGATAAATGCTTTTGACTGGTGTTTTGGTTAACCAAATCTGAGCATAATCTACTTCCTGAAGGGATAGTTTGTCTACAGCCTTCATCAGTGTTCCATTAGTATTTCAAAGCTAAATTTCTTAACAGATGTTCATGGCATTTTATAAAAGATAAACTTGAACAAAATTTTGTAATTCAGTTTCAGTTTTGAATCAGATATTTAATAACTTTTTTTCAATCTTCTCGTCTACTTCTAAACAAATAAAAAGATCAAGAACGAAAAGTAAAAAGTTGTCAAAATTCATATTAGAAATGAATCAAATTAGATTATTACTGAACAACTTTTGCTCGGAAGTGGTTTCCCTGATAAAAGGGAGAGTAATAAATTATATGAATGTTAAATAAAGGACTTTGTAAAACAGTAACCGTTATTATTTCGTTTTCGTACAAAAGACTTTTTTACAAAAATTGTTGTAAATTATACTTACTCGTTAATATTTTTTGCGTATCATTTTTTATTTGAATTTAGAACAGTTAAGTCTTTTTTGGAAACCATGGCAGTTAAGCAACAAAAAAAAGTGGGTTTTCAGTAAGTAATAGGTACTTTTTTAAATAACGTTCCATGTCGCTGCAGTTATGGAAACTCTAGTAAGTAGGTGTCTCATGGAGGAGTATGTATCTAATGAAAAGAAACAGAAAGTATAATGAGTGGTTTTATTTTGTACATTAATATTTAAGAATCCTTTTGTATAGTTTCTTCGTGGGCTTAGCATTGCGTAGGTAGCACCTAAGAGTATTTTAAGAAATCTCCAAAGTTATTACACAAGTATATTGTATATGAATACTCACTCAATACTAAACATATTAATTAATCTTCCTTGCTGTTATTAATTATATATTAAATTTCTTCTTCTGTAAGGTTTTTCTTCTCGAATGGAACCTCTGGGTGATTGTACCATTTCGCTGGAGTTCTGAGTCTGTAGTTTTGATTAAATCCAGATATTTTTTTGACTTCTTCTGGAGTTAGATTGAAGTCTTGGATGGCAAAGTTCATGTAGATACGATGAATATTCGTCGAGCGAGGTATCGCCACGATGTTACGATCCAGCTAAAACAATAAAATTATGAAGTTATGTAATGTGTCCTAAAACTACACTCAAAGTAAAAAAAAAAGTCCATGTAATTTGAATAAGTAGAAATTCATAATTTTAATTCAACTGTTAAACTTTGTGAACAGGAACGAAATTGCCGTAAAAAGGGGAAAAAACCGCCTCGGGAAACTCATGGCACTCGAGATAAAGCTTTCAAATAAGCTATCATAATATGATTTATTACAGAAACATAGATCCTTTAACATAACACTACGCCGTATTTATAAGCGTACGTGTTCACACAAGCTCATGTAACTTTGGGAGCCGCTTGAATAAATATAAACGATTTTCCACTTATAGACGCAATCAAAGCCAGAGGCCCCAATTGGGCCCTTGTACCTCAACTTTAGGGTTTAAATGAAACAAGTTGGAAGTGATGTTGACACGTATTTAGAGCTGTCACCTCGTCAAAGGTAGGGACAGTACAAGTAAATGGGCCGAAAGGATTTTGTATGCCGATTAGGAGGGAAGAATCGAGGGAATAAGGCCTGTCAATGTGTTACAATGCCATTTTGATTTGTGTTGGAGTTAAATTATTTGGGAGTGGCGAATATTTAGGTATTTTGTTTGTTGACGCAGAATTTGTGTGTTTTTTATTTCATGATAACAATGATTCCCCTGTGTGTTGAGATTAATTCATTTAAAAAAAATTCATGACCCTTGAATAGGTTTATTAAACCCACATGTGATCCGTCAGTCTTCAAAGCGAGAGTGAGCAGGAATCTTATGCGCTCACTCGTTTCGTCGTTATCCAATTAAACCATATCCATAGCTTACCATCAAGCAAGATAGAGTTGTAAAGAAGGCTCACCAGGAATATAAAAAAAATATATTTGATTCTTGAAATATAATTAAAAACATACTCACCAAATATCTGAGCAGTAGTTGCGGCACAGTCCTGTTGTACTTCGTTGCCAGTTCTTGCAACAAGGGGTCGCTGGCGCGGGGTCCTGGCGCGTCTTCTTTCCTGCCGAGTACAGCCCCAAATGGACTGTATCCCATCACTACCACTGCGTGCTCCTGGCACCAGTTCACCAGCTCATCTTGGGTTATTGTTGGGTTCACCTGATCAATAGGACGAGCTCATTAGCAATCCCGATATTGAAGATTAGTTAATAAAATCTATATTAAAATTATAAAATTGGTATTCTGGAAGTTGTTGAAAACTAAAACAACGCTGAGTGTCATATGGTACGTTTTATCCCTGAATATATGTACAGATCTTACGAAAAAAACTAGATACTCATAAATAAAAACCGATATAAAATACTATAAATACAAACCAATCTGATGCAAAAGAGCAACGATAAAAATCGAAAAAGAATGAATATAAAACCTTAAATTATTGGAGAACAATCCAGTGTTTGTATTTTCTGTACACTGTGTCCAAAAATTGCAAACGTTTTCGGTTTTCATAGCCGAAGCGAAGTGCACACGTTTGAAAACGTAGCAAAACCTACTTTCTTTTATTTAAACGTAAAGCTTGGTGTGCACTAGATCAAAAGATTTGCTCACTGACCAGTTGATTGAAATATGGTGATTTGTATAGTTGTTGTCAATGGTTGTTAGATGTACCATTCAAGTAGTGAGGCGAATTTGTAGAGTGATCACAGATCATAGAAACAACAGTTGTTTCTATAACAAATGTTGTTTCTATAATCTGTGAGAGTGATCTTGTGGAGGTACATTATATATACTTACTAAGTCTTGCCCGCGACTACATCTGCGTAGCATTAGTGCTTCGAGTAGCCTATTTTTTATAACGGGCATTAATATTGTAAGTGTGTAGTCTGCCTTCCTTGAGAAATTATTAATTCAACATATAAACTTCCTCTCATTAGGATGATTTTCATGATAAAAACATCCTATGTCCTTCCCAGGGTCTCAAACTGTCTCCATACAAAATTTCATTTAAATTGGTTCAACGGTGTAAGCGTGAAAGATAACAGACAGATAGAGTTACTTCCGCGTTTATAATATCAGTATGGATTTGTAGCTAATAAATTAAAATAAAGTTTTTCTCGTGATTTCGTTCCCGTGACCAATCCAACAGAAACAATATATACATACTCGTATTTCAGGGATAAAAAGTAGCCTAGGACAGTGTGGCTTTGCATCATAAAAAATTGTCGTTACCGGATCAGCAGCCTAATTGCGTAAGTGAATTCGGCAAGGCCTTTGCCTTCAAACGACCAATCACGTGCGAGATGAAAGACGCATTGTTGATTTCCGTCTATGTGATTGACCCATTCATGGGGTCAAATCCTTCGCCTTGCCGAATTCACTTACGCAATAAGGCTGGGACTTCTAGAGATTACCTTTTACAAACATAAATATACATAATTTATCGCCATTTTATTTTGTTTAGTTTAGATACAATTTTCAAATATGTTTTTTTTTATATTTGAACTCGTGGATTTTGAACAATATCAGATCGAACATTTCATACGATTTCTGCTACAAACGGTCCTTATTGTAATATTAGTTTAGAAGATAAACAGACCTCAATCTGTAGAACCGCCGGCTTGATATTGGAGTTCCAGAGTCCCAGAGTCCCAGAGTCTTTGCATCTGCGTGAGGTTGAAGTTGGAGACGCCAATAGATCTGGTGAGGTTCATTTTCTTGGCGTCCTCCATGCCCTTCCAAGTTGTCAGGTAGTCTGTGTCACTGATGGAGCCGTCTTTCTGAGAAAACATATTTTTAATATAAGAAAGTGTTAAAGATTTAGTGGGCTTTAATATTACAATTCCTCATCAACATCAACAACCTTTTTATGTTCCCACTCAGAAAAACCATGGCATGTGTGTGTATCTTATACTTAATCGTGCTAATATTATACAAGCTAAATAAAACCGTTTGGAAAGTGAAAGTTTTTGAATACAGGTTTACTCTTTCACGCAAAAACTATTGAACGGATTTTTGTGAAACTTTACAGTCAAATTCAAATTCAAATAGCCTTTATTAACAAACTTAAAACTAATATTTACATAATTTTTGAGAATATCAAACATCGGTTTGTTTGTCTTGCTCACTAGCATAGGCAGTACACGATCTTGTGTTTTTCTCCTCCACGCAGCGCCTGCTGTCGATCTGAGATCATCCTCCCATCTACGCACTGGTCTTCCCCGTTTCCTCATCCCCTCTCACGGGTAACATTCAGTAACATCTTTGGCCCACTTCTCTATTCTACTTCGGAGTGTTTGACCTGCCCACTGCCACTTTAGTTTTTTAATTGTGTGTGTCACATCCATAATGTTAGTTTTTTTCCGTATGAGTTTTAATTTGACTTTATCTTTTCTCTTCAGCTTTAATACGCTGCGTTCCATGTTATGTTGGCATGTTGCTAGTTTTTTTATGTTTTCGTTAGTAAGAGGCCAGGTTTGGCAGCCATACGTCATAACAGGCAGGATGCAGGCGTTGAACGTACGTCTTTTTAGCTTTAGAGGTATAGATGGATTTTTCAAAATTTATTTTAATGACCAATACCTTTTCCGTGAAGAGTTAATCCTATTTTGTATTTCTTTGGTGGTGAGTTGAGTTGGGGAGATAATTTGTCCTAGGTATACATACTCTTCAACATATTCGATGTTTCTGTTGTTTATCGAAATTGGTGCTTTTATGTTATTGGTCATTAATTTAACTTTCGTGCTCACTGCTACTAGCTGTTCCAGCATTTCTTGTAAATGTTTTGGGTTATCAGTAATGAGAATGAGATCGTCAGCAAAGCGTAGATGATTGAATGTTGCTCCGTTTAGTTTAATTCCATAGCCGTCCCAGTCCAGATTTCTAAATGCCTGTTCTAGAGTGGCAGAGAAGAGTTTCGGTGACAGTGGATCCCCTTGTCTCACACTCCTCTTTATTGCGAATTTTTCTCCTACTCTTTCTGTTTTTACTCTAGCTGTCATATTTGTGTAGATTTCCTTAATTATTCTGAAGTATTTCTTGTGTACACCTTGACTAAACAGCGCTTCCCAGATACATAGGTGTTTTAGAGTTTCAAATGCCTTGTTGTAGTCTACGAATGCAAGGTAATACGTCATTTGATACTCGTTGTATTTCTCAATAACCTGTTTTATCGTATGTATGTGGTCCACTGTTGAGAAGCCGCTGCGGAATCCTGCTTGTTCTTTTGGTTGGTTCTCATCTAAAATCGTTGTTATTCGGTCCAGAATTACCGTAGCGAATATCTTATACAAGTTCGACATCAAACTTATCGGTCGGTAGTTACCGATATCGTCCCTGCTACCCTTCTTGTGGAGTAAGATAATCGTTGAAGTTGACCGCTGAGGAGGTATTTCCTCTTTATGCAGTATTTTGTTAAACAGGTCCCGCAGAGCCTCCATTATGATGTGAGTTGAGCCTTTCAAGAGTTCGTTTGAAATACAATCTTCTCCAGGTGATCTTCTCCCGCTCTTTTGAGATTGAATAGCTTTACACACTTCAGCATCCAAGATTGGAGGAACTTCTTCATCGTCGTGCTTATCTGTTAGGCTGGGTATTTGAGGGCTTCTGTTATTCTCGCTGTAGAGGTCTCTGTAGAAGTTGGTCGCTACCTTCAGTATGTCAATTCTCTTTATCTTGTATTTCTTGCTTCTTTTATCTTGTAGTTTTGGTATCGAATCTATAGATTCTTGTAATTCTTTCCAAGCTTTTTTCACACCTCCTGTGGTTTTTATATGGAATATTATTCTTTCAGTTCTTGTGTCTTGTCTATGTTTCCTTACACATTCTTTAATTCTCTTGCTTATGTGTGCTATCTCCTTTCTGTCTCTTGGTATTTGTTGTTGTAAGGTTTGGCGTTTTAATAATAGTTATCTTGCTTTTTCACCTACTTTGTCATTATTAGTTTTGATTGATGCTACTCTTCTCTCTGTTTCTTGTAAGTCTTTTTCCAGGGTTTCATATTTTTCGCGTATGCTTCTAGTTTCTTTTAAGTTTTGCAGTGCTTCTTCGAGATAGACCAAAACGTTGTCTGGTAGCGGCAGGTGTAATTGTTTATTTGAGCTCCTTATGTTCTTCCTTGTTGGTTTTTTTTGACTGCCATGGATTTTTCCGCGTACCATACGGTGATCGGTGTAGAAATTGAGCTTTTTAATGACATTAACGTCCATGAAAAGTTTTCGTTTATTAGTCATTATTAGGTCAATCTCGTTTTTCACAATGCCATTAGGCAAAATCCATGTTCATCTTTTATGTGGTTTTTTATTGAAGAAGCTGTTCATTATGTATAAGTCATGTTCTTGAATAAAATCAATCAACCTTTGACCGTTTTTGTTCCGTCGTCCAGTCGTGTGAGGTCCTAAGTATTTACTTTCGGTATTAGTTCTTTAACCTAATTGGCTGTTAAGATCACCCATTAAAATAACTGTGCTGTTTAAATTCTCCATCGTCAGTGTTAGTTCTTGGTAAAAAGCGTCTCTTATTTCTTCTTTGGTGATTTCAGTAGGTGCGTAGACTTGAACTATTGATACTGGATGTTTGTAGCCAGGTAACTTAATATTTAGAACTGCTATTCTATCCGACACACCGATGAACTCCTCTATCTTGGATTTCAAATATAATTTTATTAAAAAACCAACACCATATTGTCCTGCGGTCGTATTTTTATAATAAAATATAAAATTGTTGGGTTTTTATTCGGAGTTGATGAGTTTTTGTTTGTAGTTTTTAGGTATTCTTTTCTATTTTTTAGGTTGCTATTCGCAGTTTTTAGGTTTTCTTTTGTTCTTTTTTGGTTATCTTTTGTTTTTTTTTTTGGTTTTCTTTTATTGTTTTTTGTTCATAACGGGGTGAATCTGGGGGGTATTGGTCTTTTTCCCCCACGGGGACCAGCCGGCTTGGGGGAGATTTTTCCAGGGAAAACATTTTTATATTTTAATTTTTTTGTGGTTTTGTGTATGAAGTACATTTGGGGGGCCTTGCTTGTTGCTATTCTGATTCGTCTGAAGAGAGAGCTGTGGTGTATCTCGGTGTATCCTGATTGCTTGTACTTTGTAAGAAGGCAGTCATTGAACTTTGCCCCTTGGATTTACTTTTGTATACTTTGGTTCGTTTGGTAGCATGACCTTTAGGTGAAAGAGGTTTGCTTAAATATGAATTTATGGTATGGTTTGGTAGAGTAATTTCTAACTCTCTCTTTTGAGTTGGTTTATTCTGGTTTTCAAATAAATCCTCCTTACTGATAATTGGTTTCGTACTTGACCCGATTTCTTTGACTACAAGGCGATCATAACGTAGAAATGCAATTTTTCCCTCATTTCTCTCTATTTGTACTTGTTTTTGTAATTCTCGGCGCTTTTCCAGGATTTGTTTAGGGTAATCCTCTTTTATATAAATTGGTTTATCTTTAAGATTTTTCTGGTTTTTTAGAACGGATAGTTTTTTACCATAAGTAGTGAAGGTGACAATAATGGGTCTTACTTTGTTTTCAGTCTTTTTCCCCATTCTTCTGACCATTTCTAGTTCTTTGGCAGAGCAATCAATTTTTAAATCTTCTGTAATAATTTTTAAAATGGTTCTTTCCAATTCCTCATATGACTTTTCTTCTTCCTTTACACCAAAGAAAATTATATTCTTGAATCTTAGGTGTTTTTCTATGTCGAGAATTCTATGGTTTTGTTCTGCTTCATTATTTTTGATATCATCAATTTGTTCTTGAATTATACAAAATTTCCGGTCTAAATTCTCGTTTATGCTGTGGGTAATTCTGCTTTCCAATTGACTCGACACCCGAGGCCTTAGTGCGAGTTTTTACTCACGCTCACTCGTGATACGTAAACATCATTTTGTATTGAAACTGGATAAGCGCCGTCTGGTGACGGTAAGGAGAAACCACTTTTTTTGTATACATTTTGACATAAGAGGCCTTAGTGCGAGTTTTTACTCACGCTCACTCGTGATACGTAAACATCATTTTGTATTGAAACTGGATAAGCGCCGTCTGGTGACAGTAAGGAGAAACCACTTTTTTTGTATACATTTTGACATAAGGGATCGTTTACGTATCACGAGTGAGCGTGATTAAAAACTCGCACTAAGGCCTCTGAGATCGTTTACGTATCACGAGTGAGCGTGAGTAAAAACTCGCACTAAGGCCACTGTTCGGAGTCCTTTTTGATGTCAACTCTTAACTCTTTAATTAATTTTTCAAATGTCGACATGTTGACATGTTGCATGACGCCCTCTTTCGACATTACTATGCACTACTTTGCAACAGTGCGATAACAAATCAATGACGAACGACGTTTTGCTACTCGATAACAGATGTCACTTGTGTCGATTTTGTTAAGGTAGACGTATTACAATTTTCGAAAAAACATTAATTAATTATTGTTATTGTGCACTTTTGAGGTCTCCTTGAGAGTCTTAATGTTAATCACTTAAAGCAAAAAGTTCTTTTTTTTTTGAGTTTTTAGCCACTATTTTAATAGTTCACTGTCAACTGGTGGGCCAATATTTATGAGTCTAATTTGCACTGTTCACAGTAATGTTCAATTGTTCACTTCACTTATAAGATGAATAGTCGCAATAATCTACTTATGGAATCACTTTTCACTCGATAAACATTCGTATATTTATATGATATGAATTAAAATCCGAGAGCAATACAAATTTAATGTTTACTTCGCAAGCTACCCGCTTTTTTTTAACTTTACAGTAATATAGCTTAAATACCAGAAAAAAAAACATAATTTGGGGCATATGCATAAAACCCCGTTGCTGCGCCGCGCCGCAACGCATGGCGTCCTCCACTCGTATCCCTCAAAACGGAAAAAGATTTCGATAAATCCAATCCATATTATAACATTGCAGACCCATGTGTGTTAGTGAATAATGTCATTGTTCAGTACCTAGATACAACATAAGGTGAAAAATATGGATGAAAAGAGATTGCATGTAGCACAGATGAGAATGTTGAGATGGATGTGCGGCGTGACGAGAATGGATAAAGTGAGAAATGAGTATATTAGAGGCAGTTTGAAAGTGGCGCTAGTGACAGAAAAGTTGAATTTGTCCTGGTTTGGTCATGTGATGAGGACGGATGAAATACATGTCACTAAAAGAGTTTTGAATATAAATCTGGATGAATGGAGAGGGAGAGGAACGCCAAAGAAATGATAACGTGTTGCGACGACCCCAAGTGACATATTGTATGGGCAGGAAGAAGATGATGACGTAGGTACAAACATAGCTGCGTTTTTTTGTACAGCAGGAAAGGAAAACATGACGATATGCGAACCGTAATATCGGTATTTATAACTTCATGTTTGTTCACGAGTTCTCTCACGTCTCGAATTTTTGACCACCATAGCGCCACGTGATCAACTCAAAAATATACCTAATATTCCTTTAAGTATTACGGAAGTTAGGTATACCCATAAAATGCACGTGATCCAATACGTACTACAGCCAGAAGGAATAACTCTCCTGACCAATCAGTGATTTAACCAGGAACCCAATAATATTTATTAGATAACTTTTACAATAATTGGGCAGAACTTTATTAATGAATTACTCCAAAACTTCGAGCCATTTATAGCCCTTGGTTCTCGCCCTTTGGATAAGGTCAAAGCAGGGTCCGTAAAACGTAGAACTTTAATGTTCCTATGACATAGTTCATACAGGTAAAGTGAGTTAAACTTAGAAACAAGGGTTCTCTGGAAGTTAGTAACCTAGCTACGATCTGAGTGTGTAACATTAAGTAAATGAAAATGTATATATTAATATGTAAGTATACGTTCTGTGTCTGATACCGTTGAAAGGCAAACATGTTTGAAACATGATTTAAATGCTCCGATGTCTTTTTGTGGATCGCTCTCGTAATTACTGCCATAATTATCTTTACAAAGGACTGACCGGAAGAGGGGAAGAATGGCTCTGGAGGATAATTATACATTTAGGAAGGTCTTGAAGTTTGTAGAAAAACTACCCTTGGGTACAAAGGGTTGCATTTCATTCCCCTACGAGCTGCTACTTATACGAGTAGGTAGAGTAAGGGAGCTTACTGTTGGCGTGACGCAATTTAAATTGCGTCGTTAGCCCATATCGCGTAAATATATTTAACCAACTTCAAAAAGGAGAGTTCTCAATTCGACCTCAAAACTCTTTACTAGATGAACCGGTTTTAATGATACTTTTTTTCATTCCATTTAAATTTGGTGAAGATCTGATGAAGAACATCAGAGATATACAACACAACTCTTCAATAAACAAAGGCAAATCTCTCGGGATTGCTACAATCGCATGTTTGCTTATTGTTTATGCCATTTCATAACATACCACGTACTCTCTAAAGGGATACGCAGATGTGAACAAATTTCCTTGGTACACTCTCATTTCACCGGTTATTTTCAAGACTTATGTTTTTCGTGTAATCTATTCTGGCATAACTTTGTGCATTGTAGGTACCTTACTATAGAACTGGCTCATTATGTACCAGAACTAAAAAGTAAAAAATGTCAAAAAAGTAAGAAACTAAAAAAAAAAACACCAAAAAATTAACAGAATTCAAAAGCAAAACACTAAAAAGTGCAAAATAACTTTCGTGTCAGAAGCCTGTGTCATTGCTACTTCTTTTTTATCATTTTTCAACACCGACTTCCGAAAAAGTTTTTATTTCTTTCTTTTTAATTTTATTACACTATCACTAAAAAGTGAGCAAATTCAGTACACAGTAATGTACCTAATACAGTAGTATACAGTAAGGTACCTAAAGGATTGACAAAATATTAACTCAATTTACACATTCGTGCTGTCTGCCGTTAAGGACTTCGGTTGTATGTTCCATATCTTGAAAACTGCTGAACCGATTTGGATGAAAGTTGCACTATTCCCTAAGTTAAAATACCTAATCCAATAAAAAATAATGGTCTCGATCCGATAAGAAGTTTCGGATAAATGCGTGGACAAACATACATACAAACAAACATATAAACATACAAACGAACATACAAACATACAATTATGAAATTTAGCACACATGTTTAGAAGCCCAATTAGAGTAACATTTATGAATATTGGGCAATTCCAACAATATTAGATACATAAAAATGTCGAATTGACTACCTGATTTTTTGAAGTCGTTAAAAAACAGGAACAACGACTTCCGAAATTGAAGTTATTTTTTAACTTCGTAGTGTTGTTTTTGTAGTAATAATGTGTTTCTAAGAAAATTTCAAGTGCAAATCGTCCAAGTGACAAAACTTGCAATTTCGCTTAGTAAAAATTACTAATTGGTAGGATATAAATCGAATCGCGTTGACCCATCATGAAGATCGCTTATTCTGTACTTATAAACCAGTCATTCATCATCATCATCATCAGCCTATTAATGTTCCCACTGCTGGGACACAGGCCTCCTCTCTGTGAGAGCGGGAATGGGCCGTAATCCACCACGCGCTCCCAGTGCGGGTTGGTGGATGTCACATATCTTCGAATTTTTGGTTCTTACGGCATGTCTCAGAACCAAAAATTCGAAGATATGTTTTCTTTCACCGTTTCGAGAGCAGTGGTGATGAAATAATTTACACAAAGTGAAGCGCCTGCCTGGGTTCGAACCCACGACCCAAAACTTGTAAGTCGCGGCCGATATCACTGGGCCACCACTATATCAACCAGTTATTAATGTAAGTAATTACCTAAATGTACATTCAATGGAACACTCAATACTACAGTTAATTAATTAAAAAGGTTATTAAATTCAAGCAACACAGGCGAAACTTCCAGAATCATATTGAATTGCAAACTATATACAACGCAAACTTTAGCAAAGTTTGCGTCCAATAGCGCCTTGCTTACTTGCTGCTTTGAGATGGGTTCAGGTGGAGATATATCAAGCACTTATCTTTGATGAATATTAATACTTATATTTTTTATAATTTTTCAGCTATTGTCTTACGTAAAAGAGTTTCTATATTCATACAATTATTAGCAAATTTTTTTTCGTAGTTTTTGTATGCGATGAAATAGTAGATTGTGTCACAATAGACCAATATAATGGATTCAGGGCGAGAGCGATTGTTTGAATCCAGAGCGAAGCGAAGGATTCTAGAGTAGAATTTCGAGCGTAGCAAGGGATTCAAAGTTCGTCGCTCGAGGTTAAATCATTACGGTACCGAGTGGCACACTCTGCTTTTCATCCCCCTCTATGAGAAAAAATAATAAGAGGTACTTTTAGTACTTAGTAATGAAGAATATTTACATAAACTAATTAACAATTTATATTAATATCAGACAATCATGGAAATCAATTTTGGAAGATTCAGTTTTTTTTTAATTTTTCCGTGTAATTGACATTTTCATAGAGGTTTTGATATTTGTCTTTCGATTTGTTTGGTAGTAAATTGTTTATGACAGTTTCTGCGTTTATGATATGCAATATGATGAGTTGCAATGCGACTCTGAAGCCTCACCACAAGCTATGCCTCATCTTTTATCCTGCTCTTTGTGCAAAAACACCTGCACCAAGATAGACCTTTACAAGGCCAACGCTAACGTTGACAATGGCTGAATTCCGGTCAAATCGTAAATAAATACATATATTTATGGAATTTTCGACACGAAAAAGAAGATCAAATACCTACCTACTTGATCAAACATATCAGACTACATAGTATCTACTTACTTGCCTATAAGGCCAATTTTAATTTAGGCCAATCGTTTATAAAATATTTACTAACCAATATTTGAACAGGTATAAAATCCTGATGGACGTTACTATGCCTCTCTAAAAAAACAACGTTATTTTAAGCGCCCTTAATAACACAAGTCTTGTCTTAACAACTTTCCAGAGAAAAGATCGTTGTCGAACATTTTAAAATGAAAACATGAGGAAAAACTTCGCAAGTTTTCCAGAAGTCCTTCGTGTAAACTTAGGTCAAATGTTTCTAACAGGAATCACTTTTCTTAATAATTCTTTAGACATGGATTCAGCGTGTAGCTTTTTAATGTCATGTTTTTGTTAGAATTATTATATAAGAGCTTTTAGCTAAGTAAAACAACCACACGGGTCGATATTCAAGGTTAAGCAGCGCTTGCTGAAGTACATGGAAGGATGACAATCCATTACGTACAGAGACAAAGACAAAAATTCTTTATATCAACTAGGCCATTTAGCGGCACTTTTGAACGTCAAAAATATAAATGTAAAGTTAATTATAATTGATCCTACCGTCCATTCGGAAAAGTAACTTGTTATAGAGAAGAACAGACAAGAAACTCCATAACGGACAAGAACAAACGGACAAGAGACACCTCCGTGCCTCGGAAAGCACGTTAAGCCGTTGATCTCGGCTACCATTTGTACATCATTGACAATCGTTATGGGTAGATAAAACGCCAGAAAATCTATCCAGTTAGACTGAAAGCCGCCCGGGTAAGCTATTATTGGATATTGATTATTGTGGGGCTTCGAAGAGCACTTCGACCGCCTTGTTCCCTGCGTTGAAAACATTGTGGTTGCTTTGCATAGACTGCTGCCCAACCTCGGGGGACCTTGGAAAGAAGTTCGCCGTCTCTACGCGGGTGTCGTGCGATCGATGATCCTTTATGGGGCACCTGTTTGGTCAAACAGACTATCAGGTGTCCGACGCCGCAGGACTAAATTTGATAGCCTGGAGCGGAAAATGGCCATTCGTATCGCACGAGGTTACCGAACGGTATCCTTTGAGGCGGCAATTCTCCTGGCACGCTTTCCTCCGCTGGACATTCTGGCAGACATGGACGCGAGGGTTTATAGCTGAATTCGCGCCAAAATCGTGATAGCGTGCTAGGAATCGCTTTAGTAAGGCCGAGGTGGCCAGAACGATGACACGTGTTCGGGCGGCTACAGCAACTGCAATTTTCGCGCAAGCGCGTTGTCGAAACCATCCTGCCGCACTTCGAAGCCTGGCTAAATAGAGAGGAGCGCATCTCCTACAGGCTCACACAGGTACTGACCGGGCACGGAGTGCTCTGCGTGGGCATGTGAATGGCAGGTCTTGGTCGCCAGGATCGGGTGAGACCTCTCTTTGCCAGCAGTTGTATAGCCCTATACTGGCAAAAACAAAAAACTGGAGGGAAATGGCCTCCATCTGTGAGACCGTGATGGTCCAAAAGGATGCCGTCGAGCGGGATCGTGAGAGGGCCGATCCCACTCAGCGAAGAAGAAGGCGTCGGGGAGACAACCGCCCCGGTACCTAAAACACCGAAGCCCAAGCTGCATCATAAGCAAGCGGGACTCCGGCGTAGCAGACGCTCAGACTGGAGACTCTATCCACCCATCAAGTGACTCCAGGAAAGACGGTGGCACAGTGATCACGTGCACAGCCGTGCACAGCGAGGCTCAGGGGAGACGCTATTCCCGTCTCCCCAGGGATGTGTCCTAACAGGGAACGCACAGAGGGGGTTCCGGGTGGTCTTTTATGAGGTCACGGGGCCCCGTCTGAGGTCAGAAGTTACGTGCTGATCCCTCACTCCCTGGTCTTTTTCCCAAATGTCCAGGGCCTTTTGAAGGTTTCCTGTTTCACCCGGCGACACTAAAAATGCATTTTGAATGTTACAATTCTCCATTATACTTAGCTGTTCTGCAGGAAATTCACATGACGTATTTGCCTACAGGCCATTTCACCGGATCCCAATACCATATATTGTGTTGGCAGAGGCGACAAGCATCGGTATGACGTGGAGCGAGGTGAAGCGTGAAGGTCAAGACCAATCGCGATGGAGGAGTACTGCGGACGCTCTCTTCCCCTTCCAGGGGACATAGGACATTAAGTCAAGAAGTTATATCTGTTAAATGTGTGACCATCGCAGATAGAAAGCGCAGGTAAATATGCCAGCAAACCAGGCCGACTAGTCCTGTGAACATCGGTATTTTTTGAAATAAAATAATGGTTTTATATTATATTTCTTTCAATATAACACTCGATCGAGAAGGTGAAATGATTAGCTTTTCATCCAAATGCCCCATCACTAAAAATACCCAGTAGCTTAAGTATTTCTGACTAACGTAATTAGTAGGTACTATTATAGAACATATTATTACAAATAATAATGGCTTATACAAGTCATTACTTAAATAAGACCCTACTTCTAAAGTAGGCTATTGATTGGCTTGTCAAAGCTGTCCGGATAGACGGCTGTGGCTGTGGGCTAGAGTATATCGGGAACACAGGCAGCTGCATCGATCGGTCTAATAATATCGGACTGCGATCTCGAAACTATTCATAAATATTACATGCTAGCTTTAGCCAGAGGCTTTATACCAGCGTGAAAGTCGACAATTATCGCAAGGGAACATAGTACTGGGATAGAAGTCATATGTCCTGTTCCAAGATTTAGCACAGTGTTCCAGTTTAATCAAAATCCGTTTAGCGGTTGATAGATCAACAAATATAGTCTTTAATTTATATTCTTTTCGAGTCGATGTTTTTAGGGTCCCGTACCCAAAGAGTAAAAACGGGACGATTACTAAGACTCCGCGGACCGTCTGTCTGTCACCAGGCTGTATGTCATGAACCTGATAGAGTACATAACATCATAACAACAAATACTAAAAACAGAATAAAATAAATATTTAAGTGGAGCTCCCATACAACAAACGTGTTTTTTTTTGCCGTTTTTTGCGATAATGATACGGAACCCTTCATGCGCGAGTCCGACTCGCACGTGGCCAGTTTTTTATTGTAATTTTATATACGTATTATGTTTGTATTAGTTTAGTTTTATTACCTTTCTTTGTACTTATACACACTGTGTATAGTGTTTCTTATCTAATTCCCTGTCGTAGGTCTGCTGGAAGAACTTTCTCTAGAAAAAGCAGCACCTTTTTGCTATTCTATCTTTATATGTACTTTCTTTTTTAAGTGTTTTGTGTGTACATAAATAAATGACTTTCATCAAAATCCGTTTAGCCGTGTACAGATTAACAAATATAGAGAATCTCACATTGTTCTTCTTCCTTTCGAGTCGATGTTTTTTTTTTGATATTTTGGGTACTGGTCCCAAAATACCGACTGTCTCTTAGCCCTTTTTTTTTTTTTTTTTTTACGTGGCGTCTCGCAGTTCGGCCAAAGTAGCCGTCCACTGCTTAACCGGACTAACCTGTGGAGACTAAGCTATGTAGCCTCCGGCCAGGCTTAAAATTTCTAAACCTAAAGCGACAGCACTAAGGGCTACCCCAGTTGGGGTCGGACCTCGGCTCAGGGCGTCGCTTGGGGGATGGCAAAGGCCGGATCTGATAAAGTGATTCTACCATCCGTTCGGAAAAGCCTACGTGGAGAAGAACGGACAAGGTCTCTCAGCCCCCAAGCGGTCCGGCTTTTATACAAAAACCGCTAGGCGAGAACAAAGTCGCCCCTCTCTACCAACTCTACTCGGGAATGGCACCATAGAAGTGCCGATTTTATCTAACTTATCTTACTTAAATCTACACAAATTAGGAAAATATAAAAGTGTACAAATGTCAACACAAAAGTCATAACCTAGATTCCTCCTTACTCCAATTATTAAAATATGAAAATATATATAATCTTATCTAATTAGCTACTTTTTCTCTAAATATTATGTATATTTCAAGTTTTATTATACTCCTACTCTAAAATTCGCGTGGAACATACATGTGTCATATTTTCTTAGTTACACCAAGAACAGAAAGCTATGAAGCAATCCTAACGGGACCTCCTGTTTTCTCTCGCCTCGTCCGCACCATGTGTTTGGGTTACAATACAGGCCATTTATTCATTCATTCCTAGTTTTATGACGGTTAAATGACTGTTCAGTTGGGCCCAAAACAATAATCATTGATTTTAACTTACATTTTATAATATTCAGACTACAGATCTATATTGCCGTCATTCATAGATCCGTAAAAAATCCCAAACAAATGTACTTATAAAAAGCCATTAACGAATTTAGCGTGAGAAGTGTCCATTTCTAAAAATCCACGTGTAGCTCGGTGATTTTAAAAATAGTTTTATTTAGTGTTCATAAAGTTTGTGTCTGGTTTTTGATCGTTATCAGGACGTGAATCTAACGCCATCGTAAAAAAATATACAAATCACAGTATTTTTTAATAGTCAATGAAAAAAATACCGAACATTAGCTTGGAAACGCGATATTGTTATTATTTTAATGATAAGATATCGACAAAGCCACACATCACACCACGCATAAAGGACAGATGGGTTTATTGATCGTCTTTATGATCCACAAACAAAGCTATCACATAAAAGGACGATTTCACTACATACCCATGATATAATTTTATGTAATATAATAATTAACTCTCAAATGTTGTTACAGGCCATCACGGAAGTTCTTTGTACGTAGTATAGTATGTAGTGATTCTGGGTGCATTGTCCTCACACATATAAATTTATTAATGTATGTACTTATGTACCTAAATTTTGTAAAAAAAACATATATTTTTTTAAAAGAGTAAGTATGGAGTTTCTTGTGCGTTCTTCTCCATAACAAGCTACTTTCCGAATGCACGGTAGAATCAATTTTTATTCTCTGTAAATTTTAATGTATTCTAACGTTCAAAAGTGCCGCTTTGTGGCCTAGTTGAAATAAAATATCTTTGTCTTTGTCTTTGTTCATTATGGGTCATAACTTATGACCCTTCCCTCAGACAAGTTTTGCCATTTCTGTTTGATAAGTAACAAAATTGTTATTGCATTCTCATTTCAACAGAACGCGAGACGAAGTTTTGATAAGCTCATCATATTTTCAGCAAATTAGTTTTATTAATATTGTTACTTTTGACAGTTCAAAGCTGTTATTGCTTTTATGTTGATAGCAAGGCAATAAGACGTGCGTAGTGACGCCGGAAGAAGACGCTCAAGAAGGACGTAAACGGGTCTTATTGGTAATGTTCTTCAGAAAGGCCAGTAGCACAGTACTCATAACCGGTGTGCGTATATGATTAGATGTATTGACGTAAACGAAGCAAAAGGAGTATATAAGGATCGTAGCACGTAGTGCTATGTAGTTTCTGCCTACCCCCATAGAAAAAAGGCCTGTGTTTAATTTTGTATGTTAAAAAAAGAGGAGAGGTGTCTTAAGGACACCCGGTTGGAATGGACTCCGATTCGTTAAATTTACAGTCTGTCAACTTCGTAAAATTTGAGGAAACTGAAATAACAACAACACAGCTGATACTCAGTGTAAACACACAATAGCGGCTGCTAGCGTAGGTACTGTATGTATCTAGTCAGCGCGCACTCGTACGTCTTCGGTTTTCTTCGCCTCCGACTCTCTCCTCGGCGTCTCCCTTTTGTGCGGATCTTCGCTTGTACTATCCTACATGCAGCACGCTATCGACAGTGCCTCGCAAAATTTATCACGTAGAAATGATTATTCATATTTATTTATTTTAATAAAAAAGGGTATTTAAACGTTAAATATATAAATATTTTTGGCAAGGCAAGCTACTGAAAAAAGTTTTAGTTTACTAGGTGATCGGCAAGTGGTCACTTTTTTCGGTCTAGCCCCTAAGCCCACAAACAAATCAGAACTATAACGTGTGATAAGTCACTCCATTCCAATTTTAGCAAACTTTTCATATGAGAGACTGTAACACTGTACAAAAATAAATCAAGTAAAGAAGACTGAGCAAATTGTCTTGATTCAATACATCAAACAAACAAAATAGTTTTATGAGCGAATTTTAACCATTATTTTCTGTATTCCTTACCAAAATTCGCAGCACTTTATTTTCACGCAGTCTGCCAATTTTCCCTGTATTCTGCATATTTTAAACAGTGTCTCGTTGTTTTATCTGACGGAACATGTATGTACTTGGTTTTACAATATAAATACATATTATTGTACTTTATAATAATAACAAACTCTAAAAATCAAAATGATCTGGAAACATACGCCACGTAAATATACCTAGTTGTTACACATGTGATTTGGTGTGATGTCGAACGAATCAATAAATCTAAAGATATGATCTCCAAAGGTTCGATTTCGCTACTTTAGAACAAACAAGAGCATGAATACGGCAATACTCACACATACATAACTAGATATTCAATAAACATTACAATCTGATATGAAATGATAAATCCTAAAGCACGTAAAATATGAAGCACATCCCAAAACCTCAACGTTTCTAAAAGCTCTGCACAGTACACGAATATCGTGTAGTCTTAACTAAAGAACAACATATTATTATTAAAATTATTTTGTATAACTACACACCGAGGAACGCGCGTGTTTGAACGTACTCAAATGGAGTCTTGTAAAGTTTAATGCGTTCCAAGGGATTGTTTACGTTGCGAAGCTGTGCAAACACGAAATTAGTTTTCCGGGGATGTGAACGAGGTATTGCTCACCTTGGCTGTGGTTAAGTTTTGGGATGGACCAACTACACACTTTCTATAGGTGTGACCGTGCGAATTGTGATAGAATGAACCTCTACGCTTTTTAAGAAGCCTAGCTCCAATTTCTGTATAACTAACAGACCCAACTTTAAATAAGTTTGAATTGGGAAATTATTAATCAGGTGAAAACATACTGAGGTGACTATTATACTAAGTGAGTAACTATTTATCCGGTTTGAGTAATATATTGAAGGAGATTTTTGTGAGCGGCGGTAATAATATTGATACATACTTTAATTGTATTTGGGGTTCTATTTTTCTATTTTAGCATAAGTATTATTCTTTCGAAAATAGCAGAATTAGGTTACTTTAGACCAGCCTTTCTCAAAGTGGGCGATAACGCCCCCTTGTGGTCGCTGCAGGCCTAAAGGGGGGCAGTAAGAGACCCAGAAAAAAATGGGGGCGTTGTGTAGAGGCTTGGGGGGTGATTAGTAATTTCATTTAACTAGGAGGCCTCTTAGACACCGACTGCATAAGCTCTCGACTCTCAACTACAACTATATTAGTTAAGAGATTGCTCAAACTCGGTTCGATATTTCTCTCCGCGTAGTTCATATATCTGTCCTGTTTTATTGAATATATAAAATAAAAATCATGTCAATCGGTCGCTCCATTTCGAAATGAAAGTAGATACAAACAAACAAATAAAAAGGCAACAGACATACTTTCGCATTTTAATAGTTATTAGTACTCCTAGATAGGTAATTTTCGTAGATAGTAGACCGCGGGCAATCATGTTTTAACAAGTTTTTGTCAAACAACACAATAATTGATTAACTTAATTTGAAGTTATTGTGGTTTTTAAGTAGCTGAAAAAATGGGGGCGCTAAAAAATAATTTATTCTCAAAGTGGGCAGTAGACAAAATAAGTTGACAAACTTTTATTTTCAAGTCGCTGTTTTAAACATATGTATTTGTCCACTGTTTGTCGCTCACTTAGTATTTCAGTAAGCCATATACAGTATTTTTTGCACCTTTTAAATGAATTTATTTTCGCTCGTTTAAATACTACCCGTTTGAATTTGGTTTCAAATAAAAGATCACGAGAATGGGCACAGTAGATATCCCTAGAAGCTAATTGTGATGTCCTGCACTAGTACATAAATCTGGGTTGCAAGAAAAAACAAACTGAGGTTTTATTTCCATCCTGTGCGGGACAGTCATCCATGATACAGCTACTAATTCTGCTGAGTGTGTTGTCAACCCAGGATAAAACGACAACAATATATCATAATATCACGAGGTACGAAGCATGAAGCCATAAAACCTATTGCAATGCATGGTTGACTTGTAGAGAATGCCTAACACATTAAGTCCGCCTTTGTACCTTTTGTGAATGAAATCTAAATAAACCTACCTTATACGCCATAGGGTAGTGCACCAAGTATAAGTCCACATAGTCCATCTCCAGTACCTCCAGAGACTTCTTCAGAGCCGGTATCACCTCCTCCCGTTCGTGGGCGTCGTTCCACAACTTTCGACAAAGCAATTAATTATGTACCACACCAAATAACTAAGCAAAAGGATTTTCATAATTAAGAAAACCAAAGTTTTGTTGCCTCTGAAGTACTGTGCAAATACTGTTATCAAAGAGGGTTTATTTTGATATAGTTGAAGTTATTTCAGCCGAAGTAAAGGTTATGAAAATAACAACGAAATGTAAATTTGTAATCATAAATATTTAGTTTGGTGGTAAGTGCTACGATTACTTTAGAACAAAGGACTATAATATAACTTTGAAATTGGGCAAAGTCCACCTTATAGATGGTTTTTCATTGTATTAAAGTTGAAGTACTCTTGTCTTATAGTAAAATAATATTTAAGACTATTTGTCTTCTCATTAGAAATCTCATAAAAACTTTTTCGTAATAAAATACGAAAGTTGTTAAAACTTTTAGCACGAGTTGTCCACATACAATGCACTTAAGAGGGACCTAACCACTAATGCAGTCAGAAATCACTAACAAAAGCAGACTTTAATAGCACTCAGTATATTCTCAACCACGTCGCTACCATTAATAATGTAGTACGAAACTCATTTTCGTAGTGACACACGTCTAGGCTCCTTTCACTAGATACTGAAGTAATAATATATGGAATAACTTTGCACGTATGTTTACCACTATACAACCTTCATGATGCTAAAAGGAATTTGTGGTTATTTATTTGGTCACGATCTATCAGAGCCTTTTTGGTTGCCGTTTCAGTTTTACATGTGTAAAATTTATTTTATTTTTGGCCTTGCTAACTTTTTCACTAGAACAAGGTTATAGGCAATTAGGTATTACCAATTCCCATCGTACTAAATTGATATTCATTGTACTTAAATTCCACAACAAATGAAGTGCATTAAGCTGAGATTTCTTTACTCGGTTGGACGATGATGTCCGTCCCACACTGTACCTATACTTAGTTACCTAGTTTCAAAAAATATCAGTACAAAAATATAACAGCCCAAAATACAAACTGACCTTAGTAGTGATGTACACGTCCTCTCGTCTAACGGTGATGTTGTGATTGTTGACAAAATTCCGGACGCCGAGGCCGACTTCGTCCTCCACGCGGTAGAGCGAGGCCGTGTCGACATGTCGGTAGCCGGCGTCTAGCGCCCATTCTACCGCCTGGGCTAAAGAATGGTTCACTGGCAACTTCCTTGTTCCCTGCGAACATGACCAGACCATGTTAGTTGCCGAAATTTAGACCAAACAGTTTGTAGCATTTTGGACAAAATTGATTTGCTTCGTAGCGGAACACTAAAACAAGATATATTTATTTTATAATTTAGTAATAGCTTCTGCCAGTGGCTTCGCTCGCAAGAATGTCAGAAAAGCGATGCTCTCTTGGCGGTCTGAACTCTCACGCCGAGAGATCGACCAACGGTCATTTCTTTTTTTTTATTATCTTTATGCTCGCGTTTGACCACTATCATTACCACAATTTCTATGAAGAGTGCGGATCTGATAGTGCTAGTGCGTGCCACCCGTCGCACAAGAACACCCGCTTATAGTCGAGCGACAAAACTATCGGAACTACACACTCGCTTCTCGCTGCTCGCCAACTCGTATCAAGTTTCTAGCTCTACTCTCATCTCACTGATCGTCGGCAGTGGGACAAGTACACAGTAGGGTGTGGGCCAACTTTCATCCAAATCCGTTATAGGTAAAAAACCACAGACATAAATCTAAATAGATATTGCAAGTTCCTCCAATCTGTATGAAAACCAAGCGTGCCACTTCTTCACAAACAATTTATAAACAAATTTATTTACCAATGAAAGAAAACATTTCCAATGCCTCGGCCAACTTTTTCTATACATTATTTACAGCTCAATATGGTATAAAAAGCATTTTTCTAGATATCGGTGGCTTTCCGTTGCCGATAATGCTAAATGAAAAGCTCAGATTACGATCATTGATCGTAACTAACTCCGTTTTTTGGCACGCGAAGTACATACAATCGAGTCATTTAGTTAGATTTATGTCTGTGTATCAAATAACTCCTTCACTCTACTCTGAATCGGCTGAATACTTGTTTATCGAATTATGTATACATCACATAAAAGTTTTGCTTGCTGTGCTCTACAGTCCTAATCTTCACATTGACTATTTCAATTCTCTTGACTCCACTCTCAGCGATTTATGCCCCATCTATGAGCACATTATTTTAATGGGTGATTTTAATACTTGTTTGATTAAAAATGCACTTAAAAGCACACTAAACTTAATCTTTAATGTTGTTTTAATTTCGGTAGCTGTGTTTTTATGGAATAAAAGCTTTTATTTAAATTGATGACATCGTGTCTGAAATCAATGTCAAACGAATAATGGTAACGACAGAGTCTTCTTAGGTCTGTTGCAGATGAAGAACGGACTTAAGAACCTCTAAATATAAGACCCGTATTCCAAATGCTCATACTCGACTCAATCTCAAAATTGGCCTTACATACCAATCAACTGCCAACCCATCACAACTGTCGAGTTTATCATATGATTGTTTAGCTCGACATATGTATACCCAATAGTGCAAGAGCCCAGACGTCCCAGACGTTTCTAAATTCTTTCTACACAAAATGTGTAGTAGGTATTGAATGAAAATGAAAGTCCAAGTTGGCCCGTTGGTCCCCCCAACCCCCCTTGGTGAGTTCCGTGGCTTGGTCACCCAGGGTGAAGAGGAACCCAAGGAGGGGCCGTTCGTCAGGGCTTTTGACGATATGCCAACGTCATAGTGGCCAACATGTAGGTTGCGGTGCTGCCTTGGCGACATCGCAACTGAGGCGGGCCGCGATGTCGTATAGGGCCTCCTAAACCCATACGGTATCGCTGCTGAGGGTTGGAGGCCGCGGCGGGAGAGGAGTGTCGGTATTGTGATGCGCCGCTCTCCCTACCTTCCGCGGCCTGGACGGGGTCACCACCGTCTGATGGCGGACGCGGTGGGATCCCGCAGGGTAAGAGGAGTGTCGGTATAGCGTTGGCCGCTCTCTCTATCTCCTGCGGCCGAAAAATGGTAAGCCGCGGCGGATTCGCGGTGAGTGCTAACGCGTGCCCGTGTTCCCGCCATCAGCAGCACAGAAGGACACCGTGGAGTTTTAGTGGGTTGGAATCCCACATAACTGCGCGATCTCCCCGTGGTAGCAAAGTATGCATGAGCAATTCTTCAAAAAAATAAAAATAAAGTTAGCAAGTACGAGTACGTTTAAAGTACATGCTAACACTACTCAATTCCACTGATTTTGTGTTAAAAAAGTTCGGTTACGTTTGGGGCGTCTAGGATCTTAGACTTGAGCATGTTAATGTAAAAAAAAACAAGTCATCCAATCACAACTGTCCATTGTCAGCTTAAGTTGAGTTGAGCATGAGATTGAGCAAGATCATCTGGAATACCGGCCTAAGTCTTAATATAATTAAAAAAAATGTCTTAGCTATGCGAGCTAAGCTAAATTAACTTAGCTATGAGAGCTTAGCTAAAACTAACTTAGCCATGTGAGTTAATCAAAATCAATCAAAAATCAAAATCATTTAGTTATTTGCAAACACGGGAACAAATATACTTTGATTTTTTATGTTTATACAAGTAATAAAGTTCTCCATGTTTAACCATCACATGGGTATGCAAATAATGAAAAGTAAGTAGGTACAAGATAAAATTAAATTAAATATGTAAGCCGTATGAAATAATTATAATAATATTTAAATGTCAGAAAAAAAAAAAACAATAGAAAATTAAATTACACATAAATATAAATTAAGTTCGAAACAATTGAAATACCAATTCAAATACCTGTTCAAAATAATACATTACAGTCAGATTTAAAAATAATACAATTCAAATAAAAATTAATACAAAGATAATTCGTAAGACTAGCATTGCTTTTTCCCTAACATAATAAATCGGATGAAGTAGGCCTAGTAGTTTTCATTTAAATAGTCATTAATATGATAGTAACACTTCGCAACTAAATATTTGTATAGTATTTTTTTAAATTGATCCATATTTTTAATTTCAATTATGTGTTTAGGTAGCTTATTGTAGATTTTGGGTGCCATACCAAGAAAATTGTTACTAAAAATTGCTTTTTTATGGGGTATTGTGCCTATTTTATACTTGTGACGTAAACTCTTTGGGTGATTGTATAGGTGTATATTTGTCTTAACATAGTTTGCTACTTCGTATATGCAGAGACAGGGAAGTGTAAGTAGCTGGAGCTTTTGGAAATGTGGCTTACAACTGTCTGTGATTTGAATGCCACATATTGCCCTTATGCGTTTTTTCTGTGCTTTGATCGCCATTTCTCTATCGGGCGAGTTCTCCCAAAATATAATTCCATACCGCAAAGAAGATAATACATATCCATGATACGCCATTAATAATGTTGATTGATTTGAAATCTGCCTTAAGTTATAAAGGGCATATGAACACTGGCTAAGTTTTTTGCATACATTTTCAATATGTATTTTCCACTCCATCTTTTTATCGATCCAGATACCTAAGAATTTTGTATTATCAGTCTCCTGAATATATTTGTCACTATATCGAACATCTAGTTTTTTTATTGTTTGTTCGAACGAAATGTAGGTTGTTTTTTCTAGATTTATTTTGAGATTATTTTCAGTGAGCCAGTTTATTATGTCATTTAAGTTATTATTTATGTCATTTTCAAAAGTCTCACCATTTTCACTTCTAAATAATATTGTGCTATCCTCCGCAAATAAGATCATCGGATTAGAAATAATTTTAGGCATGTCGTTAATATATACAATGAAAAATAATGGCGCCAGGACACCTCCCTGTGGTACTTCAAATACGGATTTGCGATATTCAGACGTGTATGTATTTTCTGTTTTAGTGTGTGGGCAGATTTTCTTTACACATGTACATTGTTTCCGATTAATTATGTATGATTTAATAAGTTGAAAACATTACCTCTGATGCCGTATTTCTCCAATTTGTTAAGGAGTATTTTGTGGCTAACTTGGTCAAAGGCCATAGTCATGTCCATAAATAATGCAACAACAGGAGTTCTATTGTCAATATTTGTAAGTGCATGTTTGACAAGCGCATATATAGCGGAATTAATGCTTTTACTTTGCCTAAAACCATATTGTTCACTGATTAAGATTTTATTGGTTTCTAAAAAGGAATATATACTTTTGTAAATTATTTTTTTAAATATTTTAGAGAAGACTGGAATAAGTGCAATGGGTTGGTAGTTACTAGGATCTTGCCTGTCACCTTTTTTAACATTGATTTTTTTTTCAAGAAATTTTTATTTTTCTGGGAATACACCCTTTTCAATGCAATCATTGATAATGTGACTAAGTACGGGTGCAATAATAAAAGATGTAGCTTTTATCACTTTGGTGGTTATATCGTCATATCCAGCGCTATTTGTATATTTCAGAGAATTTATTATTTTAATAATGTCAGCTGGTACCGTTGGTATCATAAATATTGAATTAGATATTGTTATAGTTAATATCATTCTGAGGTTGAATTTGATTGATAAAATATTCATTAAATGATTCCGCTATTTGTTCTGGACTGTTAATAACTTTATCGTCAACAATTATCTTGTCTACTCCTTTTTTTGGATAATTTACTTTCTGTTGATTAATTATACTCCATGTAGCTTTGCTCTTGTTTTCAGAATTTTGTATAGTATGAGAATTTTGGGGTTTTTGTGTTTGTTTAATTATGTGTTTCAATCGATTAGTGTAGGTTTTAAGTTTGTTTTTGTTTTCTGGGTTAAGTGACTTTCGATATTCCCACAGCATGTCCCTTTTCCTTTTGGAACATTTTTTTAGTCCCGTTGATAACCACTTAGGTATTTTAATAACAGATTTTTTTATTTTATTAATTGGAAAACACAAGTTATAAAACAGTTTATATATGTCATGAAACTCATCAAATGCAGCATTGGGATCGGAGCACATATATACATCATGAAAAGTGAGACTTTGAAGACATTCTCTAAACTTTTTGATATTTTCATCGCTTTAGTCACGTTTCTGAATAATCCAATGAGATAGCGTGCAAGTTTTCTTGACACGACATTTTAGTAGTTGCTTGTTAAGCTAAGCCTTTCTTTATTTCTTCTTCTTCTGCCGAAAGACGCTCACTGCTGGATATAGGCCCGTCGCAAAATGGATGCCTTCTAACGCTTTCGCTGGCATTAAGACTCCTGTCGAACAAATTATTCAGCTCTCAGTAGGTATAAGATACGCCTCCATCATAGGCAGACGGGCTTCCAGGGTCATGGGCATTCAGATTGGGGACTCCGTCCATCCATTAAGTGACTACAGGATAGACGGTGGCACAGCGAGCTTCAGGGGAGGCGCGTTTATTAGTCTCCCCAGGGTAGTGCCCTAAAAGGCGTTGCACAGAGTGGGTTCCAGGTGGTCTTTTGAGTGGAGGGCCTTATGCTGATGGTGATCATCGTGGTCGTTTTAGCGAAGCAAAAATCCCTCACTTCCTGGTTTTTTACCCAAAATTTCGGGCATCTTTTGAAGGTTTCCCGCCGTAGACAAAAAAAAAATAAGATAATAATGATATATTTATTAGTACAAAGAAGGATGCGATTGTCCATTCTGCTGACACCTTTCCTTAGCTTAGCTTGTAGTCATATAACTAACTAACTAACTAACCAAGGACGGTAGCAGTGATGTGACGGAAGAAAGGTTTGATCTATTATTTTTCGGGACCCACACCACATGGAATATTTTTATCATTATTGAAAATAAAAATTCCGTATATATTCAGGAAGCAAATAAAAACATAAAATTCCATAACATAAAAAATACCTTACTAGCTTTTAACAATGTAAAATAATCCTATAAAAACGTTCCACGTCCTAATCAAGGCCAAGGCATACCTACGAGCTTGTTTCAAATTTCATCATAATCCGTTGGATGAAATTGATTATCAAATATCGGCTTTTCTCATCCATATTGTCATTATAAAAAAGAATGTCGGATTGTTTGTGACGCCTCCACCAATTATAATGAATTTTGGTTCATATAGTATATATATACGAGTATATACCAAAATTCATTGGGCCTTAGAGAAGAACATAGGATACTTTAATCCCGAGAGTACTTTCTTTCCCTTGTAATACATTCTAAAATTCACGCGGGCGAAACAGCTGGCAGAAGCTAGTTTATAATATTAGGAGTTAAAGTATGAAATTGCCGATTTTACTGAAAAATTTAAACTAGTTTTTTTTTAATTTAACTTGTTTATTTCATCAAAATAATTACCATTATAATCTATACATTGCTGCCATCTAATAGGAAGGTTATTTATGTATTTGCGATAGAACTCTGGTGATCTAGATTCGACAAACTGTGTGAAAGCATTTTTTACTGAGAAGAACACATTTTATCACGTAGAAAATTGTTCAAATCACGAAAAAAATGGTAGTCCGTTGAAGCAAGGTCTAGCGAATAAAGAGGCTGACGAATGGTTTCTAATTGCAGTTCCTGTAGAGTTAAAACGGTTTCTCGTGCTGTATGAGGTCTCGCGTTATCATGGAGCAATAATTGTGAAGTTCGATTCATGAGTCGGGGCTGTTTCACTACTAGTTTTGCTATCATTGTTCGGATTTCGGCACAGTAGACATTTACCGTTATTGCGTGACCAGATCGGAGAAAGCTATAGTGAATAACACCATGCTGAGACCACCAAACAGTTACCATTACTTTTTTATTGGTAAGCTTTGCTTTAGGACACTGTTGCGGCGTTTGACCTGGGGTCAGCCATTGCATTTTTCACTTACGGTTATCGTAAAGAATCCACTTTTCATCACATGTCACAATTTGATCCAATATTCCACAAAAAAATATGAAAAATCACCTATTTTTCATTTTTTTATTTTATTTATTTGACGCAAATGAGTCAATATTGTTGGTAAGGTAACGTTAAACCATGCCGCCAATTCCTGGCTAGTTTGTCTCAGATCGGCTTCCACCATCTCTTTCAATTAATTGTTATTCACCTGTGTGGGCGGTTTTCCACGTGGTTCGTTCTTCAAATCAAAGTTTCCATCACGAAAGCGTTTAAACCAGAATCGCACGGTACGTTCATTAGCCTAGTC
Source organism: Orthosia cruda (assembly GCA_964057195.1). NCBI lineage: Eukaryota > Metazoa > Arthropoda > Insecta > Lepidoptera > Noctuidae > Orthosia > Orthosia cruda. The sequence continues at coordinate 22,414,303 of OZ059826.1, read as the reverse complement.
CCCTCTCCAAATGCAACATTGATATTGCGAGCTATTTCTGCCGCATTAGTTCCGCGTCGGAACTCGTATTCAAAAATCACTTGAATTTTCGAAGTATCCTATCTTTCTTGTTGCTGAATAAAAAAAAAACAAATGAAAGTCGATAATCGAATGTTGCACATTTAAAAAAAAAGAACTTCATAGGTACCATGTGAAAAAAGTTTCACTCAAAAATCTCAAACCATGAAGGTTATATGTCAATTCTAAGTACCTACTACAATAAAACGGCAATTTCATATATTAAGTCCTATTATTAGTATAATAGGATCATAACATAACGCAGTTTATCCACGGACGAAGTTACGAGGAAACGGTAGTTTAGCAAATAATTCTCTATTTTAATGTTTCAATACACACGTTTGTACGGTAAACATAATGAAGCACACCGTATGTTCCCGGCTCCGGCTGCATTTGACTAAAGGCTTTGACAGGATAGATAGAACGCCATCTTAATCAGCTTTTCTAAATCTCGCTGTGACTGCTCTATTCCTCAGATGCTATTAAGATTAAACGTTTGTGCTGTTTTCCATAGAAAATGAAATTGACGACAGCAAGTTCAAGCGTAGGATGGATTCCATTTTTATAGAGAAAATAGGTATTATGTAAATATAATTTTTTAACAAGCTTATTGAACTAAAAAGTGAGGAGCTTGTGGCTAAATAATAACAGCCGCACGGGTCGATCTTCAAGATTAAGCAACGCTTGACGAGGTCGGTCCGTGGATGGGTGACCATTTTAACATACAGAGATTCCTCCGTGCCTCGGAAAGCACGTTAAGTCGATGGTTGGAAGATCTTTGACGGTCGTTACGGGTAGACAGAAGCCCGAAATCTGACACCAGTCGTGCCAAGGGGTATCGTGTTACCCAGTTACTGAGTTGTGGAGGTCAGATAGGCAGTCGTTCTATGTAAAACACTGGTACTCAGCTGAATCCGGTTAGACCGCAAGCCGACCCCAACATAGATGGGAAAAGGCTAGGCAGATTGATTGGTTGAACTAAAAGGTACTTGTCAATACAAATCTGATGAGCCCCTACATGATGGTGATATCTTGTCTGGTAGTGGAGATGCTATGGCCACCTTCAGGCCCCATCATGTTTCCAAAGTAACATAATCACCAACACCAACTTTTGAAAAATGAATTATTGTCGCATACACATACGAAAGCATGACAATAAGCTTCTAACAGACTGAGTTCAATGTGTTTTATAGTTTTATGCTATTAATTAGATACTGCAAGCAACTCCGTCTGCGTCAAATTCGACTTATTTTTGTGATATAAGGACTAAGATCCATCCTACAGGTAATTATAAACAAACTTAAAAGGCACGATATACAAAGCGAACCAAAATACCCAATACTTAACCCGAATAATGTACAATATAAGAACAGTCAGCAACAATAGTTGATTAACACCTTCCTCGATCTTAATTATTGAGCTAAATATTTATTCTACAAGTAAATCGGCACAGAAGTAAAATTTTAAAAGTATTAACTACTAGCGACCCACCCTGGCTTCGCTCTTAACCACTTCTTCTCTAAAAACACAAAAACCACTCTTTCTATTGGTGAAAACCGCATGAAAATCCGTTCAGTAGTTTTTGAGTTTATCGCGTACAAACGCGGCGGGGGACTTTATTTTATAATAGGTAGTGATGATTAGCTGTTAAAGCTGTTTATAAAATGTTAAAAACAGATTATCGTATTATTTTGTGTCAATTTATATTATGTGTAACTAGCAGTGTCAATCGATTTTTGTCGCTGACCGTACCTAAAAGCAGTGTTCACTTTCAAACACTTTTTTAACCTTCACTGTCCAGCATGGTAAAGGTTACTTACATCGGCAAAATGCCCCAGACTAGTCCCCAGGGCGATTGCTGGTATCTCGTTGCCATCGTTCAGTTTAAACGTCAGCGGGCTCTTACTGTCGACCTGTTGGCAGTGTTCAAACTCATTAAAAGAAAATCTTTATTTTTTTAATTAAAATTAATTAAGTATAGATTTTGTTAAGAATGTTCTAAGTAATCTTAAATACTTAAAAACTTGCAGATTAATTTAGAAAGTTCATTTGTGTGATTTGTGCAATACATTGGCATTGTCCCTGTATATTTTTTGATTGATTATTACACTGACATGAAGATTTAGATTGCTTTTCGTGAAAACTTTAGTATTTGAAATTTGAACTGAATTATTATTTATTGACTTCTTGAAAAAAATATTAATTACTTAGTTCACCCTCAGCTACTGCTAGGTGCTCCTGTAAGTTTCCATTTCCTTTTTTTCCTATTAAACTATCTTAACAAATTATGTCAATAATGATCGTCATAACAATATTTGCATTGATATACGGTTCTGCATTCATTACGCCTTTGCAATTCAATGGAATAATATCTATTCAGGCGCAAATCCGCGTTAGATATTACCTATTATGCACTGGCCATTGTATAAGTATCAACAGTAAACAATACGGCTATTAAATATATTGCGGTCCAATCAATACGGACGCATATAAACAAAGGGTTTGGGGTAAATTAAGCACAAGATTTAAAACGTTAAAATTAATAGCTGCTGTTAAAGATGCAGCAGCATTTTTTTGCCAGGACATCTTTTGCTTTTTTTTATTATGATATTGTTTTTAATGTTTGTATGTGACTTAAATGATTTTTGGTTAAGTATTTCAATTTAGCGAGAATGTAATTTAATTAATATGGTTGATTGAGTTGTTTTTAGTTAGGTTGTTTTAATTTTGTGTTTGTAGAATCTGGCCACCTAAAGTGTTTTAGGGATGTGTTGTTTTGTGCAATACACTACTTATAGCATATTTTAATGTTATAAATATAGTGTATTGCCCTCTTACTCATTGACATTTAAACACAGGACATTGAGGTGTTCCATTATACAAGTTTTTTTTTTGATATACCATATAACTCTAGGGTATGAATGAGACCATATCAAAGAATCAACTGGCATATGAATTATTTTTCAATTATCATTTATTTTTTTGCATTTTTCATACATTGTTTTTTTTATTGAAATAAATCAATTTGGATTTGTGATATCATCGAAACTATGCAATTTTGGACCACATACGATACTTTACGACTTTTTGTATTATTTTTACTTATAGAATATAACCCTTGAGTTATTGGATATAAAAAAAAAACACCTAGTGTAATGGGAAATATTGACATTTTCTTTTACAGGTGTGGCAGAAATACCAAACTTTCCTCTTAAGTAATGCTGTAGCCACATTGGTAAATCCGAGAAGATGGCCACGACTAAAACAAACGTATTTTAATTAATGGGGTGGTCGCATTGCAAATGCGGCTTGCGGGATTATTTTCGTCTTGTTGTCGCCATTGCTTTACCAGTGTGGTCCTACGGCTTTATGAAACCAAATGTAGGACAAATTGATTTGAAATTGGTGTAGATTTCAACATGTTTTTTTTAATCCTTGTCATATTAATGACAGGTGTTTTAGAAAAAGCCACCTTAAAGAATTTGGGGGGATCTATTTGCCCAGCAGTGGGGGCAAAAATGAAGGAGTAAATAATGAAAGGCTGGCAGCAAATGGTCCTTAATAATTAATAAGATCTGCTTTTAGCCCTTCTTGGAAGTTCTTAAATGAGTTTTAGCTTTGTAACCTAACTCCAAATAACTTCAACATTCATCAATGTATCCTAAACAAATAAAGAAACCAGACATATATTGTGGGACCTTCGCACACAATCTTATGTTTGTTAATCTATATCAGCAATATCTATAAGCTTAATGGCTTCGGAAACCAATGACCTCCATCGGACGATTACGAAGACAAATACGAGAAAAGAAACGTCGCAGAACAATGCTTTCAAATACATGAAAATAATAAGGGTCATCATTTAATTCGGGGAAAGAATTCGTACAGAACTTTTGTTGTTCTCAGCCTCAAAAGACGGTTTTTATCGTTTTATCAGGTGTAATTCTTCTTTGTTTAGGTGATACATGAGTTGTTTTTGTTACGATTTCCACCAGTTTTGTTTGAAGCTTATTCAAGCCTATATACGTTTATTAACGTTTTACGGTATTGGTCTGATACAACAGCGTTTTATCCTTCTGCTAAAATACAAAACCATCGCCTGAAAAAGCATTGAAAAACTAAGTAAAGAGTTTACAAACTGATTGCTAAGGGACCTAGGCAGATTCTCTCTGCTTCTTCTCCTTTTCAAGTCAATGCAAAACTTTCAATATTTTAGGCCCGGTAGGTGCCTACGTTCTATATGCTAATAGTTTCACAATTTAATGAAAATAGCCTTTTATAGGTAACCTGCAACTGAATCTAGAGCAATGAGGCTATATATAATCCCCCGATCAGATTTATCGAAATAAATCAATATTTATTTATTTACGCTAAATTTTTGAATTAATTGTGGCAATCGACTATAAATCATTGCTATTCAATGCAAGCTCAGAATACTCGAACTGCATATTATGATATATGACCACAGAATACGTACTCACGACCAAATATCAAGCTACATTGCCGGTCAGTTTATACTGGTATTGAATTTCTAGAATGTCGTCCTATGTACTTTACTACGTTTATTAAAGATACTTTCAAGTAATTTACTTCGGTTATAGGTATATTAAATTGTTCGCAGCGTTTAGTTTGCGAACTTAGGCTTTCGACTGCCTCATGGGAGTAATATATTCGCTTATTCCTTCATGAATATAAAGTTATTTGGCCTTAGTTGCTCTTCACGGCCTTTATTCAAATTTTTATCACAATGGGTATTGTTTTGATACGTTTTTCATGAAGTCATCAGGCGTACAAAAGATACTTTTACTGTTAAATATGAGCTTATTATGAGACACAGATGGTTAAAGGAAAAATTGTTATATTCGTCTTGGAGCAGATGGATTTGTAAACGATTTAGAAATATTTATAAGTAATGATATTTACTCGCTCACAAACATTTTTAAAACAAAAATCTAATTAATACTATACAAAAGAAAATTAAACTCACTAAAAGCTCATTGTATTTTTAAATTAATTAATTATTCCACGGAAGACCACAAAACCATTAGGGCAGATAATAACATTTAGGTGAGGTACACATGCAGGTCACCACTTAACCCAAACACAATGTAGCGTTGAATGAAAGAAAAACAAGCCGAGCCGTCCTTATCGCACGGAAGTCATGAGTGTCAAGAGAAGGAAACGGCTAACTTAATTATGCTTGTAGGACCAGGCAAGCGACTTGATAGCGTCATTATATTGCTAGCCTTAGGGCCTATGTGTAATGTGTAAATAGTATGTCGTGTAAATATTCAAGTACTAGAAACAAGGGTCGGTTGTTTACAAGGTGAGCAGAGTTACGGTACGGTATGTAGAATACTGCCTGGTATCTGGTCGGTACCTCTAGTCTGGTTACAACTAGGGTTACCAGAAACATTACGGTAATGGTAGAAATTATCGGTTTCCAGTAAGTGAAGAAGCGAAGGTCTTAGGGGGAGAAGTTATTATGGGACTATGATTGGTGAATGTCACAATCGCAATCTACTTGCAGGCTTTTATGCAAGTTACAGGCATATGTATTTTTGCGACGGCGGTAGGTTAGGAAATGATTATATAAATGGTTATATTAGAAGCAGTTTGAAAGTGGCGCGAGCGACAGAGAAAGCAACCCATTTGTCCTGGTATGATCATGTGATGAGGAGGGATGAAACGCAAGTTACTAAAAGAGTTATGCATATAAATGTGGATAGATCGAGAGGGAGGGGACTGGCAAAGAAAATATGGATTCATTGTGTGAGGAGTGATATGAAAGAAAAGGGAATCAGTGATAGCGTGACGAGGGACGGTATGGAAGAAGGAAAAGTGTTGCGCCGACCACAAGTAACATGAGATAAGGACAGAAAGATGATGATGAAGGCGGAAGGTACATATAGCAGGGTACTTATGTATAGTTTTAGAAGAACACCAGAGTTTTAAGGCTTCTTTACAAGGTACAATATTTGTATTGGATCAACAATTGCCGTCCTTTTCAAGACTCGGAGGTCCCTCGGAGTATATGGGTAGGTTCATAGAAAATATTGAGAGCATCACCTTGTAAAAGTTTGCCTACTATTTACTATCCTACAGCCAGGCTACAGCCAAAAATTTCTTCATAACTAAAACTCACAGAAGTTATGAATAGAAACTGACATACCATTAAGTACTAGTGGTTTCGGTCAAATTTTGCTTGCTATAAGGCGGTCGAAGCCACGTAAAGTATCTAGTTTATAACCAGTGCGCGGGAAGGCGTCAGTCAGCACACCACTGAAAATATACCCAGAAAAAAAAAAATACAGAGGCAACCTATTAATAAACAACAGGCATCGACTATTTCGATACATTCAAATTCTGAAACACGTAGCTGACCTGCCGTGAGGAACTGCAATATTGACAGTGCTCTATATGCAAATCACACAATTTTTGTTACTACAAAAATATTTGGGCAAACTCCACAGAAAACTCCTTAGAAAACTCCAATAATTCTTTTGACGTTTTATTGAGACCACAGAACAAATGAGACTTTCACAATGACAATTCCAAAGAAAAGAACTCATTTCAGTTCACGCAATGGCGAAATAAAGAAATCCGTCATCGTTAAGCAGGCCTTTTTTTTTATTAACACACAAATAGAGTTAAGTAGCCGTAGTTAATGTGGAAAATATACAATAAATAGTGTTGTTTTAGGGCAAAAGTAACACATCCATATGAAACAAGCCGGTACTAAATTATTACACATGGACCCTTCGCGGTTGTGTTTGGAGTATAGTTAATGTATCGGCAACAGGCGGCCAGCCAGAACTGTTATCTGGTTTGCACAACTAAAATACTGGCCTCACCCACACCCCGTACTATTCGCGAGCTCCTCGGAGAGCAATGGCAATGTTGCAGCCAGCGATACTGCTACATAAGTAGAGGTAGGTGGTAGTAATTGCGACGGTGCAGTCAAGTGCTACATCAGTAATTGCTCGGCAGGGGACAGTGACAGTCGCCTGATGACTGAAGCCAATGGAAAATTCACTACGTGGAAAAACTCTAGACATTTCTGTAAATTAAAACTTTAGCACGGGCCTGATCTTGTTATCTACCTAGTTGTCGGGGCTTGTTTCAGCTTCTTTGTTTTCTATGAAATTGAGACCGAGGCTGATGTTAATAAATCAAGGTGTTTTTATTTATGGATTCGATAGATTTTCCTTTAAAAGTTGTTTCTCTTTTGACGAATTTAATAAAGTTATCCTTGAAATTGTTTTTCCTTTTCGTGTAACGCTGAAAATGTTTACAAGTCAATTTACAAGAATCCATGTTCTTTGTTTACCAATCCCAACGTGTTGCTTTTAAGTTGGTGAATCATTGGCTTGCCATCCCTTTCAGTAAAACACTGATGATTTGTAATGGATTTTCGATGGTCGGTGCTGCAGTCAATACCCCAGCCCCAGATAGAGAACCTAAATCTCTATCTCGAAACTATAATTTAATGGTAATATGTTCAGACACAAAGTATATTGTGTATGAATGAATAAATGAAATTAAATGATCTGCGGTAGAGGGCATGAACAGCGAAATGCCAGCGAAATAGAAACCCATGAACTGTTTACGACCAAAATCTACTAATACCAATTATGTAACGTTCATGTTCATGTAACCCGTGTCACGAAACTGCAGTGTGTATGAACAAGAAGTCATTTAGAGCATTTCTAATTTCGCGTGAACTTTGTAGAATAATATATTTCTCCGAGGAGCTCGCGAATAGTACGGGGTGTGGGTGAGGCCAGTATTTTAGTTGTGCAAACCAGATAACAGTTCTGGCTGGCCGCCTGTTGCCGATACATTAACTATACTCCAAACACAACCGCGAAGGGTCCATGTGTAATAATTTAGTACCGGCTTGTTTCATATGGATGTGTTACTTTTGCCCTAAAACAACACTATTTATTGTATATTTTCCACATTAACTACGGCTACTTAACTCTATTTGTGTGTTAATAAAAAAAAAGGCCTGCTTAACGATGACGGATTTCTTTATTTCGCCATTGCGTGAACTGAAATGAGTTCTTTTCTTTGGAATTGTCATTGTGAAAGTCTCATTTGTTCTGTGGTCTCAATAAAACGTCAAAAGAATTATTGGAGTTTTCTAAGGAGTTTTCTGTGGAGTTTGCCCAAATATTTTTGTAGTAACAAAAATTGTGTGATTTGCATATAGAGCACTGTCAATATTGCAGTTCCTCACGGCAGGTCAGCTACGTGTTTCAGAATTTGAATGTATCGAAATAGTCGATGCCTGTTGTTTATTAATAGGTTGCCTCTGTATTTTTTTTTTTCTGGGTATATTTTCAGTGGTGTGCTGACTGACGCCTTCCCGCGCACTGGTTATAAACTAGATACTTTACGTGGCTTCGACCGCCTTATAGCAAGCAAAATTTGACCGAAACCACTAGTACTTAATGGTATGTCAGTTTCTATTCATAACTTCTGTGAGTTTTAGTTATGAAGAAATTTTTGGCTGTAGCCTGGCTGTAGGATAGTAAATAGTAGGCAAACTTTTACAAGGTGATGCTCTCAATATTTTCTATGAACCTACCCATATACTCCGAGGGACCTCCGAGTCTTGAAAAGGACGGCAATTGTTGATCCAATACAAATATTGTACCTTGTAAAGAAGCCTTAAAACTCTGGTGTTCTTCTAAAACTATACATAAGTACCCTGCTATATGTACCTTCCGCCTTCATCATCATCTTTCTGTCCTTATCTCATGTTACTTGTGGTCGGCGCAACACTTTTCCTTCTTCCATACCGTCCCTCGTCACGCTATCACTGATTCCCTTTTCTTTCATATCACTCCTCACACAATGAATCCATATTTTCTTTGCCAGTCCCCTCCCTCTCGATCTATCCACATTTATATGCATAACTCTTTTAGTAACTTGCGTTTCATCCCTCCTCATCACATGATCATACCAGGACAAATGGGTTGCTTTCTCTGTCGCTCGCGCCACTTTCAAACTGCTTCTAATATAACCATTTATATAATCATTTCCTAACCTACCGCCGTCGCAAAAATACATATGCCTGTAACTTGCATAAAAGCCTGCAAGTAGATTGCGATTGTGACATTCACCAATCATAGTCCCATAATAACTTCTCCCCCTAAGACCTTCGCTTCTTCACTTACTGGAAACCGATAATTTCTACCATTACCGTAATGTTTCTGGTAACCCTAGTTGTAACCAGACTAGAGGTACCGACCAGATACCAGGCAGTATTCTACATACCGTACCGTAACTCTGCTCACCTTGTAAACAACCGACCCTTGTTTCTAGTACTTGAATATTTACACGACATACTATTTACACATTACACATAGGCCCTAAGGCTAGCAATATAATGACGCTATCAAGTCGCTTGCCTGGTCCTACAAGCATAATTAAGTTAGCCGTTTCCTTCTCTTGACACTCATGACTTCCGTGCGATAAGGACGGCTCGGCTTGTTTTTCTTTCATTCAACGCTACATTGTGTTTGGGTTAAGTGGTGACCTGCATGTGTACCTCACCTAAATGTTATTATCTGCCCTAATGGTTTTGTGGTCTTCCGTGGAATATTGCAGATTGCAGAAGATAAGAAAAGGAAAAAAATAAATTAAAAAAATAACCGAGCACTACATAATAAAGATAACATTAAATAAATGTCGAAAATGCGTTTGAGACTGTGCGTAACTTTTATGATCGTTCAAATTTAAATTCAAATAATTTACTGTGGATCATAGGTTCATAAGATGTAGTGTTGGTTACAGGTAAAATCAAAATCATACTTTTTTTTTTCACATAGGCCTACATGGGCACTTATTAAACATCGACAAAAGGTGCACGGTTCGGGTTGGTCGTTTCCTATGGACAAGAACCGGCAAGAAACTCCATGGTTACTCTTTTAAAAAATGGTTTGGTATTACAATATTTCCATGTTACAGCATTAGTACTATGGGGGGACAACGTAGGCCCGACAATAAGTCGTAAGAAACTAAAAGCAAAAGATTATATAATATATAAAAAAGTTAACAGATGTTAACTAGCATCTAGAAGGCCTACAATGTTTACACATTTATTTATTTATTTAAACTTCATGCACAAAATTACAATAGCGGACTTAATGCCTTAGGCATTCTCTACCAGTCAACCAAGAGTGGTGAAGAGACAACATGGCAGGTGCACTGTTTAATACGTGGCAACAAAAATAATAATTATAGATTGCTTAAAATACACATACATACATATTTTATATAATACATACCTATATACATATATATATTTAATAAACTAACATAAATAAGTTATCGTGATGACCCTTCTTCCCGCTGATAACCACCACCGTACTAATACCGACTGGTGGCCCTCCTGATTTCGAGAGGAAGCGCGTTCCAAAGAAGATTAGACTGAATATGAAAGGAAGAATGGACAAAATCAGTAGTATGAGAAGGACAGAGTAGGAGAAGATTGTTGGAAGAACGCAGATTCCAAGTGTAAGAAGTACTTAAATATTTAAAGTGAGACATAAGGTAAGAAGGTGGGGTGGGAGAGTTGAGATGACACATTCACAAAATTATCGGTAAAAGAATCTATACAAAGGTAAAAAAATAAATATAACAATACTAAATTTAACATGTGGCACAAAAGTTTTATCAGAACTATTAAAAGAAGAAAAACAAAAACAAGAGAAAAAATGAGATTGAGAATAGTTAGAGACATCCACATATTTGCGCCATTTATGAGTTACCAGGGACGCCGCATGCGCAGAAGGAGCTAAAGCCAAATTTTTTATCTTCAACGTAGTCCTTGATTTTATAATATGCTTTTTTAATAAGGACACGTTTGATGTGATTTTTGAACTTTCCATCCGTGAGTTCTATAACTGACTTTGGCAACTTGTTATAAAAGCGTATACTGTTTATAAGAAAAGACTTGCTAGTTTTAGTTAATCTGAATTTGGTAATTACAATTTCATGCTTACTGAGTGTATTTAAATTATGGAAGTCGCTTCTAGTTTTGAAAAGCCCTCGATTTTTGCGGACATACAAAATACATTCCAAAACATAAAGTGAAGGTAGAGTCAGTATATCGATCCCTTTAAATTTATCTCGGAGGAACTCGTGAGGACCCATTTTATAGATCGCGCGGATTGCCCTCTTTTGTAAGATGAAAATTGAGTCAACATCTGCTGCTGATCCCCAAAGCAGAATGCCATAAGGCATAATACTGTGTAAATAAGCATAGTATACTAACCTAGCTGTGGCTACATCAGTTAACTGCCTTATTTTCCTTACTGCATATGCAGCTGAACTTAACCTACCCGAAAGAGTTCAAATGTGCGCGCCCCGCTGCAATTTTGAGTCGATAGTAATCCCTAAGAATACAGTTTCCGTTATAACTTCAAGATTTTTGCCGTCGAGATTTAAGTTTAGGTCGTGCGAACCATTTTGAGAGAACAATTAGACTTTCGTTGACATGTAAGACATCCGTATCTTTCCTATCTATTTTAAAAATTGGCGAAGTGTCATCAGCAAATAGAATTATATCCGATAATTTGGCCATCATAAAAGGGAGATCATTAATGTAAACAAGAAAGAGGAAAGAGCCGAGAATCAAACCTTGGGGCATGCCCATCTTGACTAGAGACCCGAAGGACGTCGCCCCATTAATATTTGCTTTTTGCTGTCTGTTTGATTAATAGGAAAGCACAAGATCAGCAGCTTGTCCTCGATATCCGTAGTGGTGTAATTTACAGACCAGTGTGTTGTGGTCGACGCAGTCGAACGCTTTTGAGAGATCACAGAAAATGCCAATGGCATCCTGGGACTTCGCCCAAGATTCCAAGATGTGGCTGATGAGTTTTACTCCCACGTCCGTTGTCAACCTATCTTTCGTGAAACCAAAATGCTGACTATGCAGGATCCCATTCGAATTGAAGTGAGACAACATCTGGTCCAGCATGATTTTTTCATAGATTTTACTCAATGCTGGAAGCACGGATATAGGTCTATAATTAGAGGGATCATTCTTACAGCCTGATTTGAAAATTGGTACTACTTTACTGTGCTTCATTAAGTAGGTAGAACTGATATGTCCCGCCGTTAAAGCAAACAAAATTCATAATATCAGTCTAGTTACAGTTTAATACATCAAATTGTCATGCAATACAAATTAAAATTAAATTAGTGTAATATGTAATGTCAAATTATTAATTAAAATATGTAATATTAAAAATAGTGAAAACAATTAAATAGTGTCACTTCATTGTTTGTGAGTAGGTAATAGTTTACATATTCATGCTTATGCACCCATTGGTTTGATGTAATAAACCGGCTGTTTCAGTGTCTTGTCATATAGAAATTCTATAATAGAGTAATAAAATTTGCTTATTAATAATTCGTGGACTTTTTTTTTTGAAAGCATTAATATTGCACATAGTTCTGAAAAACGGCGGCAGATTATTACAGATACGTGGGCCCATACAAAAGATGCTTTGGTGCAAAAGCTTTGTTTTACTGGCAACTGTGCGCAGCATGTCTTTGTGTCTGGTCCTAATACAAAACTCAAATAAGTTAGGGTTTGATTTAATAAAAATTACAGTTTCATATATGTATACACTAGTAAGAGTTAATATTTTTAAATTTATAAAGTGTGGCCTGCATTAATGCGTTTGGCGTATATTGCACATCGACACCTAATACAGCGTTTTTGAGCTCTAAAGGCACGCTCTTTTTTTACAGAGTTGCCCCTGACTATTATCCCGTAGCGTATGATTGAAGCAACATATCCGTGGTAGGCAGTTAGTAGTGCAGTCTGATAGACAGTGTTCCTTAACCTGTGTAGAGCATAAGAGCTCAGACTTAGTCTTTTGCAACCTTGCTCTATATGTGACTTCCAATTTACTTTGCCATCAATATAAATACCTAGAAATTTGGTAACTTCGATTTCTTCTGTGCTGGTTTGATAGTAGCAAATATTTAAATTGGTATGAGGTTGTACTCGCTGTCTAAAATTCATGATTTTTGTTTTTTCTAGGTTTATTTTTAAGTAATTTTCATCAAGCCATTTTATAATTGTTTTCAAAGTACTATTTAAGTCAAGTTTTAAATCAGTTCTGTCTTTACCGCTAAATAATATAGTACTATCGTAAGCAAATAAAGTTATATGGAGAATTGTAACTGTTGGCATGCCATTTATATAAATCAGAAAAATGGTGGGCCTAGAATGCTAGAATCATAAAATTCGCCATTACCTGTGGAGTACTAGTAGAAATATATTCACATAATGTAAACATGTAAACATGTTGCGTTACATCTAGGGAAAAGAGTGTTTACGATAAACTCTGGCACCCAATTTAAGATTTAACTTGTGTTTAGGGTGCCAGGAAATGTATTGTCTAATATCAAAAAGATAGGTAAACAAAACCAAATTGTTCAATCCATTTCCTCAAAATCGCCAGCAAACTAAAAATAACACACCCTAAAGTTTATTCGAAACATTTCAACTCGCGGAACAACATTTTATCCCAATTCCCACTCCCCGTGCAAATTAACATGAAAAGCTTTTCAAATGGCGAAAACCAAAACTTTTGTTTGGTGTTTCACCGTTTTACTTGAATCGTTCACGTGTGAATTTCTAGCCGATGGAGGCTCCGCCCGGCCTGCCCGGCTCCCGGCTCGGCGGCGTAAAGCCCCGGGCAGATAGGCGCTGATTGCAGCCTCCGTAATCACACGCACACGACCTGTATAACCACTGCCTCCTTTTTTCCTCCTCTTTGTTATTCCACACAAACACGCACGTGATTGGTGTTTAGCATTAAATCATGTTTTGCGTGACAATAGCAAATAATTGGAAAACGGTGAAAAAAGACTTAAATTATTAAAAAAAACTGTTCGATAGCAAATTCAGGTTTATTAAGCGAAAGGTTTCTAACTGTCTGGCTGGCGGGCACCTTAATTAACTCGACTAGATACAATGGCATTTTCTTTCAATAAAATCCTTACGGGTAAATGCCCTGAACGTTTCTGAAAAATAATCGATAGTTTGATACAGGTATTGCATAGCAGTATGTTCTTTAACTATTGATATGATAATTAGGTATGTACCTATTATAATTAACATGTATCGTCGCAAAATCGCGCTAGGCTTGGTTGCATCAAAATCGTCGCGTTAGCACAACGTGAACGTCCGATGCAGAATGCCTACAATACACAGAATCATTTTTTCTTCTATTCCTAATTGTTATAGCGGTTTGAGAAACCTCTTCATCCTTGTGTCTATCATGAAAAGTGGACTGTATTTGAAGGGTTCTGGCAATAGTGCGTTGAAAATAAGCGGGAAAATATTCACGGATCAATTCGGGCGATCTAGTATGGAAATGAGGGAAGTAGTACGCCTTACCTTGTAGTGGTCGATGCCAGCCCACGTGTGGCAGCGAGCTGGTGTTCTTCTACTCCAAAATGGCTCCTTCAGGATCCACACACTTCACACAATTGTTTTATATCCGCGAGGCGGGTTAATAGACACGGTTCACAAGGTTCTCTGCAATCTAACTAATTAGATGCATCAGTCTCCAGCCAGGTGGCTTGGAAAGCTGGCGGTTGAGATACGAGGCCCGTTCATGTTGAAGTTTCGGTTCGTTCTGGCGACCTGTCATTAAGGCGTACATAAAGGGAAAAGGAATGAGGAAGGAACGAGATAATTAGGATATCGATCGCCCGCGAAATCTCAAATGCGTTTGTCTATGTGTTTTTGGTCATTGATTTATGACATTTACAAGAGATGGCGCTACCACTAATGTCTGCACCACTTCAAAAGCATATTAGCGCCTGTTGCAGGGAGGAAAAATGACGCTTTCAGACAAGCTATAACATAATGCAAGTTTATAAATAGTCCATACGACATTGAAATGAATGAGTGAACGTGTCAAATCTCTCGGTTAACTCACACTAGCACGCTTTTAGCCCAGCTGCTCGCAGTACATAACCTACTTACTACATTAAGGCTATAAGAGGCTTAAGAAGGAACAAGACAAACTATGCAAAGTCAGCTATTACGAGACACTACACTAAAACATATTGGTAGCTATTTAAACATGGCTTCTTTAAACTATTGGCCAGTAAGTATAGTGAAGTTTTTATCTGAACTTAACTTATATCGATAAATAATATTATGAGTAGTCACGAATCAAATCAGTATTGCTATGGTCATGATTTGATGAAGCTTAGCGAAATAAACAGCGTGTAGTATATTGAGCAAATTGCAAAGAAAATGTCTTACTTAATGTCTTGCCTTACTTAATAAGGTTATGAATTTTAGGCCTTTCAGGTATCCCACAGTCGATTTGTACTCAGAGTGTGATGTTTTAACAGTTAGACAGTTATTCGTTAGGGAAACTGTAATGGCACAACATCAAAAGATGAAATTTATTGATAAAACAACAATGACCTCGAGACGCATTGATAGGGTGTGTCCTACGGTTGCGTATAAAACAGCATTTATCGAAAAATTTCAGTGTTATCTTGGACCAATGCTGTATAACAAATTGAATAAAATTATAAAAATATATCCATTAAATGAACACTCATGCAAGAAGGTCTTAATATCCTGGCTGAAATCTCAAAACTATGACGATGTAGAAAACCTATTTTCAATTTTAAAATAATCGTTAAAACCCAGCAGAATAAAATTGTTATAAAATTTCTAGAAAATCAATAATTAATTTGAAACCTATTTTTGTGAATCCATTTTACAAAGTCTATAAATAAAATTAACTACACGTTAAAAGTACGTAAACATAAATATAACAAAACAAGAAAACAAAAAAAAAATATTAAATAAAATTATCAATATCATGTTTTCTAAAAATTGCCTATGTTCGTACTTTTTGTTGTTTCTGTTATATTTAGTCCGATGTAGGGTACATAGAAGACAAAACATAAGTAAACACTCATACTTTCATTTTAATAATACTTGATGGTAACAATTCTACCCACATTGTACACTGAGCATAGTTGTAAATTTCTTATTGATATAATGTTTGCCTTGTAATGTATAATCATAATATAAGTACCTACTCATCACTGATTGTAACAACATTGGAAGTGACTAACGTCTAAGATACAGGCTCGGCCTAGTTTAGACGTTAGGGTTCATCGTGATATTATAACGTAATGTACCTACTTGTGTAATATTATGATAAGTGTGAAATGTATTGCTCTTTTTTCAAAAAAAAAAAAAAAAAAAAAAAAAAAAAAAAAAAAAAAAAAAAAAAAAAAAGTTGGGTACCTATTCTATAAAATGTCATCAGCTTTTTCAGTCTCCACAGGCGATGCACAGAGGGGGTTCCGGAGTTCTTCTACGTGCTGGTGGTGATCACCGGGTGGTTTTAGGGTTTGGCAATGGCTTTGGGGCATTAAGATGCTTAAACTGTGAAAATTTGAAGACTGTAGCTCCAACCGTTTGGCTGTAAAACCCGTGTGACAGACGATGGACAGACAGGACTGAAGGATTTTCTTTTGAAATAATTTGGCCCACAATAAATTTAATTTCTTCCTGTATCGTGGGTGCGTTAACAAACATTTAAACTCACATACACAAGACACCCAGATTCCGGAAAAACTATCTGTAGGCCAAGTTTCATCTAAAACCGTTCAGCCGTTGACTTGTAATTTTATTAACAAACATCTCAACATACATAAATTAGGAAGTAGGATTCCAAACCAATATTAATTATGGCCACAATCTATATCCAAGCTCGCTTCAATAGTCCAGCGTCCAGCCCCGTACGGTGTAGCGCACTTGAATGCAAAATTGAGATTCCGCTGACCAAAATAGATTGAGTATAGTTGGTTGACCAGCGAACAACAAAGCATTGTACCACCCGACCGAATTGATTCTGAAACAAAGTGAAATCGAACTGCTTTGAGCGCAATACTTAATTATTAGAATGCCGTAAAACATAGAAAACTTTTTTGGCCTATAAACGTATGTACTAGAGATATTGTAGATAACGTCTTTTCTCTGAAAGGTTCTGGCTGACATGTGGGACAACCATTTTTAGGGTATCGTACCCAAATGGTCCAAACGGAACCTATTGCTGTCACTCACGTGTCCGTCTATCCGTCGTCTATCACACAGGTTTTACAGCCAAACGGTTAGAGCTACAGTCTTAAAATAGACCCATAGCCATACAAATTGTTCAAAAATATTTTGTATGTTTTTTTATTTATTTTTTAAAACATTGCCCCACAATAGGAATTTCTTCCTGTATCGTGGGTGCGTTTACAAACATATAAACTCACATACACAACACCCAGAGCCGGAACAACTATCTGTAGGTCATACTAATATTTGATCCGTGCGGGAATCGAACCCGCGACACGCAGCGCAGCAGTCAATCGCTAAACCACTGCGCCAACCATGATATGAAATATGAATTTTAAGGGCTCCATACATATTATAGAAAAGAGGAAAGCGAAATTTTTTTATGATCTACTCCATCGAATGGGGTATCTTTGTTTAGAACTCATGGAGTAGATACATACTGTATTTTAATTTTAAAAAGCATTGGAAAAAAAAGGAATGAAAAGCCACCAAAGTCACCTTTTACTACAAAATTTTGATTTTCACTCTCCGACCTATGAACTTGAAATTTGGTGATAATGTTTATCATTACTTATATTTTACTAACAAATTCAAAATCTATAACCCAGCTTCAGAGATCCCTCACAAAAAATATTATTCACCTACTGCTTATGAATATTTCTACCATTTGGACGGCTTATAATCTACATTTAGTACGGAACCCTAAATGTGCGAAGTCCGACACGCACTTGGTCGGTTTTTTTATGGATTTCTATGAAATATTATCGCCGTATATAGTCGCGTCGCACCTTTCTGTGAAACACTGAACTTTAAGGTGTCGATGAACGTTCGATCACGTCTAAATCATTTAGAGCATCTGTCAACTGACCGTGTTTAATAGCCAGATCAGCCAAGCATTTATTAATTGCAACTGAAATACGACTGACACACGCAGTATCTACTGATAATCTGGAACATATCCTATATAGTTGAGTACGCTTGCCACTCATTGGCCATCGGGAAAAAGGAGAATTGGCTTGACCACTTCGCTTAGCGCATGGATTGGTGATCGTCGAACACAGCAGGACATTGCAGCCTCATTCAAGTGATGTAATCCCTCAGAAGCCATTGACGACCGCCATATATAGTGTAGGACTATTAGTACCTACTAAAACTAAAGAAGGCTGCAAATTCTGCTCCATTCATCTGAAAATTAACGCTCCATTTCTTCACAGAATTAGAGCTTGATTAACAATAAGTTTTGGATTTGATCAGCGCGAATAGTTCATTTCGGATATTATGTGGAACTGAAGCCAGTGAAAAACAATTAGAACTAAACGAGTTTAGTCGGAATTGAATGCAAAATTTTAGTTTTTCGGATTATACTTTAATCAAAACGCTTGTAGCCAAAAAAAAAATAAATGCAGCAGTTATTCTCTCGTTATTTCGGGTTAGAATTTTAGTATCCTGCCATACAGTGTAATGTCTAACACGTAGCCCCTAAAAACAAGAAAGAAACCTTTTACCTCAACTTTAAAGTGAAGTTTAACACTTCACAACCCATTTAAAGCCGACGTTAGTGTAGGTCGGTACATTTACCCCTAACTCTGCATCAGCTAACACCTAGCGGGGCAAAAAGGAGCAAGACCCAATAACAACGTACAGAAACAAGGTGAGTGCCGTACTTCTCACTGTTTTATTCGCTTGTCTGACTTTTAGAGTACTCTGTTTTACCTGTGTTATCCTCAGGCTTAATATTGGGGTCTTGTTTAGGTAACGACAGTTGGACAGTCTATGTCGTTCCACGACGTGGTCCAAATAACATCAGGTATCTTTACTGTGTATTTTATAATTAACTAGCTTCTGCTAGTGGGTTTGCCCGCGTGAGAAATGTTTTTTTTTATCCCTGGGGAACTTTATGAGTGTACCCCTTTGTTGCGAAGTTCATTACCGCGATGTACGTTACTGCTAAAGTTTACTATCGCGACATTATAGACTATAATCTAACCTTGCTCTAAATTTCATCCAGATCCGTTTAGTCGTTCTGGCTGATAAGGTGACAAACATACATACATCCGTCTAAATAAAAAAAAACCATATGAAACAAAGTAAGTAACCTAACCTAACCTAACTTTTAACCAATTATAAGTATAGGTAATAATTAATTTGTAATAAATGCTGTGTTAAATTTTTCAAGAAAACAGAAAAAAGAAAAAGTTACGATATAAAACTTACCTCGAACACGGAAAACTGTCCGATACCTACGCAAACGTTCAATATCAATCACATAACCAGCTTTCGCATAAATCGCAGATAAAACGAACTTTCCTTTTATATATACAGAATACGTACATACATATATGATGAATAGGTATCGACAGGTGTATATTCATACAAGTCAACACGTAACTTTAATAAATAATGGGAGTTCACAACTATTAATCATTCAGTGAAAGTGTTAGCTAATTACCTTGGTACGTTAAAAGCGTTTGTGTCTATAACAACCACGGGATGGGAGATGAATGAGTAACATCAATCAATGTTACTAACACATTTACCTACACAGACCTTTATTGTCGTAGTACTGCGAACGGGCAAATAAGCAATCGATCTAGTGTCGTAGCCTGCAGTGGGTAACGATGCAGGTTTTTAAGTGTTTTGTTAAATAGTTTAAGATCCCGCAGTAAATTGGTGTTTACTTGTTGTAGTTGTTGATGTAGTTTTATTAATACACACTTGTCTTATTATTTTTATTTCGACTTGCCTCCTCGCCCTGGACAACTATCGTCAGCAACCACTTGAGTGCAAAAAACAGTATTTAATATTTTCCTTAAAGCACTAACTAGCTACGAGTTATAATGTGCCCACTGCTGTTACACAGGCCTCCAATCTGTGGGAGGAAGTGTACTATAGTTCACCACGTGGGCCCAGTGCGATTTTGTGAATGTTACAATATCTTCGATGTTTTAAAGCAGTGGTGGTGAAATAATTTACTCAAGATAAAGTGTCCACCTACGTTCAGACGCACTACCTGTAAGTTAAGACCGAACTTACAACTGAGCCACCACTATTCATGCACTGCCTATGAATTTGTCCCGTATTCGCGGGCTCGAGTTGCTGTTTCATCGCGTAAGCTCTACAGCAGTGGCTGAGTGACCACGTTTAATCGGCGGCACGCACACTCCGCTACAGTTTGTAGACCACTTTGCTTCTGAGGCAGAACGCATAAACATTCCCAATTACTAGTGATAGAATGCGTTTTAATTGATGAAAGATTTGCAGCTACCTAGGTGGTCCTTCGAAACTTTAGTGGTTGGACTATCGTTGTTCAGAGAAAGTTAGGTGCCTGGCAAGGTTCTCTCTCGAGTACGATTTTTCCCGTTTCACCTCGAAGCAGCCATAAATTAGAACAGCCAATTTGTATGGGTGCCGCAGAGTATTCAAATGTTGTTGGATGAAAACGTTTATAAACAATAACATAGACTTGCATACTTATAACTTACTTCACTTACTGTGGATTTGCGGCCGTCGGGCAAACGTAGCAACGTGACTTAATTTACATTCTTTAATATTTACAAAAAGCCGGACAACTGTGAGGCAGGTTCGTGAACAAAGTTCCTAACAAATCATATTTTTATAACATGTTAAAAAAAACATGGTCTTCTTATAAGTTTTCCTGTAATGTCTAAGAAAATAACGAAGTATTTTCAAGGTTTTTGGCTCAGTAGTTACCGAGATAGGGTGGGGCGAATGTTTAATTTTCTGAAATAACTTTTTTTTTGAAAATTATGGAAATAAACCTCTACATTTGATGAATTGCACGGTAGACTTTGAAAATCTTCTTTTGTTCATTTTCTAATTTATCCCTAAAAAGTGAAGTCATATTAAAAATGTATTTAAATACGTATATAATGTATATAAAAGTTTCCGTAACTTCATCAAGCAAACAAGGAAGTGATTTCGCATTGTAGCACCCGGAAAATATACTAACATTTTTGTGAATCACCACGAATTTCTGTAACGCAGATATTCACCTTCACCGCGTACAATTTAAAACATCTCGACAGAATAACAGAATTGTTACATCATACGAACAAAATATCGAATATTATAACAATAAGCTTAATGGCTCGACAAACAAGCGTACTCGGAGTACAGAAACAGGCTTTGCTGATTGCAAATTGTGCTTACTGTCGAATACAAATTGTAAGCGTGTTTCCTTCAGGTTAATTCACCAAAGAAGAATTGACCTTAAGTAGACATTTTTCTCGGAAATTTTTAAGCTTTTCGTTTTTAATATTCGAATTTAGAATTTTTAGATGAGAAGTTTCTATGCGAAGAATGTAGAGAGAGCTTAATCTGTTTCAGGTAGCGAAGAGTAGAGCTGTGGTGGCCCAGCGGAGAGCAGTGGTGGCCCAGTGGAGAGCAGTGGTGGCCCAGTGGAGAGCAGTAGAGGCCCAGTGGAGGGAAATGGTGGCTTAGCGGAGGGCAGTGGCGGGCCATTGGTAACGGCTCCGGCACTTACGTGTCGTGTCGGGTCGTGAGTTGGAACCCAGGCAGGCACTTAACTTTGTGTAAATTATTTCATCACCACTGATCTAAAAATGGTGAAGGAAAACATCGTGAGGAAAACGACATAACCTAGAACCGAAAATTCGAAGACATGTGACATCCACCAATCCGCACTGGGCCCGCGTGGTGGATAAAAATCTATTTCCTCTCACATAGGAGGCCTGTGTCCCAGCAGTTATTAGTTAGTATGTGTGGGTCAAATCTTGCAACTACGTTTTAAAACAGTTATTATCAATCACTCTGAGAATTTTCAAACACTTTTGGTTTGGATGTCAATGCACGATATAACTAAATTATTGAATGAAAGATTTTATTCATTAATAACATTTGACAGTACCCATTCTTTTCGAATCAATGGTTATGTTTTTATGTACCTGAACAGGTATAATTTATCACGCTTTTCATTCCCTTCCACAGGACAATACTTTTCTCTTGTACTAGCATCTACCAGCGACTTCGTCCGCGTGAAAAGTGTTTTGTTAACCCAAGGGCACATTATACCGGGATGAGAAGCCTATGTGATATTCCAGACTATAATCTGTCTTTGTGCCAAATTTCATCTAGATCCGTTCAGCCGTTCTGGCGTGATTGAGTAACATACATACATCCATCCATCCAAACTTCCGCATTTTTAATATTACTGGCTTCTGTCAGCGGCTTCGCCCCCGTGAATGTCCAAAATTATCCCAAAGGAACATAATCCCGGGATAAAAATGTGCTATTCCTAACTATAATCCATCTCTATGCCAAAATTCATCCAGATCCTTCCAGCCGTTTGAGCATGAAGAAGTAACAAACATACAAACACACACAAACATACTCACAAACTTTCGGCTTTATAATATTTATTGTGATTAAGATTCAATTAAGAGTCAAAATGTTTTAACAAATGTTGTTGTGACTGCCTAGAGGGAGACGAAGCGCCTGAAGTGAAATACCTATCATCTGCTGAAAAATTATGATTTGGAACTTTCTTAAAATCTTAAAAAGTTTTCTTGTGGCTGAAAAGATTTTTTCAGAGGGTCTTAAATAGATATCGAAAATGTAGACTTCGATAACTACCTAATTGTCACCCGCCTTTCACTCAATTTGATTGACTTTAAAAACATATTTAAAAAAAAAAACAAAGCGTTTTTATAAAGAACAGCACAGCAGGACTCCACATATGACAAAAGACTAACCTGATGAGTTCACCGACGGCGTCATTATTCATTTTAAGTCTATACATGACAGAAATATTGAAAAAAAAATTTCACTAAATTGATTCTGTTCAAGCAGCAATATGAAGGCTCAGATAAAATTAATGAGATTCTATCGAATCATAATTGACACCTCAATGTGATCAAATTGAGCGTGAAATTTGTTTTGACAATAGATGAACCTAAAAATTCTACATCAAATTTAATATTTCAATATTCAGTTTTCAGACGATGCCTACATTTTGTCATATTTATATTTGGGTCTGTAAAAGTTTGTGTGCTGAAGGGGGGAACTTAACAGGATGCAGACTGGCAGAAAAATAATTCTGGCTGGATTTGAACACGAATTCAAATTTAGAATCGGTTTCAAATTTAGAATTGTTTAGCGCGGGCAGATTTGACTTACGCGTGCAAATGTAAACGAGTAATTAGATTTTATACCTATAAAACAAACTATAAAGTTTACAGAAGGATCACTGTCGCCGTCTTTAAAGATTATTTATGGGGCTACTTACTTGGGTTGTATCTGCTATAGGGCGACTGTTTGGGCTGATAGGGCCACAATAGGGGCGGTACGACGTAAATTACTTCAGAGTCAGCGTTTGGCTTTGATATTCTTATGCAAAGCATATAGGACGGTTAGTACTGATCCCTAACCGGTACTTGCTGGCGTACTTCCGGTCGACCTTGAAGTGCAGCGACGTGCTGCAATGTACTATTCAGCAAAAGAGACCATGGACGCGGACTTTTTAACGCGGAGTGACCGTGAGAAAATCTCTAGATTATTTAAACGACATATTGACGTCTGGGAGGAACTTTTATCCGAATGGAAATGTAGCTGGAATAATTCCATAAAGGGCCGACACCTCCACCAATTCTTTCCATCCGTTCGCGTGCGGTTGGCCAGGACGTGGCTTTGAGGTGGATCACTGTGTTGCCCAATTTCTCAAAGGGCATGGTAACTTTAAAAGTAAATTATTTTTCTTCAAGCTTCTACAGCTCTACATCTAATCTAGTAAATACCAAGAAAAGTCGATTAAAACCTAATGACTCGAGGTAGTAAAGGGACTGGCGTGAAAATGAGACGTTTCATTGATATGAGGAACTAATGTGCGTGGTCCTTAGGATATTTTCAATTAATTAAAACATAAATATGGTCATCTTAATTTAATACTCAAGAACATTTCATATGGATGAATACTTGAGAAAATCACATCCCATGATAAGTCATACAACCTAAGTAGTCATAAGTCCTAAGGGCAACAGGATCCGAATACAGGTGTCTTCATTGTGTAGTTGATGCATAGATACAACTGCACAGACTGAACGATGCTGTTTGAGACAGTATAGTTCAGCCAGTTTCCATTCCAGTGTTGAATCTTACGGGTATATGTATCCCTTCTAATGTAAGTTGTGCTTATTTAATAATATTTATCAAGAAACTCCAGTGACAGACTGTAGGTATTTGTGAGGGGGAGGGCTCTGTATGTAGGGGAGAGCTCTGTATGTACGCTTTTGCGGTTGCACAACGACAAGCTTTGCTTGCTTGGTAGCGTAGATACGGGCCTACCTTGCCATCTCCCTCAGAGGCGGCAAGGTGGCGTGGTCTTGAGGGAGAGCGCTACAGTCGTGTAGATCCTCAAGGCAAGTCTGGTGGTTTTCCTTCACGAGGTTGCCACCCTGTTATTTGTCTAATTCCCTAAGAATTAGACGTAACAAAAACCACCAGGCGAACTAACGCAGGGGTGGCGAGGTCATGCTCCTGGGTGTCCATCATCGAACAAGAACAGATGGTGGATAGTAATGACCTCCCGCGTGTTTGTGCCGTGCGCGGGGACCCGTACGGAGGGATGAAGGAATCCTGGTGGTTGAGTGGAGCAGGTTGCACACAACACACCACTTTGGTCCGGATTTCCTCTCACACGGGAGGTTGTGGGGTAGCTACCCACGATCAATCGGCTGAGGCATCCCATAAGCGGGCTGTCATGCGAGGGTCGGTTTAGTGAGGGGGGGCAGCCGGCGCGGCGTGGGGTCTCGGGATTGGTTGTCCCGTGATCTTCCGTCGCGTGCGGGCTCGTCAACTTCTTACTAGACTGGCCCTATACCGAAGGAGTAGCTCTGGCGTTGCTTGTGGAACGAGTGGCGTCCCCGATTGAGGGCTCCTTGGAGGGTGAAGAGCTCCAACGGTGAATTTATATAATCCGAAGTTATGGATAATGAAACACCAAAACAAAATAAACCAATAGAATTGGTAGAGGAAGAAGGAATGAGCCAGGGTGGCACACGTACCAGTAATGCGGAGTCGCTGGGATTTAATTCCAGCACTTCCGCGGTACCTAAAAGTAAAAAGCGGACACAATTTGTGCGCCCGCCTACCCCGGTTGCTGACGAGGTGGTTAGTGATTCCTGCGAGTCTTCTTGCTCGCAGATGTCGCATGTCTCTGAATCGTCAACACGGTCGACTCGATCCCGTACGCGCAAGCGTGCTGAGCCCTTCACGGCTAGGAAGAAGTCAGCTAAGTCGCTAACACTTAGCAAGCCCCTTACCGACGCGGATGGACGAGATCACGGTGGAGATTCAGAGCCAGCAAGCCCACCTGCTAAGCAGGCTAAAACTCGGGTGACAAACCAGGTCCTGCCAGATTCAGATTTGATGGCCAAGTCCATGCAGATGCAGCCAACGGCGGATCTTAGTGCCTGCATCAAGGATAGTCTTAAGACTATAAAGGAGGTTGCGAACGAAGCACGCAACCTCAAAGGGACTTTTGTTCACAGCCTCAAAGTGGCGGCAGTCACATTGCAGGCTGCTGCAACTGAGTTGGCCTCGCGATCAGCAGTTGAGGTCAACGTTGAGAGGCTGGAGTCTGAGAATGCCGAATTAAAGGCTCAGCTGTTCAGTCTATCCGCGCAGGTCGACAAGCTGACAGCGCAGGTTAGCCTCCTAAGTCGACGGGGAGAACCTACAGCCAGCCCCACCGTGGCAGCGTCATCGATGGACCTTAGTCAGGCCACTGCGGTGACCATACCTTTTCGGTCGGACGAGCTAGAGGCCCAGTTTCGGCGTTCCATAGCCCTAGAAATTGGGACTATGGTAGACGCTAAACTTGCCGCCCTGGCGAGGAGGTTGCCTCCAGAGAAGCCCTTGTGTCCGCCACTCGCTGCTGACATGAGAAAAGCTCCCTCATCGGCTGCCCAAGAGGATACAATCGCTGATCCGTGCCATACCCCACTTCCCGCCAAGAAAAAGAGGAAAGGCAAGGGAAAAGGCAAGGGAAATAAGAACACTGACAAAACTGTAGCTCCGGTGGTGGAACTGACTTCTTTATCTGCGGCATCCAGTTCAGCCTCGCAGACTTTGCGTGATAAAGATATTGCTGAAAAAGAGGCCTGGTCTACTGTGGTGGGGAGGAAGGATGGGAAGTCTAAAACTCCACAATATAGCGTGAAGCCTGCTGCTGCATCTGCCACCAAAAAGCAGCCAGTGAAATTGCCGAGGGTGCCAACCACGGAAGCCATCACGATCTCAATAGCAGAGGGTTCATCTGCCAAACTCTGCGATGTAATGACTGCAGCGAGGCAGCGAATACGACTGGTTGATTTCGGAATTGACACCGTCGGTCAAAAGAGGGCTATCGATGGTGGAATGGTGTTAACCATCGCTGGCACCGATTCGT
Organism: Orthosia cruda; assembly: GCA_964057195.1. Classification (NCBI taxonomy): domain Eukaryota; kingdom Metazoa; phylum Arthropoda; class Insecta; order Lepidoptera; family Noctuidae; genus Orthosia; species Orthosia cruda. The sequence continues at coordinate 22,387,682 of OZ059826.1, read as the reverse complement.
CTACCAAAGCGGACAGTCTCGCTAGCCGTATGCGTGAGGTCCTCGCCGAGTTTGGCGACAAAATCTCGCGTCCAACAAAGCGAGCTGAGGCAAGGGTCATGGACCTTGACGATGCCGTAACGCCTGAGGATGTGGCAGCTGCCATTGCCGAGGTAGGTGGCTGTTCCCCCGGAGACGTTCAAGTGGGTGAAATCCGTCGTCCACGTGCCTCTCTGGGGCACGTCTGGGTCCGTGGCCCACTGGTGGCATTAAAAAAACTGGCGTCAGACAACCGCATGCGCTTGGGTTGGACTTTTGTCAGGGTTCAAGTTTTGGGGGCGCGTCGCATGATGTGCTTCCGTTGCCTCGAGCCCGGGCACGTCCGCTCCAAGTGCACAAGTACAGTTGATCGGAGCACCCAGTGCTATGCTTGTGGGGGAGCTCATAAAGCGAGAGAGTGCACATCGCCGACCATGCGGTGTCCGCTGTGTGCGGACCAGGGTCTCCCAGCAGATCACCGGCTGGGGGGCAAAAGATGCACTCCTCGCAAGAAGCGAGCCTCGCTTGCTCCTGCCACTTTGCAAAGATCGACGCCAGCACCGTTGGGTGCTTTGGAGAAAATGGACGCATCGCCTTCCCAGCCTTAAAAGTCCTCCAGTGCAACCTGAACCACTGCCGCAACGCGCAGAATCTTTTTCTGCAGACTATTGCGGAGTTGTCGGTTGCCTTGGCGGTGGTAGCAGAGCCATATGGTCTTAGGGATCATCCTTGCTGGTTCCGAGATACTATGGACTCTGTAGCCGTTTATTGGGCTGGTAGAAGCGGTGGGCCTCACTGCTGCCTACTAGATAGGGGGCATGGATTTATAGCTGTGGAATGGGGATCTCTGGCCGTAGTGGGCTGCTACGTGTCTCCCAACATTTCCCTCACAGAATTCGAGGGATATCTGGACGGGGTTGCGAACTGCATTCGATACAAATGCTCACCCCGTCCAGTGCTCGTCCTGGGAGACTTCAACGCTCACTCTAGAGCTTGGGGAAACTCCCGGGACACACCGAGGGGACGCGTGGTACAAGACTGGGCGGCGTCGCTTGACCTTCGACTCTTGAATCGGGGGTCTGTGTCCACTTGTGTTCGGTGGCAGGGGGAGTCGATTGTGGATCTTTCATGGGCGACTCCTTCTGCTGCTCGCATGGTGTCGGGTTGGAGGGTAGCAGAAGAGATGGTCACACTCTCTGATCATCGCCACATCGTTTTTGATGTGACACTGCGCCCTTCCGACAGACCGAGCCGTCCAGATTTTAACCCACCGGCGCGACGTTGGGCCCTCAAGCGGCTCAATCGAGATATGCTCATTGCAGCTGCCAAAGTCGTGGCGTGGCCGGAAGATGCTCATTCCCAGGGGATCTCGCCCGATCCGGAAGAAAAGGCAGCTTGGTTCCGGGACAGGATGACGTCAATTTGTGACGCTTCCATGCCCCGGGTCAGATGCGCTCAGCGTCCGGGTGCGGTTTACTGGTGGTCGGAAGATATCGCGCAATTACGCGTCTTATGTCTTAGGTCCCGACGCCAGTACCAACGCACCCGACGTCGAAGGCAGCCAAGAGCAGAGGAGGAGGAAATAGCCAGAACCTACAGAGCGTATCGGGAGGCGACCATGTCACTCCAGCACGCCATTTCGGATGCCAGGTCGAGGTCTTGGAGGGAGCTTCTGGAGGAACTGGACAGGGATCCATGGGGGCGACCTTATAAGGTGGTCATGGCCAAGCTGCGTCCATGGGTGCCCCCCATCACAGAAACCATGGATGCAGGGCTGCTGGAGAGAGTAGTAAACACGCTCTTTCCAGTACACGGGCTCGAAACACCGCGCCGGGTCCGGATGGTATCCCTGTCCGAGCGTGGGTTCTGGCTATGGCTGCTCTGGGGGATCGCCTAAGACAGCTGTTTAACAGCTGCCTTCGTGCGGGCGTGTTTCCCTCTAACTGGAAGGAGGCTGGATTGGTCTTATTGAGGAAAGCAGGCAGGGACTCGGAGTCTCCCTCTGCATACCGTCCCATTTGCCTGCTCGACGAGGTTTCCAAGCTATTCGAAAGAATAATTGCCGAAAGACTCGTCGGGCACCTGTCGCGAGTTGGTCCCGACCTTGCTGATTGCCAGTATGGCTTCCGGCAGCAGCGTTCAATGGTGGACGCAATCTTACGCGTCCGCTCGCTGACGGAACAGGTTGTGTCCCGGGGTGGGGTGGCGTTGGCGGTAAGTTTGGATATCGTCAACGCCTTTAACTCCCTGCCCTGGGATGCGATTAGGGCGGCACTGGTACATCATAGAGTGCCACCTTACCTGCAGTGCATCGTCGGGGCTTACCTACGCGACCGGCACATTCGCTATGTGGGCCGGGATGGTAGCGTGCATCGGAGGGAAATTACGTGTGGGGTTCCGCAGGGGTCAGTGCTAGGTCCTCCCCTGTGGGATCTCGCGTATGATGCGGTCCTGCGTGTAGACCTTCCCGTCGGCGTAAATATCGTTTGTTATGCAGACGACACCTTGGTGTTAGCCGGCAGGGACAATTTCGACGAGGCCATCCAGCTTTCCGAGCTCGGGGTGGCAAGAGTCGTGGCGTCGATCCGCGAGCTGGGTTTGGAGATAGCGCCTCATAAAACTGAGGCGCTACGGTTCCATAAACTGCCGAGGAGCACGGAGCCACCCAGCTCGTCAGTGACAGTTGGAGATGCGCAAGTCCAGGTGAGTCGATACCTGAAGTATCTTGGCCTAACCCTGGACGGTCGGTGGGGCTTCGAAGAGCACTTCGAGCGCCTGGTCCCCCGCGTTGAAAAGGCAGTGGGTGCTTTGCATAGACTGCTGCCTAACCTTGGGGGACCACGGGAGGAAGTTCGCCGCCTCTACACGGGTGTCGTGCGATCGATGGTCCTTTACGGGGCGCCTGTTTGGTCAAGCAGATTATCAGGTGTCCGACGCTGCAGGACTAAAATTAATAGCCTGCAGCGGAAAATGGCCATTCGTATCGCACGAGGTTACCGAACGGTATCCTTTGAGGCGGCAACTCTCCTGGCACGCTTGCCTCCGCTGGACATTCTGGCGGACATGGATGCGAGGGTTTATAACCGAATACGCGCCATCCGCCAGAATGGTGATAGCGTGCCAGGAATCGCTGTAGTAAGGCTGAGGCGGCAGGAACGGCGACACGCGCTCGAGCGGTGGCGCGAGCGGCTACAGCAGCCGCAATATTCGCGCAAGCGCGTTGTCGAAGCCGTCCTGCCGCACTTCGAAGCCTGGCTGAAGAGAGAGGAGCGCATCTCCTACAGGCTCACTCAGGTACTCACCGGGCACGGTGGCTTCGGTGAGTACCTGAATAGGATTGGGCGAGAGACCATGGCAAATTGCCACCACTGCGGAGGCGACCTTGACTCTGCACAGCACACGCTCGAGGAGTGCCCTGCGTGGGCCTCCGAGCGGCAGGTCTTGGTCGCCAGGATCGGGCGAGACCTGTCTCTGCCAGCAGTTGTGAGGGCCATGCTGGCAGAGACAGAAAACTGGAGGGAAATGGCCTCCTTCTGTGAGACCGTGATGGTACAGAAGGAGGCTGCCGAGCGGGATCGTGAGAGAGCCGATCCCACCCGGAGAAGAAGGCGTCGTTGAAGCAATCGCTTCGATGCCTAAAACGCCGAAACCCCGCCTGCTCCATAAGCAGGTGGGACTCCGGGGTCATGGGCGGTCAGATTGGGGACTCTGTTCGCCCACCAAGTGACTCCAGGAAAGACGGTGGCACAGTGATCACGTGCTGCCGTGCACGGCGAGGCTCAGGGGAGGTGCATTATTAATCTCCCCAGGGATGTGCCCTAACAGGCGTTGCACAGAGGGGGTTCCGGGGTGGTCTTTTGAGAGGTCACGGGGTCCCTTCTACGTGCTGAAGGTGATCACCGGGGTGGTTTTAGTGAGGTAAAAATCCCACACTCCCTGGTCTTTTTCCCCAAAATTCCAGGCGCCTTTTGAAGGTTTCCCCCCGTAAACAAAAAAAAAAAAAAAAAAAAGGTTTTTGTGAGAAGATTAAATTAGTTGAGAAGAGCAAGTGAAAGAATTTACTTTAATCAATACCTCATGCAAAACCAGCCCTATTAAGTATCATGCATTCACTACCACTGGGTAAGTTGGTGAGTAAGGAAAAACTAACCTTACAATCTTGATAATTTTTATGACCTTTATATTAAGAACTACAGTAAGCATCTTTATGTAATTTCAAGCTTTCTTACATTTGGCTGTACAACGCTTACTGACGTTTATCTAGATTAAGCTGTAAACCCATTGACGACAGTAAAACAATACGCTAAATGGAAAAATAACACTTAAGGGTACCACCCTTGTGATGTGATATTGTGATATATGATAGTGTAATACCTCCCTAACCAGCCAAGTACAAGTCGGACCCTCGTGTCGAGTGTTCCGTAGGACTTAGGATTTTCATTTAAGTTTCCCTGTAAATGATGTGTGAGGCCCTATTTACTCAAAATATAAATTCATTGAAATAGTCATTACAATTTTTTAAACATGAAAGAAATTTTTAATTTAAAAAAAAGTTAACCTCTATTTTTACAAATTATGAACTGAAAAATATTTTCGTCAACTATGACCTTTTTTTCCTTCTTTATTTATAAGGGACTTGTAACCAACAACTGATTAGGTCAGCCCCAACTAATCATTAACCTAGTTACACACGTTACTTTTAGGATAAACTTATAAAGATTAAGTTCCTACTTGCAGGATGTGCTAACACAGATTGAAATATGCCTAAATCTAATAAACTTAATTTGAATCGCCTACATAAATATTGTTTTCTCTCTAAATTATTACGGGTGAAATCAAAAAGGAGGTTTTTAAGCTGACATGGTCACAATCATTAGAATTAATATTTGTTTCGGGATATTTACCATGTATATCGAGCTCTCAACCAAAAACAAAATATACAGTCATGGTAAATATCCCGAAACAAATATTAATTCAAAAAGGAGGTGTTGTACATCTTCTGGTTTATTGCAGGCATCAAAATTAGGACAAACTTCTTTAATGGCCTTAGTCCCGAACGTATCCTAAGCCAAACCACGGAATTCGGGGAGCCCCACTTTGTATACTTTTTCCTTTTTCAAGAGATCTGGTGTCTCAAAAATAAAAATAAAACAAAATATTTTTTTTATTTCACATAGGCCTACATGGGCACTCATAAAACGTCGACAAAAGGTGCACGGTTCGGGTTGGTTGTTTCCTATGGAGAAGAACCGGCAAGAAACTTCATGGTTACTATTTTAAAAATGATTTGGTTTTACAATATTTCCATGTTACAGCATTAGTACTTAGATATGGGGGGACAACGTAGGCCCGACTTACGACAATAAGTCGTAAGAAACTAAAAAAATTAAATAAAAAGATTATACGAGTATATTTTATAAAAAAGTTAACAAATGTTAACTAGCATCTAGAAGGCCTACAATGTTCACACATTCAAAAAACAATCGGTAAAAGAATCTATACAAAGGTAAATAAAAATAAGTATAACAAGACTAAATTTAACATCTCTCGTCTAAATATGCATTCCACTTCTGTTGCCATATTTTCGTGTAACGTGAAAAATATTCGCAGTAATCAGGTGTTATGAATACTTCGCTTCTGTCTTTACAAGATATTTTAGCCAAAATGTCAGCGTCCTCGTTTTGTCTCAAACAAACATGTGCAATCTCAGAGTTACATCATTAGGCGTGGTTTAAATTGTATTAAGGATAACATAAGCTGTTCCTCTGCAACCAGAAGTGAAGCGAGCTATGTGTTCTATAGCACTTATAGTGTCTGAAAAAATAACAACGTTTTTAGATTTTAAATTACTTTTTAAAAAGGATATAGCCTCTGAGACTTCAAATAGCTCGGCGCATATAATGTCAACATCAGAAACAATTTTATAACCCGCATTTACTATAAAACTATTACTAATATAGGCGGCACCAATACCATCCTTTGTCTTAGATCTGTCGGTAAACATTTTATGCCATCCTGTACATTTAACATTAAGTTCAACTAGAACACTATTTAACAGTAAATTAAAATTATACGAATTTGTAGACGCTTTAACGCAATCCAGACTCGTTAAAATCACCTCACTTATTTCTAATAAAAAAGTCCAGTATCCAAATTATAAATTAATAGAGGAGAAGAGGCAAAGACCTTCTAGTTATGTTTTGTTATGGATAGGGTCGCGCTTGACCACTATCTCCCTCATCACCTAAGGCTGCGAGTTCTTCTAGCAAAATGACGGTCGAATTATTCGAAAAAGAGCGAGCTTTGAGACAAAATTTATAGGCAATATATTGCCTTCTCAAAAACAATGGTGGTTAACAGATCTCAGACTCCACGCCGTATAGGAGTTGTTTTTTATTTAAATGCACAATTATTGTATGTCAATATATAGAAAAATCGCTTACTCATAACGTTTCTTTAAATAGATAAATATTTAAATACAGCCGCGAATGAGCTCTGTCCAATATTGTCCGAGAATCCCTGTAAATCGTAATGTTCATGTGTGCGTTCAAAATGGCACTTTGTTCGTAGTGGCCTCTGTCTGCGGCGCTCCTCCGCCGCTTCCGACATTTGTGATTGGATTAGCAAACAATATTTATTATTCTACAGATTTTCTTACAACCTTTCATCATCCCCATTACCGCACAAAGACGTTTAAGATGACAAATGATTTTTTGTTCGATATTTAAATGGGTGATACAAAAGTTAAGAAACTTTCTTCGAGGATTTCCCTAAAAAGCCAAAAGGAATACTGCTTAAAGATTTTACAAATATTTATGTGGGAATGCAAAACATAACGAAACTTGTCTAAAATTTGCATTTTCTTTTGAAAATAAATCCTTTTGCTCCTACTACAATATTTACCCTACTAACATTTTCTAATTGAAGTTCAGTTACGGAAAATGTTAAAAGTTTTCAAATATTTACTCCAAACAAAAAACTGGAGAATGCAGTAAACTTACTTTACAAATAATAATTGTGTACGTATATGAAAGTTGTTAAAAATGTTGTGCTGAAAATTTTACAAAAACAGGTTGCAAAATATTGGTTCGGTTTTTAACAGACTTCTGTATTTTAAACAGTTATGTAACAAAATATCTAAGAAGCAAGATACTTCACATATCCCCTCAAAACAAATAATGACAAGCAAAACGATTTATTATTTAAGAGGTCACAGATCATAAACCGATCAAATGTGTGTCCGCCAAAATAACACAGACTTTAAACAATCACTAACATAAAATAACAATACTAAGTTATAAACAACCACGACTTGGCGCTCAAACAGTACGATCAAAAACTTCAAGTTTTAAGCCAAAAATAATATCAAACTGTACAATAGTAGTAAATCCATTCTGCAGCGTGGTGTTGAATATACTCTAGAGTGCAGTGTTATTTTGCAAACCAACTCTGAAGTGAATTACAAAAATCTACTAAAAATAATAAAGACAGAGCAAAAGATCAATAATTGCTTAAACACGAAGTAAATGCATCAGACTTCGTGATTGTTTAACTGGCTACAAAACACAAACTGATCAAAAGTGTTTTTACAAAAATAGCACAGACCTTAAACAAGCAACCTGGCAAAGAACAACAAACCTCGACTTGGCGCTCCAATAGTCTACGAACGATCAAAAACTTCAAGTTCCGAGCCAAAAATAATAATGAAATGTACAAAGAAAGGTCAGGTCGGGAATAAAGTCCATTGATTTCAGTTTACAAATCGACTTTTTGTGGTAATAGTGTGGTGTTAATGTGGTGTGCGGAGAGCGGAAAAGTGTGAGCGTTAGAGGCGCGCCTGCCCGTTCAATATTCATGAGCCAACTTAAACGGTTAGGCAATGAAGTCAGCGGGAAACTGTGGTCGATTTGCAGAACTTTTTGGGACACTGTCAGAATAGGTGTAATGTGATTGCAATTTGTTGTAAAAATGTTTAAAAAAGCGGCGTTTTTTTAAATATTCAACTATAGAGGTTTTAGGAGTTACCTATACAGAGTAGACACTATCCTCAAATCACTTATAATCCTAGAAACTGAATTTTTCCTGCGTCTATTCTCTGCAATGGTTCTAGGTATAATAGGTACTAAGTAATCGTTACCATTGCCACTTCTTCCCAACTAAACCACCAGAAGGTGGTGATTGTTGAGCCTTTTGGATTAGGTACGTAGGAAGTTTTTTAGGTAATTTTAAACAGGTTCACTCACTGTCCACATAGAAAAAACAATAATTAAAACAATCACAAACGCCTTATGTGTGTCATGTGACTGTGAACCTGTTAACGTTCAAATAGTGCTAATTTACAGCCTAATTTGAGTAAATGACTTTTAACTTTGTTTAAAAGCCTTTCGTGTCCTTGAAAAGCTAATTACGTTATTTCGTTCAACAATTTGCCTAACAAGGAAGTAATTATCTTTAATTTGCCCAATATTCGCTGTTTTCAGGGCCCCCACTTAACAGCTACGTTCGAACCATTGAACTAGACGATTAAAATAACCATTGCCGTAATGGTGTCTGTATTTGCTTACTCCGTTGCAGTTGTAATTGAATACGTTAGGAATTGCTTAAATCTGCTCTTTTCTCGTATCATGGCAATGTAGAAAGGGTTGGGAAATGTTTCGGTACAATACCGACACATTTCCTGTAATGTTTCGTAAAGTTTGAATATGAATGTTCTTTATCTGACTGAGATAAGGAGTTCTAGGCTATATAATAACGGCTGCACGGGTCGATCTTCAAGGTTAAGAAAAGTTTGCCGATATCAGTTCGTGGATGGGTTTTCACCACCTTAATTTACCGAGATTCCTCCGTGCCTTGGAAAGCACGTTAAACTGTGGGTCCCGGCTGTCATATAAGATGTACCGGCCGTGCGCCCGCTTTAATTGGAGACATAATAATATCAATATTGAACCTCTTTTTGAACAGTTTGTTTGCAAAATATCCTTGATGTACATATGCTATTTCGGTCATATCTTTTGATGTACTTATGCTATTTCAGTTGAGGAGCTCGTGGCTAAATAATAACAGCCGCACAGATCGATCTTCAAGGTTAAGCAACGCTTGACGAGGATGGTCCGTGGATGGGTGTCCATTTCAACATACCGAGTTTCCTCCGTGCCTCGGAAAGCACGTTAAGCCGTTGGTGTGAAAAAAAACATGTTTCACAAATAATGTACATGTTTTTTTTTTTTTTCGTACTTTTCTGTTTTAACCTAGCCGTGACTGAGAAGTATGCTTTACAAAAGAACCGTTTTACGGCAATAAGAGTTGTAAGGTCCTTAAATAGATCTTTGACAGTCGTTACGGGTAGTCAGACGCCAGGAAACCTGACACCAGTCTTGCCTTGGGGATTCTCCTGTACTGAGTTGTGGAGGTCAGATAGGCAGTTGATCCATGTAAAATTCTGGTACTAGTGTCCATCCGGTTAACCCAACCCAAACACAAAAAATGCTAGGTAGATTAATTGTTCTTGACCTTACTACCACCAAATCGTTTACGACCACATAGGGTATAGGGTACCGGGTTGCGTACTAAATGAACCAAATTAAGACATGATTATTCTTACTCGGTCTGAAAGAAGAATGCTAAACGTCTCCAATTAAACTGAATGCTTCAAGTAGGACTGGCTAAGTTTTAAACATTTGACAGACTTACTGCAGAAAAGTTTTAGGTACCGTACTCTCTCAATCCAAACGCTCTTTTTAGAGAATAGCTGTATTCACTAAATTCATTCTTATCATACGATAACTTAACTCTAAAATAAAAATAAAATGTTTATTTGACACAAAGGTAATGCTAACTCCCAAACTAGGCCTGAGCCTGTATTTTGGGAACTGTATTCAATTCTGTAATCTGTACTCTGTAGTAAGGTATTTACCTACCTATTCATATTACCTATTTCATTTGACATGCTTTGAGCATTGACTTCCTCATACAATACGGGAGAGGATAAAAGCTTAATATTAAATCAAATCAAAAATTTCATAGAACAGATTGAAAAGATTATTATAAGTTTAAGCTCCTTACCGAGGGGCCGTCATTCCAATATCCCTCAGCCATCCATTATCAAATCAGTAAATTCGATTTACAATCCCAATGCGGAGTTTGATCCTTCTGATCTGCAGTCAATCTTTTAATAACAGATTTCAGTTACCGCATAAGATAAATGGAAGTTGGAAGTCTTAGAAGCAAAGTCAAGTATTGGATTAAAATGGAAAAATATTACTTGTAGTTCCTTAAACTTGTTTGGAAGTTTGATAGCTTTTAGTGGAAATTGAGGACTAATTTGAAGGTAGCTAGAACATTGATATGTTACATTACATAATTATACAGTGTCACTTTTAATAACTTTTATTTCGGCATTTTGGACAGCATAAAGCACGCAATGAATTCTGTTGAATTGACAAAATGAAAGGTGGGCCCGAGCTTTGAGCTTTCAATATATAGTTTGCAATTATGTTGCTGTACCAGTATATAAAAAAGTATTTCTAACGGATGTTTGTCTTTAGCTTCCCAGGTTTGCTTTTAGTTCCTTCAATGGATCTATGTTCTATGTTCTATGTTATTAGGTCTGGTTTCCGCACTTAGTCCTTCAAGTGGACCATTGTGCGTGGGCCATGGCGGCCGTTGGGTGGATTATTCCATCCAGCCCACCTCCCTCCAGAAGCCAATTAGGGCTCCTGGTTTTCTTAGAACTTCTGTGTAAGATTTGGGCGACCCGAGGGTTAGTGTTCTAATCTGGGTGACCCCTGTGCATTCAAAGAGAACATGCGTAACGGTTTCCTCAGTCTCCATACATGCCCTGCATAGAGGACTGTCCGTTATGCCTATTGTGTGGAAGTGTTTGTTAAGTGAGCAGTGTCCCGTGATGGTCCCCGTCATCAGGCGCAGGCCATTCCTGTCCAGGCGTAGCAAACGTCTGGTAAGCCTACTGTCCAAAGATGGCAGAGCTTCTTTGGACTGCCTACAGCCTGGTGCCGAGGTCCACCAGTTTTCCGCCTGTGCCTGGGTGAATTCCTGTAGCCACCTGCGTATTTGGTTGAAGGGGATGGGTACAACAGGTTCGGGTCCATGGACCGCCGTGCTGGAGCCGCGTCTCGCAAGCTCGTCAGCCGCGTCGTTGCCCAACGATCCGCTGTGGCCCTTTATCCATTGCAGTGTCACCGCGTTGCGACTAGATACGGTTAATTGTTCCAGTGCGTTGTGACATTCTAGTACTAATTTCGATGTAATATATTTCCTCCGTAAAGATTGGAGGACTGAGGCACTGTCGGAGAGTATACGTATGTGAGTGTCCGTAACCCTCCTGGCTTCTAGGGCGTGGACCGCCAATATGATGCCCACACATTCCGCCTGGTAGACGGTGTTGAACCCTCCTAGCGGTCTGGATATATTTATATTTAGGTCGTGTGAGAAGACTCCGACTCCGGTACCGGAGTCCGTCTTCGATCCGTCAGTGTATACTCTCATCTCTTTCGGACTTGAGTAGTCACATCGTTCTTCAGTAAGTATTATGTTGTAGTGCCTATGAAAGTGGTGTATTTTTGGGGCTTTGTCGCATGGTGACGCTAACATAGGTTTTCGCTTGATCGCTTCCTCTTTTATGCGTGTGTGCTTAATTCTTGAGTCTTTATTTAGGGTACCTGATAGATGGAGTCTAAAAGCGGCCAGGGCTGCCTCCTCCCGCACAATAAGATGCAGAGGTGGCAGCCCCAGCATTGCCTGTAGGGCGGCCGTGGGTGTAGTTCTCATGCTGCTAGTTATTGCAATACAAGCAAACCGCTGCAGTTTTTCGAGATCTCTTTGGGCTGTACTGAGGTCTGTCCTGGGCCACCAGACCAGCGAGCCGTATGTAATGATTGGTCGGATGACTGTGGTGTATAGCCAGTGGGTGACCATGGGGCTGATCCCCCAGTTCCTGCCCAGCAGTCTCTTGCACTGCCACAGGGATATACTGGCTTTTGTCGTGATATAGTTCATGTGTTTCGCCCAATTCAATTGTTTGTCCAAATAAATTCCCAGGTACTTGGTTTCGGTTGAAAGGCTTAGGGTTGTTCCGAAGAATTTTGGTAGTTGCATTGTCATCGGTTTCCTCTTTTTCGTGAAGAGGATTAGTTCCGTTTTTGTGGGGTTCACTGAGAGTTGGTGTTCGCTGCACCATTCTTCTACTAGTTTTAGGGCTTGACGCATGAGATTGCATAGAGTGTTTTCGTGGGTCCCGTTTATTATTATTGTTATATCATCTGCGTATCCAACAGTGAAATAACCTTTGTCGTTAAGTGTTTTGATGAGGCTGTCTGCTACTAGGTTCCACAGGAGTAGCGAAAGGACGCCCCCCTGTGGACAGCCCTTCGCGACGATGGCTCTTGTGGTGTTGTTAACCGTGACTTGAACCGCTCGCAGTTTGAGCATGTTGGTGATCCAGCCTCCTAGGGTCGGGTCTATGCTATGTCTGTCGAGGGCCGTGTTTATGCTGTTGAACGTGGTCTTATCAAAAGCGCCCTCGATATCAATGAAGGCAGCCAGTGCTGAGCATTTATGGTCCACTGCGCATTCAATTTTAGAAACCACGTTGTGCAACGCGGATTCTGTTGATTTGCCTGTGGAGTACGCATGCTGTTGTTTGTGAAGTGGTTTTACTCGGAGAGGCCCATCACGGATGTGCCTATCGCAGAGTCTTTCGAGGGTTTTCAGTAAGAAGGATGTAAGGCTTATAGGTCTATACGCCTTGGGTTGTGTGTAATCAGTTTTGCCAGGTTTGGGTATGAAGATGACTTTCACCTCACGCCATGCAAGAGGTATGTATCTAAGTGCTATGCTGGCCCGATAGATCTCCAACAGCCATGGTGTTAGATAATCAACCCCCCACTGCAGCAGGGCCGGGAAGATGACATCCAGCCCCGCCGACTTGAAAGGTTGAAAGGTGTTGATAGCCCATTTTATCCGGTCTACTGTTACTATATTGTGGGCTCTTGACCAGTCTTGTTCCGTTGGAGTCCATTCGGTATCAGTTTCCCACGTCCTGTCCTCCAGGATTTGACAGTCTGGGAAGTGAGTTTCGAGGAGGACCTTGCCGGTCTCGTGATCAGTTTGTGTGTATGAATTGTCGGGTTTTTTCAGCGTGCCGAGGGTTCGGTCCTGATCGGTTGATAGTATCTTCCGTACCCTGGCGGCTTCATTATTTGTCTCAATGGATTCACAGAATTTCTGCCACGCCGATCTCCTGGCGGTTCTAATCTGTTTTTTGTATACATATTGGGTCTCTTTATATATCTCCCAGTCATCCGGGAGTCTTGTGTTTTTTGCTCTGTTAAATTGCTTACGCAGCGTTTCTCTGAGTTTACCAAGTTCCGCGTTCCACCAGGGGTTCCTCTCATTCCTGCTTTGTGGCGCTCTTGATTTACAGCATGCATGGTAAGCTTCGGTTAGATATTCGGATAATTTTGTTACGGTGTATTCTAATTGTGCTTGGTCCCTTATGGTTACCAGTGCTTGATGCCTAGCTAGAAGTGAGGCCAGAAGGTTTTTATACCCGGGCACATTGGTACGCCTTGGGTTTCGCCTCGGTGCGGGTTTTTTAGTGTTTGTAGTTAGTGTAAAACGGATTCTTCTGTGGTCTGAGCAAGAAGGCTCGTCCGATACGTGCCAGTTTGTGATAAGGTTTGTCGCGTTTTCTGTAGCGAGTGTTAGGTCTATAATCGTTTGCCCGCGGACCGTGACCCAAGTGGGTTCTGAGCCGCGGTTAACAATGTTAAGATTAGTGGAGAATAAAAAGGTGGATAGTACCTCTCCTCTGGAGTTCGGTGTGTCGCTGCCCCAGAGTGGATGGTGGGCGTTTGAGTCGGTGCAGATGATCAGGTCCAAACCGGCGCGCTCGCAGTGCTGCACCAGGTCAGCCAACTCCTTTGGTGGGCAGTCTGTGTCCTCACCTGGCATGTATGCCGAGGCCAGTACAACATCCGGGACGCTACCTTCGGTCTGGAGCCTGACAGCTGTCAGGTCTCTGGAACAAAATTGGGTCAGTGACGTGAAGGGAATTTCGTTGGGTATGTAGATGCAGGTTCTTGGCTTATCTGAGCCATGTGTGTCGAGAATTATCTTACCTCCGATGTTACCGAGGCCACATATTCTGTTGTTCCTGATCCACGGCTCTTGGATCAGTGCGATGGTTCGGTGCTTTACCTCCAGTGCCCTGCGTAAGCTAGCCGTGGCAGTCTGGCTATGTTGGAGGTTAGTTTGGATGATATTGAGGGGTGGGGATGGAGGTGTGGTAGGGTTAGTCGGAGTTGGAGCCATCAGATAGTCCCTCCGTCTCTACCTCTCTGTAGTTGTCGTCGTGTCGGTCGCCTGGGGACGAGGCAAGGAGCTGCTCGTTCCTTCAATGGATATAAAGCAAGTCTTGATTGACTTCTACCCTACGGAGAATGTCAAGGCAAAAGTATTTGTTCGATTGCTAGAGGTACTAATCTCCAGAAGTACTGATCCGATTACAAAAATATTTAACTGTGTTTTTTATTGATTTATAAATACTAGTTTACAAAGCACACTAGTAGACATACATTATACTATTAGACCTCTGGGATCAGTCTTAGCATGCCAGATCGTAAGCTACACTATCGCTGAGTCTCATATACTTTTGAACCCGCAAAAATACGCACGGTTTCTCCCGGGGTAGGTCACGCTGGTACGTACTACTAGAGAACTAGGGCACTTAATATTAAGTCAGTACAGTCGGTAACTCTGTAATTGCGTATTTGTATAATTATAATTACACGTAATTTGCCTGTTGGGCAGTCACTCCAGATTAGTTTAGTTGTAGGTACTCGACCACTGTCGACTACACTGATAAGTGTAATGAGGTTGCCGAATGTGAAGCCTTTGCTCCCAGTCCTGTCATTAATTCCAGAATTTAGACTGATTATTTATAAAATAATATTATTTCTTAGTATTATGTATTTATACATTTAGTTGTATAAATCTACATAATTAGCTGTATAGAATAATATGTCTATGGGTACCCCTTAACTAAAAACAAATTATCACTTATGGCATCTACCAACCCGCACGGGGCCATTCTCACAGATCAATACCAGGACATGAACTTTTCCTGTGTTCCAGCAGTAGAAATGTAATAGGCTGATTATGCTAAACGAATGATCTCCTTTTCTTCGTTATTCTTGTTTGAACAAAAAATCTTCTTCTTCCACCTCGCCACGTCCCGTTACTCGGCTTTCCTGGTCATAAGGCGCCACTTGTTCCGCTGATAAGCATCATCAGTAGATAGGCTGCACTTCTTCATTTCCTTCTGGACACTCATCATCCAAGATGTTAGCGGTCTACCTCTCCCTCTCTTTTGTGTCGTCATCGAAAGGCACTTTTTCACCAAACTAAACAAAAAAAAATCAAGGTTGAAACAAAGAGAGTGACGGCACCATTTGTCTTGTGTTAAAAATTCATCATTTTATTTATAAGAACAACAATAATTAATGTTGATCTCGGGAAACAAATTGTCATCTCAAAAGTACTCAATTAACTCAAAACAATTAAATGTTTTGCTAGATCATAATTACCGTTTAGCCATAATGTATGGCTCCCATTCAACGTGTAGCATTGCTCATTACAGACATTACTTGAGCGGCAACTGCGCCATCTGTTGCTTATTGACTGCCGTAACGTATTGTACATACACTTTATAAATAATAATGAGGCAGACAACACAACAATAACAGTCTGTGTTGCCCGATAGCTACAACCTCGGGATCTTTAAGTCAAGAGTGAAAAGGTTACTTCTAGGCAAGCTTGCTACACCGTCGACCACATCATCGCTTACCCTCAGGTGAGATAGTGGTCAAGTGCGAGAATATATATATAAAAAAATAAATATACGTGACAAGAAGAGAGACAAAATGTCACCTTGTCTAAAGAGGTAAAATTGTTTCTAAAGGATAATCTTTGAAAGTACTGTCTGATTTAAATTTTACTACGCTAAAAGTATTTCGGCTGATCGCCAAGTGGAAATAATTTTTAAACAAGACGCTGATTTTGTCAGCATCTTTATGAAAACGTTTTTAAATTTATTTATTCGTACGACATCCGCAATCACCACAGTCGAATATCATAGCAAAGTTACTTATTTATCGAATTTATTATTTATGTTCTTGAATGACAATTCACATTGCAAGAGGTTATCTTTTAATACGATAGTTGATGATAGCAGCCGTGCGTACTAAACAAGTACAATTCGACAGCACAAACACAAAACAAAAGAAGAACGCTACACATAACTCTCATCATCACAAACAATCCATCAACAGGCATTAAAAGGCACAGCAGAAGAATGGTAGCCGACTTTCGAGAGTCAGTTTAGTTCGACTTCCGCTCAATCGATTATGCGACGTACCGGGAGAATTGGCAGCGAACATCCCATTCAGAAAGCTACAAAAGTTTGGCACATTACGAAGTGACAAAGCAGAAATAGAGCGAAAGATTGCTAAGTAAAAACGCCTACGTTTTCTCGTGTATCGTAATTTTGAAGTGAACACGAATATGAGTGGCAACTGAGTAATTACAGCCGCCGTCAATTACTTAAAACACAACCACACGATTTAAAAATAAACTATGTGGGTAGGTATGGAAACTTCCACAGTGCTCCTTTTATACACAACGAAACCTATAATTACGGACATAAGGATCCAATTTGATCTTAGGCATTTTAAACTAGTGTATTTAATTTCCAATTTTGTCTTTGCGAGATTTTAAGGTTATTAATATAATTATGAATTACGTATTCTTTTAAAAAAAATATGAAACGTAGACATTATTAGATAGATTAAATTAGGTCATAGTTATATATTAGATTAGTTCCTTCGTAGATTTCATAGCCAGTCCACTAGTGGTATGATCACTGGCTATAGCTGTTTCGTCAGTTCGCTACGCACAACAAACTATTCGGTAATTGCAGCATTTATTAGGTATAGTGTTATCATGACAGTACCTGTAAAGCCCGTGTGCCAGTGTTCATCTTCTGAACATATACATAGACATGCACTCAAACTCACTGCCTACTTTACATCGGAGTATGGCCTACGGCGGTGACAATGGCCAATGGCCATAGACGAGAATACGGCCTAAGAGTCAGACTCACACTTCGCCAGTTTCATATTTGATTGTATTTTCAGGGACAGGTAAATTAATATACTCCACCGCCACCTAAAAAACACGTGCCATTCACTCCCCAATACAAAAAACATTCATACATGTAAAACATTAGAACAAAGAGGTAAACCTACAAGTTTATTGCCTATGCATATATCTAGACTCAGACCTGGATGTTTGCGTCTGGCGCGATTCCATTACGGAATCGAATATAAGTTAAGGCAACAATGTTCCGGAGCACCGTCGTCCCTCGGTGGCAACTTGCAAAGCGTCCTTCTATTGCTACATCACTACACATGCTCTTGTTACTGGCATGGAAATATGTAGTATTGTACACTGGCTTCTGCCCGCGGCTCCGCCCGCGTTAAAAGTGTGATCAACTAAGAAAATAAATCTAAAAGTTCAGGTATCCAACTTACAAACTGTAAAAAATTCATACAAACTTTCAACCACCTTTTTACCCTTTGACGGGTGGAATTTACAAAAACTAATAAAACATGAATTCTTTTTGTCAACCAAGACCGTAAATAAAAATTTTTACAGTTTGTAAATTTACAAAAAATGTCATACAAACTTCCAAACTTTTTTTACCCCTTTAGGGGAGGAATTTCCAAAAAATACTTAAATTATTTTTATCAACCAACAGCGTAAACCTAAAATTTCACGTGTCCAACTAACAAACTGTAGAATTATCATACAAACTTTTAAGCCCCCTTTTTAGCCCCTTACGGGTGAAATTTCCAAAAACCAATAGATACATGAATTATTTTTATCAATCAAGAGCGGAAATCTAAATTTTCACGTGTCTAATCTACAAAATGTAAAAATTTCATAAAAACTTTCAACCCTTTAGGGATGGAATTTCCAAATATCCTTTCTTAGTGCGCACTTACGTCACTTGAGGAACCACGTCAAGCGGTTTTCGATACTTCGTGATAGGTGAGTGAGTGACCTTTCGGTTTTATATAATACTAGCTGACCCTCGGGGCTTCGCTCCCGACATCTGGCTATCTATCTACCTACCTACGTGGCTACCATGGCTACCCTGGCTACCCTGCCCCAAACCTGGTTACCCTGGCTACCATGGCTACCCTGGCTACTCTGGCTACCCTGGCTACCATGGCTACCTTGGCTACTCTAGCTACCCTGGCTACCCTGGCCACCCTAGCTTCCCTGGCTACTCTGGCTACCCTGGCTACCAAGGCTACCCTGGCTACTCTGGTCACCCTGGCCACCCTGGCTACCCTGGCTTCCATGGCTACTCTAGCTACCCTGGCTACTCTGGCTAACCTGGCCACCCTGGCTACCCTGGCTTCCCTGGCTACTCTGGCCACCCTGACTACCTTGACCCAACCCTTCCTACCCTGGCTACCATGGCTACCCTGCCTACCCTGCCTCTACCCTGCCTACCCTGGCCACTCTGGCTACCCTGGCCACCCTGGCTACCCTGGCTAACATGGCTACCTTGGCTACTCTGGCTACCCTGGCTACCATGGCTTCCATGGCTACCCTGCCCCAAACCTGGCTACCCTGGCTACTCTGGCCACCCTGGCCACCCTGGCTACCCTGGCTTCCCTGGCTACTCTGGCTACCCTGGCTACCATGGCTTCCCTGGCTACCCTGTCTCAAACCTGGCTACCCTGGCTACCATGGCCACCCTGGCCACCCTGGCCACCCTGGCTACCCTGGCTTCCCTGGCCACTCTGGCCATTCTGGCCACCCTGGCTACCTTGACCCTACCCTGCCTACCCTGGCTTCCCTGGCTACTCTGGCTCCCCTGGCTACCTTGCCCTTACCCTGCCTACCCTGCCTAAAACCTGCCTACCTACCTACGTGGCTACCATGGCTACCCTGGCTACCCTGCCCCAAACCTGGTTACCCTGGCTACCATGGCTACCCTGGCTACTCTGGCTACCCTGGCTACCATGGCTACCTTGGCTACTCTAGCTACCCTGGCTACCCTGGCCACCCTAGCTTCCCTGGCTACTCTGGCTACCCTGGCTACCAAGGCTACCCTGGCTACTCTGGTCACCCTGGCCACCCTGGCTACCCTGGCTTCCATGGCTACTCTAGCTACCCTGGCTACTCTGGCTAACCTGGCCACCCTGGCTACCCTGGCTTCCCTGGCTACTCTGGCCACCCTGACTACCTTGACCCAACCCTTCCTACCCTGGCTACCATGGCTACCCTGCCTACCCTGCCTCTACCCTGCCTACTCTGGCTACCCTGGCCACTCTGGCTACCCTGGCCACCCTGGCTACCCTGGCTAACATGGCTACCTTGGCTACTCTGGCTACCCTGGCTACCATGGCTTCCATGGCTACCCTGCCCCAAACCTGGCTACCCTGGCTACTCTGGCCACCCTGGCCACCCTGGCTACCCTGGCTTCCCTGGCTACTCTGGCTACCCTGGCTACCATGGCTTCCCTGGCTACCCTGTCTCAAACCTGGCTACCCTGGCTACCATGGCCACCCTGGCCACCCTGGCCACCCTGGCTACCCTGGCTTCCCTGGCCACTCTGGCCATTCTGGCCACCCTGGCTACCTTGACCCTACCCTGCCTACCCTGGCTTCCCTGGCTACTCTGGCTCCCCTGGCTACCTTGCCCTTACCCTGCCTACCCTGCCTAAAACCTGCCTACCCTGGCTACCATGGCTACCCTGCCCAAAACCTGCCTACCCTGGCTACCCTGGCCACCCTGGCTATACTTGCTACCCTGCCTACCCTACCTACCTTGGTTACCCTGCCTACCTACCTACAAATTTTTATCTATCATCCTCAGCGTACGCCAAATAATGTATTTTACAGGCAACATTTTGCTACCTTGGGTTACATTATTGCCATTTTCATAAGGATCTCTAATTTTTTTTGGAAATATATTATAGCATATGACACTCAGGAATAATGTAGCTTTGTATTGATGAAAGATTTTTTTAAATCGGTTCAGTAGATCCAGAGATTACCCCTTACAACGTCACAAACTCACAAACTTTACCTCTTTATAATATTAGTATAGATAGATAAAGTATACTATCTGTTCAGGTTATAAAGTAGCTATGTACAGAATTTCATCAAAATCTGATCTCGGTAATATTAGGTTAAGTAACTAGCTAACGGGTACCTAATAGTGTTTTGCAGAATAACCCCCGATTTTTCAAATAAGAATTTCATGTTGTTCATCAAACTCTACTTTAACTTGAAAACCTGTTAAGTTTCGCATTAAAATAGAGTGTGGTACGTTCTAAACTCCAAATATTCAATTCAGAAACCGGTCCTTAACGCGTGAATGATTAAAAATATAAGGATTGTTGTTTAAAAAATTGAAGGTTGGAAATCACACAGCAAATTTAAACGAATGTATAAAAAAAGAAACTAGTTATACATTTAATGGAATTTATCCATCCTACATAAAATATTGGATCTTGTGATCCAATATTTTATGTAGGATGGATAAATTCAAATTACAAATGTATGAATACGAGAAGATAAATTATTTATTTTATAATTAATGTGCACACAAAGCAGTGGCGGCCCAGTGGTAAAGGCCGCGACTTACAAGTTGTAAGTCGCGGGTTCGAACCCAGGCAGGCCCTTTACTTTGTGTAATTTCTTTCATCACCACTGCTCTCAAAACGGTGAAGGAAAACATCGGGAGGAAACCGGCATATCCTAGAACCAAAAATCCGAAGACATGTGACATCCACCAACCCGTACTGGGCCTGCGTGATGAATTACGGCCCGTTCCCACTCACAGAAAGGATGCCTGTGTCCCAGCAGTGGGAATATTAAAAGACTGATAATAATAATGATGTGCACACAGTATAATGCTAGTCAATTAATTCATATTGAGAAGGCTCAGTGAGCTTACTACATGTTCGCTAAACTAGTTCTCGTGGAGTGACAACAAACTCCACGGTAACTCTTGCATAGTATTTATCGGTACCTTTAACGACATAAAGTATTCACAATATTATAGAATCAAAATAACAAGCATAAGGCAAATAACATAGACTAGCACTTAAATCAATTTAACATATTAGGAATAAAGGCCATAATATGATATAGATTCAGTTTCAACATAACCATTAGCAATAATAAAGTTATAATATCAAATAACTTACGTTAGCCTTGTGTTGTCGATATTTCACAAAGTATTAAGACTTCTAACTAACAATATGTGACCTGTACTGGCTTGTACTTCACAAAAAAGTAAGTCAGCTTAACAATTACACAATATTTTAAATAAAATAATGTCGCGGTATCCCGCCATTTTATATATCGCTTTAATTAATCTCACAATTAGATGACCAATAATCAATTCTTATGTAATGAAACTGCTTTAAAACGTATCAAGACAATTAAGGAATTTAATATCACCTATTTAGTGTGCACGGTTGGCGCAGTGTTTGAGCGATTGACTGCTGCGCTGCGTGTCGCGGATTCAAATCCCGCACGGAACAAATATTTGTATGTCCTATATATAGTTGTTCCGGCTCTGGGTGTTTGTGTATGTGAGTTTATATGTTTGTAAACGCACCCACGATACAGGAAGAAATTCCTAGTGTGGGGAAAAGTTTTATAAAAAACAAAAATGTTATTCTTAATCAAAATTCGAAAGCCTCCTCCGGGGTGTACCCCCCATACCGCCGCACAAGAGTTAATTGCACGCCATGACCACCCCAGGGACCCAACCAGCACATGGGTGCCAGACGGGGGACCGGGGTTGCCATACACGGGGTATGGCAACCCTGGTCCCCCTGTGACGGGTCTGGGCAGTGGACCCGCCACCTACCACTTTTCGGCCGCAGGGTGGCCCCACCGCGTCTGTCCATGCCCCCGTGGCGACCCCGTAATGGAAGGGAGAGCGGCGCACCACGATACCGGAACTCCTCTCCCACCGCGACCTCCAACCCTCAGCCGCGATACCCTATGGGACCTGGAACGTTCCACACGACATTGCAGCCCACCTCAGTTGCGATGTTGCCTCTGTTACTAAGCGGCACCGCAACCTACTTGTTGGCCGCTACGTCGTCGGCTAAATCGACATTAGCCCTGACGAGCGGCCCTCCTCGGGTTCCTCTTCGCTTCACCGTGGGTGACCAAGCCAATGCTAATGAGCCCCACCGGGAGGGCAGATAGCCTCCCTAGTGGGACGATTCTGTTTTAAGGCGCAGAATATTCACCCTTCGCCTCAGCTGACATATCACAAAACTAAACATGAAAATCACAAAATTTCAACGATAATATGCCTTTTATAAATTAATCAGCTGTTATACCTACAAAATATCTAGTAGATAGGTACCTTCGAATATAAATTAAAAACTACCTGAGTACTCATAAAAAAATATCACTTTTTACACTTAGTTATACTGTTTTTGCTCTTTGAGAGGTACACAATTAGAAAACAATAAAATAAACCTGAAATGTAAGCTGTATTTTTATAAAACTTGTGGGCGGACTTGGCACCTACGCCCATAGCAATTTTTTCTTAGTGTTAAATACTTATGTAAGTTGTAGCATTTCGAAGTATTGTTGTATTTCAAGTTAAAATCGATTTATAAAAGAAAACAAAAGCCCTCATAACAGCATGACAATTCACAAATCCAAACTGCCTACAGATACGGCACTTTTAACAATAATGCGCCTTTTTTATGATAAAAGGAAACCTGGCAAGTCAACAGTATTTTTATAAACCTCTTGGGCGGGTTTGGCATCTACGCCCATAATAGTATAATTTTTTCGAAGTGTAATCAACGTATGTACTTACTACGTAGTCACTTCAATTTAAAATCGTGTTATTAAAAAAATCCAACTAAAACCGTGAGGATAACATCATGAAAGATCTAAACATAGTCTGCGTACACGATACGCCGCAAAATTACAACTATATACGCCTTCTATAATTAAACAGGCTGTTATACCGCCGAAATTGATGACATTTCCACTGTTTACAATAACACTGCTTTTTTCTTTTTCAATTGTTAGAAAATTATTATAATAAACCTGAAAAATCAACTGTAGCTTACATTTGTGCAAAATCTTTTGGGTGGACATGGTATGACCTTTGTTTTCTTACTGTTACTTATGTTGATTGTAGGTACTTTCAAATTAAAATCGTGGTATCAAAAATATCGAACAGCATGACAAATCACAAATCTAAACATAGCCTGCAGACACGATACGCCACAAAATTTCAACGATAATACGCCTTTTATAATTAAACCGGCTGTTATACCGCCGAAAAGAAGATTAACTATTGCGGGCTTAGACGGGACTACTCAATATTCATGGCACGACAACGGGGTGGACGTAAGCTCTCCGAAATTCTAACTCACTACTCGCTTGTGTTTTGCTATTATTCCACCTCTAAATTGTTCTAGAATGATGTAAGCTTGCTGTAATTACAAGTTATTTTGTGACCTTATAGTTTGAGGTTTATTTTAAACTTTACTAAGCTAGGTACATGATTTCTGTGTTTCAATTTGTTAGATAGATTTTCTCTCTTCAAATCGATAATGGTTGACCATTTTGATCGAGGAAACCTCAATTTTACCAAAAGACTGAATTCAGGGCAGGTCTGATATATATTTTCACCAGCAATACATATAGTGCTTTCAAAATGTGTAACAGAGGTTTCAGTGTAAATAGTCAACACGAAAATATTTGTTTAGTTAATAACCCTTGAGGAAGTGACAGGTACCCAATGTGAAAAACAACATCTGTTGTTTATTTAATTTCACTCACCACCGCACCGGTTTCCGAAGGCCTTATTAAATCTCTGATCAGTCAACCTGAGCTGTTTTAATTTTTTTACCGTATTCTACGCAATAATTTATTTAACATGGGTTTTAAGAACTAATTAAATAAAATAGGTATTTAAAATCTAAGAGGGGGCCATTAAATTTATTACGTACACCTAAACTCAGTACCTATGTACACGCCACAGTCGCAATATGACTCTAAAGCACCATTAAAAGTTTAAAGTTTCACATTAAGGCACCTATTGTCCAATTAATGGCACGCTGAAGTTAAACAGTACAACCAGTTTCAAATATCAAAAAGTCGCTAAGCCGTTTCACTAACTACCAAAGTTGGTTTCGTTGCGATATTAAGTTTAATAAGCAAAAAATCATACATTTTAATGGTTCGCAAACGTCGAGCTCAAGTTTTTATCGGCAAACGTTATGTATAGGTGTGTGTAGACACGTCCAGTGCGGGTGGCTCGTGGCTAGTCGCGGCGAGTAAACTCCCCCTTCGCCCGCAGCTCTCCGTGTAATCAATGTTTGCTTCAATTATAATGGGACAGGAACATATAAAATATTCCACATTTTTTTCCCAACTTCGGCCGTTAAACGTAGGCTGTGATACAGTTAATAATACCCGAAGATTCCTCAGGGACAATTTATAATCTGCATGGTAATGTGTTCGTCATAGAATTAAAGTTCCCTACAACGGCAGATGCTGCGACAAAATCGATAGAAATTTTGCACCGACAAAAACATCTAGCTTGCAAAAACGCTTGCACCGGCCGACTTCGGTATTCTTGTGGGCTTTTCACTTGGAAACTTTGAAACGCTATCCTAAGTAAAAAGGTAAGGTTCTTATATTTTTAAAGAAAAGAATATCTCCATAAGTTTGTATCAGCAGCAGCGGCCACGGGCCGAGTCACCCGGTTTACACTTTTCTCGAATGCTATTAATAAAGTTTGAACAATGCATTTTCAATTGCTTGAATGCTAATACTCTTCTTAGCAGAACTTTTGAAACAAAATTAAGGACAGGAGCGGTGTATTGAGTACCTACTTACGGTCAAATTTTAACCTCATAAATTCCTTAATCTTTTGAACTTATAATTGTAAAAAAACTTCTGTTTCCTTTAGGCACGGGCAAAAACTAAAACAAAATGTTTACTTTACGTAACGAAATTACGTAATGAAATCCGAACGTCGAATTTAAATGGGGCTATTTAAAAACTAAGCTAGTTAGTTCAGACCACTTTATTTTGCGTATAACACGACCGAGCAAAAACAGTGGATAGATAAGTGAACAAACTGGCCGGATAAACGACCTCCATCAGTGTTTCCGTTGTGAGAAGCAATTAATGGTTTACTGTACGGGAGGGTACGCTGGGGTAAAACCGCGGGAACCAGCAACAATTACCTTCCAGCGCTTTCACTTTTGACAAGACCTGAAGCATTTTCTACTTTGTTGAAAATTTCAAAACTGAAATTTTTTTTTTTATTCTGTGTTAATACTTTTTACAATGTAGGCACAGATTTTGCGTATCACGCTCAAAAAATATTTATTTGTTTTTAATTAAAAATCATTTGTACGAGCATATACTAAAATGATGTTTGTAAAATTTACGGGAAGTTTGCAACCAAAAAAATTACTCATCACTGCTGTGTTTGTTCAATGTGAAATTGAGTTGCACAGAAAATTTAATTTCAAACTACAAATAAATAATGTTTCGACAAAATAATATAGGAAAATCAGATGAAACTTAAAACGCAATTTTACATAATCATTTATCCTATTTAAATGACATGGAGTACATATTTTATTTGAACGCTTGACAAGATAGAACAACTGTATTTCACTTTAACTGATGCGACACAAACGCTTGTAGACATGCAAAAGTTTTATAAACAGAGTTTTCGCACAGATTCGAATTGTTCGGTCAAGCGTGAAGAATGCATGTGCCTTTCGGAATCCTCCACAATGCTCAAATTTAGAACTTTGTCGCGACTGAAGCAAGCGACCCTCAATAAAACGCTATATTGCTATCGCCGAACTTCTTGGCGTTCCTCGTTGCATACATTTTTACACGCGTATAAATATATTGCAGAGCAAGTTAAATTGGAAAAATTGTGGCATGCAAAAGTTGTGTAACAATCAGTGTTCGTGAGGATTACCAGTTTTTTGTAGAAATGATTAATATTTCATTCAACAGCAAAACGGAATATGGAATTTACGGAATTTTTATCAACCGTTTTCACGAAAGTAATTACAGAAAATCATATTACTCTTGATAACTCGTAGATAAATTCATTGTACATATTTTGTTTTACCTACCTACTACGTATTTGAAAAAAGCAATTATGATTATCCTTGTTTGTTAAACTGTTAAAGCATAATCAATTATTCAGTCTATATTGTTCCTAGTATACAGGCTTACTACCTGTGATACGGAGTGGGTCTTAAACCACCACGTTTGGTCCAATGCGGATTGGTGAGTATCACGTATCTTTGAAGTTTTGGTGCAAGGATATGCTGATTTCTTCACGATTTTATCCCTTATGAGAGCAGTGGTAATAAACAATTGAATCCATGGTAAAGTTAATTAAAACTGTAACTAATCATATATAACAAAACCATGCAACAATACCTCAGCATATCCCAGATTGCAAACATAATTTTATCGAGATTAGGCCACAGGCAGTTGTGCAATGAATTGTAATGCATAACAATACGTCCCCATTTTACATAAACATCTGTCGTCGATACAACATTTCCATGTTCGTTGCATGTCAACAGCATTCAAATCGAGTTGCCAGTGGCATCTTTGTGTCACAAGTGCATGTTCAGACGAACCGTTGCGCCGTGCGTCCCACGGGAGGGTCGTGGGCAGACGCTTTTCTCGCAGTACGTACCGGCAAAACGTCGCATCGGGGTTGTCAACTCTGAATATTGAAGTTGTATTCTTGTATTATTTGTTGTAAGAATGTTGTTTGTGTATTGTGCTTCTTGTATTTTTGTTTTACGTTTTCTTTATTTTGCTGTTTTCTGCCACATCAAGGTCACTTGACACAGTAACGTAATGTAGGTTTCAGTACCAACTCACCTCGTATTTGTCATAACTTTATGACTCTCTATAATGTAATTGATCTTCTAGAAGCGCTATTTTATATGCCGCTACATTAGCTACATTAGTAATATTACTGCTATTTTCAATGCAGTCATCGTATCGGAACGTATCGGCCGCCATGACATGACATCATAAAATCGGCATCCAGTCCACATCCTAGCTGCTTAAAGCTTAACATCTGTGTAACAGTAACCCGTATGTCACTTTGCCGCTTCCCAATTCAAAAACTAGTTTCCGAAATTGACGCTGGCAACACAGTCTTGCACCGATTGACGCTATTGCGCCGTCCGCCCGACTTGTTCTGCACTTTTGCTACGGGACTGTATTTACACAAAACAAGATTCCCGTTCCCGTCCCAAAGCGCCATGTTCTTTCTCGTTGATTTTCTTATTTTCACGTCAACGGTTTAGTTCAGTGCTTTACGCCCGTATTAGCCATTGTCAGGTTCACTTGTTTATAGCCAAGTAGTGTTCGGTTTGGGAGGAATTTAAGTGTAAAGTCGTAAAGTTTAGTTTTTAGGGTCCCGTAGCCAAATGGCAAATAATGGAAACCGTAAGAACTATGCTGTTGAAACTTGGTAAGTACTCTGTGAACCGCATTAAGATTTTCACACAAAAATAGAAAAAGAACTATAAATTTTGGGGGTTCTCCATACTTAGAACTAAAACTCAATTTTTTTTTTCATCAATCCCTTACGGGTTTATCTATGGATAGGTCTTCAAAAATTATATTGAGGTTTCTAATTTTTTTTTTTACAAACTGAATAGTTTGCGCGAGAAACACTTCCAAAGTGGTAAAATGTGTCACCCCCCCCCCCGTAACTTAAAATAAGAGAATGATAAAACTAAAAAAAAAAAATATGATGTATATTTCCAGGAAGTTTATTCCACCGAAAATTGGTATGAACGAGATCTAGTAAGCAGTTTTTTTTAATACGTCATAAATCGTAAACCGCAATTTAACAAGTACAGAACTCTTCGTGCGCGAGTCCGACTCGCACTTGGCTGGTTTTTTTTCTCTTTTGAAAAGTCAACATTATTTTTCTATAGTTTTCTTCTTTTCAAACCATGTAAAGGCAATAGGAATACCTATCGATTTTATTCGAGCATTTTCCCACTTCAATCAGCACCATCAATTTGCAAGTTTTACAATAAATTAATTAATCTGTTAATCAACTAATGAATAACTGTAAAAAATATGTGAATTTAATTTTCAATATGTAAAATAAGTTGCAATTAGGTAATAAAAATTCATAAGGACTAATTAAAATTTTAAATCAATTTACAGAGATACCTATTTTTTGGAATGATCAAGAGAATGAATAAGTTTTAGTAATTACCTAACTAGTTTTAAAACTAAATGGAATTAGAAAATTACGCTTTATACATAAATTAAAATTAAAATAGAAGAAAATTATTCCAAGTTTAGGCATGTGCTGTAATAATTAGCGTTTTTAGTTTATGTTGATTTTACGTCGGAATGAATTACATGATTTTTATTGAATTTAAATCTACACTGTACCACCGATGGACAAAGGCTTTCCCCAAATCCTTCTAGATACTCTTTTCCTGAATCAAATAT
The DNA here is from genome assembly GCA_964057195.1 of Orthosia cruda. NCBI lineage: Eukaryota > Metazoa > Arthropoda > Insecta > Lepidoptera > Noctuidae > Orthosia > Orthosia cruda. The sequence continues at coordinate 22,359,027 of OZ059826.1, read as the reverse complement.
TTCATCTGAATTTCTTAAAAGTTTTACATATCTATCCAAATTTATACTGCAGTGTAAAAGTTTTACACCGGTGAAAAATTTTGTCTCCGGTTAGATTTGCTTCGCCCCAGGGATGTCATCCAATCAACTCAGAATTTTCATCGATTTTATTCGGCCACGAACCAATCGGCCTAAAAGTTCGCTCGGTGACTAAAATAATTGTATCATCAACTGAAATAGTCAGCTAAGATGAGTGTATGTAAAAGATGATCTCAGAAAAAAAGCGGTGGGTCGCACCGTAACTTAAAAAGTGTATTAGGGGCGATTTCTGTAATGAGTATTTGCTGTTAAGGACGTGTCAAACGCTACTTTAGTGCCAGATTTTGACAGGTTTTCAGCTTAAAGTACAGTGTGACAAATACTCAACTTCAAATGCTTAATTCAGAAATCGGGGGATACTCAAGTAGTTACCATTTTCGTATATTTTATATGACTTATCGCACACTTCAGGCTTTTTAGGGTTCCGTACTCAAAGGGGACAAACGGCATCCTATTACTAAGACTCCACTATCCATCTGCCTGTCTGTCACCAGGCTATATCTCATGAAAAACAGAATAATATAAATATATAAGTGGAGCTGCCATACAAAATACGTGTTTTTTTTTGCCGTTTCTTGCGATAATGGTACGGTTCCCTTCGTGCGCGAGTCTGACTCGCACTTGCCCGGTTTTTTTGTATTAGAATGCTTATGCGATGTGCTGAGGCCCAGAGCGACTGTAATAAGCGCCTGCCTTGACGCTGTTAATCCGTTAGCTGTGTATGTTGCATGTGACGTCACTAAATCCCCTCAAAGATTGACAAGGGGACTGTACGCCTGGAGGATTTCATCCTAGACGTGACGGAGGCTTGTCCGTCATCACTACGACATCTGCCACACATTGAGCAAAGCGAACTAAGGTATGTATGCGGAGTTAGGAGAAGATTATTAACGTCTAACTATCACACATAACATCACGCCTGTATTTCCCGAAGGATTGGGCAGAGGTGTAGGGTACACCCAAATTTCACCAGTTATGTTTAAGTACCAGTAATGGGGAGGTGAGTCTATTGCCATCATCATCATCAACTGTCTATTAATGTTCCCACTGCTGGGACACAGGCCTCCTCTCTGTGAGAGGGAATGGGCCTTAATCACCACGCGGGCTCAGTGCATGTTGGTGGATGTCACATGTGTTGGCATTTTTGGTTCTAGGACTTGCCGGTTTCCTCACGATGTTTTCGTTCACCGTTTTGAGAGCAGTGATGATAAAATACTTTACTTAAAGTAAAGCGCCTGCCTGGGTTCGAACCCACGTTCCACAACTTGTAAGTTGCGGCCGATACCACTGGGTCACCAATGCTCTATAATATATTGCCATCAATCAGGCCCAAATTCGGACTCCTGGCGTTGTCCGGCGGTTGGCCGACCCGGGCATCGATCCCACGACCTCGTGCTCAGCAGTAGCGCTTGCGACTACTAGACCAAGGTGGCAGAAAACAATCATTTTAGTATTATATTGTTTATACCTATGACGACGACTGTCGCTTACCATTTTCACACCCGCACGACCCAAAATTCAGTAGATTTTTGTACTTTCCTTATTATTCTATGACTTAAAAAAATCTATAGATCAAAATGTATGTCGGGTTTAGTCAATAGTACGGACGTCAAAACAAATCGCAAATACGCCATCTGGCGGCAAAGCAAGAACAACTACGCATTGGCGCGCTTTCTCTAACCACTTGTGTGGAAGGGACAACAGAATATAGCAGTTGAGTACTGACAGCCTTAGAACTAACACGTCGTAGAATCAGTGTCGATCCGTAATATTAGTAAGCAAAATTGTAACTGTGACTATTTAAAATAAACCCAGTGTATCGAAAAATTTCTGTGGCTTCATTTGCACGATTATACCCACCGACCTGCCCACACACGATGTCTTAACCAAAGGGAATACATCCTCACTTCCCGATGGTTTGCATCTATCGGCCAGCCTTGATGCGACATGTATATAATTAAATTGTCTTTGAGATATCGTTTTTTAGGGTTCCGTACCCCAAGGGTCCAAACGGAGCTCGATTGCTGTCATTCACGTGTCCGTCTTTCTGTCCGTCGTCTGTCACACAGATTTTACAGCCAAATGGTTGGAGATACAGTCTTCAAATTTTCACAGTATAAATTGTTAAAAAATATTCTAAATGTTTTTTGATCTGCCTCATCGAATGGGGCATCGTTGTTTAGAGCTCGTGAGTAGATAAATACTGTGATTTAGTTGTAATGAGATGCCACCAAAGTAAGCATTTTTTCAAAATTTTCTTCCGATGAATTTTCTAAGAGGAGTTTCCTTAGGGTATTGCGGAATTATACAGCATCTGAAGGGACTTAAGTACTGGTTTTCCACCCAACTTCAGGAGTTCGGCCGTAATTCCATCATCACCCGGTGCCTTGTTGTTCTTAAGCTGTTTAAGAGCCATCCTAATCTCGTACAGTTTGTTCTATCTATCTAACTCTAGGGACGTTTGCTAGATTTACTGGTTGACGGGTTTACTGGTTGACGTGTACAACTGCCCATAGAATCTCTCGATCTCCCTCAGATGATCCGGTTTAGCAGATGTGTTCCTGTCATCATCGGTCTTCAGTTTCATAAGCTGGCTCATATTCACATCTCTTGCACAGACCTTGGAGCCCTTATTCCGCTTAATCGCGTCTTTAATATTTCCGGAATTAAAGCAGTGGAGGTCGCTTTTCAAGGACTTTGAGATCCGTCTATTTAGCTGCCAGTATTTCAACGCATCGTCTGAAGACTGCAGGATCATCTCACGCCTCTCCTTCATGAGCTTGAGAGGAGGATCAGTGAGCTTTTTGTTTATATCTGCACGGTAGGTTTTGAAAAACTTAGACCCGACCGTATGGACAGCTTCCACGAACCCATCGCTGTATTCGTCCACGGAGCTCCATAGGTCGGTGGGGCTTCGAAGAGCACTTAGAGCGCCTGGTCCCCCGCGTTGATAAGGCAGTGGGTGCTTTGCACAGACTGCTGCCCAACCTCGGGGGACCTCGCGAAGAAGTTCGCCGCCTCTACGCGGGGGTCGTGCGATCGATGGTCCTTTATGGGGAGCCTGTCTGGTCAAGCAGACTATCAGGCGTCCGACGCTGCAGGACTAAAGTTAATAGCCTGCAGCGGAAAATGGCCATTCGTATCGCACGAGAATACCGAACGGTGTCCTTTGAGGCGGCAACTCTACTGGCACGTTTTCCTCTGCTGGGCATTCTGGCGGACATGGACGCGAGGGTTTATAACCGAATTCGCGCCATCCGCCAGAATGGTGAAAGCGTGCCAGGAATCGCTGTAGTAAGGTTGAGGCGGCAGGAACGGCGACACGCACTCGAGCGGTCCGTAATATTCGCGTAAGCGCATTGTCGAAACCGTCCTGCCGCACTTCGAAGCCTGGCTGAAATGAGAAGAGCGCATCTCCTACAGGCTCACTTAGGCGTGAGTACACAGGGCACGGTTGCTTCGGTGAGTATCTGAATAGGATTGGGCGAGAGGCCACGGCTAATTGCCACCACTGTGGAGGCGACCTTGATTCTGCACAGCACACGCTCGAGAAGTGCTCAGCGCGGGCCTCTGAGTGGCAGGTCTTGATCGCCAGGATCGGGCGAGACCTGTTTCTGCCAGCAGCTGTGAGGGCCATGCTGGCAGAGACAGAAAATTGGAGGGAAATGACCTCCTTCTGTGAGACTGTGATGGCCCAGAAGGAGGCCGCCGAGCGGGAGCGTGAGGGATCCCGCTCGAATAAGAAGGCGTCGGGGAGGCATCCACCTCGATGCCTAAAACGCCGAAACCCCGCCTGCGTCACAAGCAGGTGGGACTCCGGGGTCGCGAGTGACTTCAGAAAGGACGGCAGGACAGTGGTCACGTGCTGCCGTACATAGCGTGGCTCAGGGGAAACAATTATTTCAGCTTCCCCAGGGATGTGCCCTAACAGGCGTTGCATAAACGGAGTTTCGGTTTGCGTTGCACAAAGGGAGTTTCGGTTTGTTCTTTTAAGAGGTGACGGGGCCCCTTCCAGGTGCTGATGGTGATCACCGGGGTGGTTTTACTGAAGTAAAAATCACTAAAACCAACCCACCCCACAATATCCCACACTCCCTGATCTTTTCCCTAAAAGTCCAGGCGCCTTTTGAAGGTATCCCCCCGTAAACCAAAAAAAAAAAGGCACTCAAACCAATTCTGGAGTTGAAGCTGAAAGCTCTCGGGGTTTTGGATCTGGATCTGTGCTGGACGGTGCATAGAATTCATCAGCCGGGACCTTTCAAGCTTGATATTAATGTTCAATGTGCCTCTTACCATGTGGTGATCAATCATGACAACGGTGAAGTGAGTTTTGAAACCATGCATGGCTCCAGAGATATTCTCATACTTGGTCTCTACCTCGTCGTCGGGGTGTGTCGAGGTCGGTGCGTAGACCTGTATAACCTTCAGCGAATATCTTAAGGATATTCTGAGTATAAGCTACGCCACACTAGTTGACACACTCTCGATCTTCACCATGTTGTTCACAAGGGACTTGTGGACGATTAACCCGACTCCACCCTGGGACTGCCGGTCACCCACTCGGAAATAGAGCAGGTTACCAGATTTGAGGGTTATCGAGTCTTCCCACTCTCTTTGGACTTCAGATAAACCTTTAATACTCCATCGTAACCATAGCCTTGACCACTACCGTAGTCGAGGGTAGATGTGCTGCCGGGTACTAGGGGCCGTTTTGTGCTATTAATTTCGGTAAGGCGTAATCACCACGCTTGGCAGGCGGGTTCGCAGCTCTGTGCACTTTAACAACATTAAAGTGCACAGAGAATGCTGCTGCCTATTCTCTGGTGTGTCCCTTAGTCGCCTCTTACGACACCCACGGGCAGTTAATTATGGGATGGTGAAATTTACGTCTGACATCATACGGAATGTGTTATTTTGATGTATAAGCTATATTTCTGTAAAGTTACGTCAATATTCGTTTAGTAGTTTTTGCATGTAAAACATCCGTCTTCACAAACTTTAATTTTTATAACAGTATCTAGTAAGATTTAGTTGAAGCACGGATTAACAGATTCTTAATTCAAATTGAGAGCCGAAATGTGGGTGTAATAAAGGTGTACCTCTATCTTACCCTCCGGGGAATACAGGCGTTATGATATGTTTTTGTTTAATTCAAATGTATGGTGAATTTGAATAACACATAGGTTATAATTTATGAAGATATTGGGAGAAGTGCTAATACCACGCGGGCGGCAGATAGTGGTTTATAAATAAGGCCCGAAATCTTTACCCTGTATTAAATTTATCGCTATAGGATGTTATAAAATTGATTGTAAAGTCAACGTTCCGATACGTTTGTCTTTCTATTATGTGGCCCCGTCGTATGTTCCATCGGCAAACATTTGTAGAACGTGATTCAACTTAAAAGGATGGATTTATGTTACTATACTGGCTTTTGGAATCGAGAGAACTAACTTTATTTACAAGTATCTTTGAAAACAAATAAGATGGATGTTACAAATTCATGAAGTTGCATGAGATAGTTGAGATACTGAGTCTCTAGACAACCTAGTCAGTAGTAGATATGAATAAAAATATGGTGAAGTTTGTACTTTCCAGGGTTTGGCATTAGAGATAGCTATTTTTTATAGTTTTATTAGAATTTGAAACTTACCAGCTTTTATTGCTGGAACTTTTCTATGTTTTACAAGAACTCGTGGAAACATTGATGTAGAATTCACATGGCATTTAAAAAGCTCCTACAAAGATAGATGGCCTAAATTAGATGTAAAATGATGGAGCAGTGAGATCTCTGCTTTACAAGTTCAAGTTTAAACTTAATTACAGACCAACATTAGTTGGTCCTTTGTGTATTAATGAAATAACTTGCAAGTAACTATCACACTGTTTCAAGTTTAAAGCAAGCGAACACATTCGATAACAGAGATTGTAACTTAGTAAGTTCTTGACGTGTCCCTAGACATTATCAGTATCGGTATTCAAAAGATCAGTATTGACACCGTCCAAGCGGCGGCGACGGGACGCACGGGCTCGGGCTTCTACATGCCGTTATGTTTGGACGCTTAAAGGATTGTCACAGGCGCCACCCGACGACTATTAATAGACTAGATACGACTAGAATATTCCAACTGACATCACCGGGATCCACTGTCTTGCGAATCTTGAATAGAAGCCTCCACAACAACTAAAGGCTTCCTGAATTTTGAGCAGTTGACGTAAAGACAACGGCGAACAGGAAACAACCTTCAGCATAATAAAAGTAACTCTATCTCTTTTGTGATTAAAACAATGGAGTCCGTCGTCTCCGACGTAACGACTTTGAAAAGTAATTTTGTTTTCGTCGCCCCTTTGATTGATGCGAGTTTTTTCGACATTATTTGATTTAGCGTGTAATTAGTGTGCGTAGAGCGCACTGGTCTGCTTAGCGAGCGTGGCCGCTAAGCGTGCTCATTTGTATCACCGCCCACCATTAGTCCGGCTCACCAATGCTCACGTTCATTTATATACCTATCCGAGAAAATAACTATCACACCACCACCGTTTAGTTCCACAAGAAACTACTAATTGATCGGCATAAAGAAACCAACAGTATTTTCCGATTCAATAACGAGCAAATTACTGGTCATTCATAAGTCACATGGCGGTTTATTCGAGAAGTTGACTAATGCCGAGCTAATCACGCGCCTTTGTAAGTTAAGCACGATAAATGATTGTAGTTACCTTTGTTTAATTGAGCGTTTGCGATAGAGGAAGAAAAGCGAATCTTTGGTGAAATAGGCTAACGCGACGTGGCTTCCCGCCGCGCGCCTCACCGCCGAGCACCGCGCCGGCCATCCGCGCGCATAATGACGCCAATTAGTCCGTGTCACCGCACCTAATTTATGTTAGGACCGGCCGAACCGCCCCTAACTTTTCTCATAAATAAGCCACTTGCAAAAAACAAGCAACCAGTATGCATTCAATGATAAAGCTTCGAATTGATAGCAGCGCCAACATTGTACGGCCTTTACATTATAAAGGCTCATTCATGCGGTATCCTCTGCCATAATATCAACATAGTTGTTTGGCCTGCTCGAAATATCTACCTAAACTGATGATTATTTTGCAATGGATAACAACGATACGGGTACAGCAAACGATGCTATCGGCGGCCATGTGTTGAAATAAAATACTTCGCGTTAAATTCGACCGTTCCGTATTTTACTGAATGAGTATCTACGGACGTACATGTAGAATGGCAATAGCCTCTACAGAATGGCTCCTTGCACTAAGTGCCCATAATTTTAGGACATTTTCATTTAATGGCACTTACAGCTACCAAGTCTTCGTACCCTAATGATTTCTAATGACGTGCCGTAGCGACGCTTAGCGTTTACTTTGGGAAATACCAAGAGCTTATAATGGTTCGAATTACTAACAAACCATTGACACAGAAAAACAATGAGAAACGAAAAATAAATTTTCTTCGTAATGACTTCAAGTTTTCTTTCTATATTGTTGTAATTTCCCTTATAGTCGTTTACTGATGTTGTTTAGAGTCAAATAAAAGAATTGGAGGTCATATCATAACTTCGGCTACCCATAAATCTCTCTTTTGTTTGTGAGTGTCGTCGTAATACGTGATTAAGATTATTATTATTGTATTATTATTATCTATACCAATATTATAAAGAGAAAGATTTTTTTTGTTGGTTTGTTAGGTTGTTTGTTTGTTTGTACCGAATAGGCTCCAAAACTACTGGACTGATTTTCAAAATTCGTTCACCGTTGGGAAGCTACTCTATCCCCGGGTGACATAGGCTACTTTTTATCCCTGTATTCTCACGGAAACGGGAACTACGCGGGTGGAACCGCGAGGCGTCCTCTAGTTATAAATATATAAGTAGATCAATGAAGCAACTCAAATAATCACAATTCAAACAATATCAAAGCAAGCAGACAAACAAACGAAACAATTAAATAACGCCCGTAACCGATATAACAACATTTGTCAAGTTATTGGATTACAGTAATGGGGTAACAAACTATTGCCGACGCGGTACAGATTAGTTTATTGAATTTACATTATTAGTATTATTACTCAAACAGCAACAAAGCTGCTCACGAATCAATTAGGTGATCCGAAAGCCCGGTGCCGGATAAAAGCGACGGTATTCTCTTTATACTCGCGGTTAAAAGAATTCAATTACATAATACTAAGAAGATTAAAAAGGCTAACACAACTCCTTTGAGATGAGATAAGGTGGGTAGCTATTTAATTATTGGAAACGTTTTCCGTTCCGCAACGCTCACCCGGTTAATTTTAAGTTTGAAGCTAAACCGATTCGACGACGCAGAATTAATTTCACTTCATAAATTCTTTGATCGCTAAATCCCTGATAAATGCTGTTGACTGGTGTTTTGGTGAAACTAATCTGAGCATACTCTACTACCTGAAGGGATAGTTGTTCTGCAGCCTTCTTGAGTCTACCATTATTATTTCAAAGTTAAATGTCTTAGCTGATGCTCATGGCATTTTATGAAAGATAAACTTGAACAAAATATGGTAATTCAGTTTCAGTAAATTTCAATCACATTTTTAGAACCTTTTTTTCAATGTTCTCGTCTACTTCTAAACAAATAAAAAGATCAAGAACGAAAAGTAAAAAGTTGTCAAAATTCATATTAGAAATGAATCAAATTAGATTATTACTGAACAACTTTTGCTCGGAAGTGGTTTCCCTGATAAAAGGGAGAGTAATAAATTATATGAATGTTAAATAAAGTACTTTGTAAAACAGTAACCGTTATTATTTCGTTTTCGTACAAAAGACTTTTTTATAAAAATTGTTGTAAATTATACTTACTCGTTAATATTTTTTGCGTATCGTTTTTTATTTGAATTTAGAACAGTTATGTCTTTTTTCGAATCCGTGGCAGTTAAGCATCAAAAAAAATGTGAGTTTTCAGTTAGTGGCACTTTTTTAAATAACGTTCCATGTCGCTACAGTAGGAAACTTTAGTAAGTAGGTGTCTCATGGAGGAGTTTGTATCAAATGAAAAGAAACAGAAAGTATAATGAGTGGTTTTATTTTGTACATTAATATTTAAGAATGCTTTTGTTTAGTTTCTTCGTGGGCTTAGCTTTGCGTAGGTAGCAACCTAAGAGTATTTTAAGAAATCTCCAAAGTTATTACAAAAATAGATTGTTTAAGAATACTCACTCAATACTAAACATTTAATATTAATCAATCTTCCTTGCTGTTATTAATTATATATTTAATTTCTTCTTCTGTAAGGTTTTTCTTCTCGAATGGAAACTCTGGGTGGTTGTACCATTTAGCTGGAGTTCTGAGTCTGTAGTTTTGATTAAATCCAGATATTTTTTTGACTTCTTCTGGAGTTAGTTTGAAGTCTTGGATGGCAAAGTTCATGTAGATACGATGAATATTCGTCGAGCGAGGTATCGCCACGATGTTACGATCCAGCTAAAACAATAAAATTATGAAGTTATGACATGTCTCCTAAAACTAAACTCAAAGTAAAAAAGTGTCCATGTAATTTAAATAAGTAGAAATTCATAATTTTAATTCAACTGTTAAACTTTGTGAACAGGAACGAAATTGCCGTAAAAAGGGGAAAATATCGCCTCGGGAAACTCACGGAACTCGAGATAAAGCTTTCAAATAAGCTATCATAATATGATTTATTACAGAAACATAGATCCTTTAACATAACACTACGCCGTATTTATAAGCGTACGTGTTCACACAAGCTCATGTAACTTTGGGAACCACTTGAATAAATATAAACGATTTTCCACTCCTAGACGCAATCAAAGCCAAAGGCCCCAATTGGGCCCGTGTACCTCAACTTTAGGGTTAAAATGAAACAAGTTGGAAGTGATGTTGACACGTATTTAGAGCTGTCACCTCGTCAAAGGTAGGGATAGTACAAGTAAATGGGCCGAAAGGATTTCGTATGCCGATTAGGAGGGAAGAATCGAGGGAATTAGGCCTGTCAATGTATTACAATGCCATTTTGATTTGTGTTGGAGTTAAATTATTTGGGAGCGGCAAATATTTAGGTATTTTGTTTGTTGACGCAGAATTTGTGTGTTTTTTTTATTTCATGCTAACAATGATTCCACTGTGTGTTGAGATTAGTTCATTTAAAAATACATCATGACCCTTGAATAGGTTTATATCCACATGTGATCCGTCTTCAAAGCGAGAGTGAGCAGGAATCTTATGCGTTCACTCGTTTCGTCGTTATCCAATTAAACCATATCCATAGCTTACCATCAAGCAAGATAGAGTTGTAAAGAAGGCTCACCAGGAATATAAAAAAAAAAAAAATGATTCTTGAAATATAATTAAAAAAACACTCACCAAATATCTGAGCAGTAGTTGCGGCACAGTCCTGTTGTACTTCGTTGCCAGTTCTTGTAACAAGGGGTCGCTAGCGCGGGGTCCCGGCGCGTCCTCTTTCCTGCCGAGTACAGCCCCAAATGGACTGTAACCCATCACTAGCACTGCGTGCTCCTGGCACCAGTTCACCAGCTCATCATGGGTTATTGTTGGGTTCACCTGATCAATAGGAATAGCACATTAGCAATCCCGATATTGAAGATTAGTTAATAAAATCTATATTAAAATTATAAAATTGGTATTCTGGAAGTTTTTGAAAACTACAACAACGCTGAGTGTCGTGTCATATGGTACTTTTTATCCCTGAATATATGTACTGATCTTACGAAAAAAACTAGTTACTCATAAATAAAAACCGATATAAAATACTATAAATACAAACCAATCTGATACAAAAGAGCAACGATAAAAATCGTAAAAGAATGAATATAAAACCTTAAATTATTGGAGAACAATCCAGGGTTTTTATTTTCTGTACACTGTGTTCAAAAATTGCAAACGATTTCGGTTTTCATAGCCGAAGCGAATTGCAAAACCTACTTTCTTTTTTTTAAACGTAAAGCTTGGTGTGCACTAGATCAAAAGATTTGCTCACTCACCAGTCGATTGAAACATGGTGATTGGTATTGTTGTTGTCAATGGTTGTTAGACGTACCATTCAAGTAGTGAGGAGATTGTGTAGAGTGATCTTGTGGAGGTACATATATAGACTTAATAGCTGTTACCCGCGACTACGTCTGCGTAGCATTAGTACTTCCATAAGCCTATTTTTTATAACGGGTATTAATATTGTAAGTGTGTGGCCCGCCTTACTAGAGAAATTATTGATTCACCAATAAAGCTTCCACCCCCATAAGGATGATAAAAACATCCTATGCCCTTCCCAGGGTCTCAAACTATCTCCATACCAAATTTCATTTAAATTGGTTCAACGGTGTAAGCGTGAAAAGATAACAGACAGATAGAGTTACTTTCGCATTTATAATATCAGTATGGATTTGTAGCTAATAAATTAAAATATAATTTTTCTTGTGATTTCGTTCCCGTGGCCTATGCAACAGAAACGATATATATATTTCAGGGATAAAAAATAGCCTAAGACAGTGTGGCTTTTCATCATAAAAATTTGTCGTTACCGGATCGGCAGCCTAATTGCGTAAGTGAATTCGGCAAGGCCTTTGCCTTCAAACGACCAATCACGTGCGAGATGAAAGACGCATTGTTGATTTCCGTCTATGTGATTAACCTATTCATGGGGTCAAATCCCTCGCCTTGCCGAATTCACTTACGCAATAAGGCTGGGTCTTCTAGAGATTACCTTTTACAAACATAAGTGTACATAATTTATCGCCATTTTATTTGGTTATATAATATTAGTTTAGATACAATTTTCAAATATGTTTTTATTTTATATTATTTATTTATTTATTATATACTTTATTGTACACCAAGATAAAAACAACAAACATACAACATGCGGCCGTATCGCGTTCTGCGATCTCGTCCAGGCAACCCAGAATGGAGAGAGATAGCCTGGACACGACATGGGGTTGCACTTGGTGCAATTTTAAAATTAAATAAGTTACAAACATAGGAAGCACTAAATATAAAATACTAAAATAGATACATAAATATAAAATACTAAAATAGATACATAAATACATACATACATTTATATAGGCAAGAAAACAATATAGCTCCAACAAGAACCAGGTCACAGTGACAGGTAGTGCTCCTTTACCAGTTTTTTAAAGATCGGTAGTGATTGCACGCGTTTTATTGTCACAGGCAATGCATTCCATAGACGAGCGGCCTGGACAGTAAAAGATTTGTCTAGGAAGATAGTGGAATGCATTGGCATTTTAAGTTTCATGTTATCCGATGACCTAAGAACTTTCGTGTGTGAGTCACATAAAAACTGAAATCGGTTTTTGAGGTAAAGAGGGTTAGACGGGAAAAATAGTATATTATACAGGAGGCATAGAATATGATCATTCCGGCGAAGGCGAATTGGAAACCACTTGAGTTTTTGGCGGAATTCAGAAACATGGTCATATTTGCGCAAACCGAATATGAACCTTATACAAACATTTTGAAGTCGCTCAAGTTTATCAAGTTGTACTTCAGTGAGGTCAAGATAGCTGGCATCAGCATGATCAAGGATGGGTAGAAGAAGAGATTGTGCAAGCGCAATCCTGGTAGCAGTCGGCAGAAAATTACGCAGTCGTCTCAGAGATCCAGCAGATGCGAATAGCTTGCGGCTAACTTCCTGTAGCTGGGCAGTCCAAGAGAAGTTCTTGTCAATAAATATCCCCAAGTTCTTCACCTTCTCGCTAAAGGGTACAACAGAGTTATCAAAATAAACTTGAGGAAGAGTCGTCCAGTTGATCCTTGAGACCAACCTTGAACTGCCCACCACCAGAATTTGCGTTTTTATAGGGTTCACCGTAAGTCCATACCTCTTGCTCCAGTCGCATATACGGGCCAAATCACTATTTATAGTCAAGATAGTCTCAGATAGATTATCAAGAGGAGATCGCGTGTAAATTTGAAGATCATCTGCATAAAAGTGGTAGGAAGAAATTAATTCGTTGGATATTGAGTTAATAAAAACTGCGAAAAGTAAGGGGGATAGAACGCCGCCCTGAGGTACCCCGGCAGATGTACTACACCAGGAAGACAAGGTCACTCCGATGCAAATACGTTGTCGGCGACCAAACAGGTAACTAAGAAACCATTCAACAACCGATGGAGATATGTTAAGTGAACAAAGGACGCCAAGTAAAACATCGAAATCCACGGTATTAAAGGCATTACTGAAATCCAGTAGAGCCAAAACCGTTACATTGCCCATCTCCATGGCAGACCTTATATCTTCCGTAATATTCAGAAGCGCTTTAGTTGTGCTATGACCAGGGCGGAAGCCGGACTGGAAGGGGTTAAGGAGATTATTTTTGGAGAGAAAGGTGCTTATTTGGTTGTGGATTAACCGTTCAAGGACTTTGGATAGGAATGGCAAGACGGATATTGGACGATACTCAGAGAAGGATGTGGGTTTGGACTTTTTAGGTAAAGGAATTACTTGAGCATCTTTCCATGAGCTTGGAAAGACACTGCTAGACGCAGAGAAATTGAGGATATGGCAAATGACGGGAAGGATAATAGATGGGAGTAGCATTTTACGGCTGATACAGTCGCTTCCTACTGCATTTGACGAAATCGATAGTATGCTCTTCTTAACATCACATTCAGAAAATTGACCAAAAACAAATGGAGAATAACTGGGAGTCGGAAGAGATGAAAGATGATTCAGTGTATTTAATTTAGTTGTCCTATCAAAATTGGACGAAGCAGTAAAATGATTATTCATTGCGTCAATGTTTACATCTTTAGGAATAGTTTCTTGTCTAGATTTACCGACTCCCAATGATCTAAGAAATTTCCAAACTTTGGAAGCGTCCCCATTTTGGACAGAATCATGAATATGTTGGCGATAGGCATTCCTACACATCTTATATTTGAACTCGTGGATTTTGAACAATATCAGATCGAACATTTCATACGATTTCTGCTACAAACGGTCCTTATTGTAATATTAGTTTAGAAGATAAACATACCTCAATCTGTAGAACCGCAGGCCTGATATTGGAGTTGTCCCAGAGTCTTTGCATCTGCGTGAGGTTGAAGTTGGAGACGCCAATAGATCTGGTGAGGTTCATTTTCTTGGCGTCCTCCATGCCCTTCCAAGTTGTCAGGTAGTCTGTGTCACTGATGGAGCCGTCTTTCTGAGAAAACATATTTTTAATATAAGAAAGTGTTAAAGATTTAGTGGGATTTAATATTACAATTCCTCATCATCATCATCAGCGTTTTTATGTTCCCACTACTGGCGTGTGCGTGTATCTTATACTTAATCGTACTAATGTTATACAAGCTAAATAAAACTATTTAAAAAGTGAAAGTTTTTGAATACAGATTTACTCTTTCACGCAAAAACTATTGAACGGATTTTAATGAAACTTTACAGTAATATAGCTTAAATACCAGAAAAAAAGAAAGTAATTTAGGGCATATGCATAAAATCCCGTTGCTGCGCCGCGCCGCAACGCATGGCGTCCTCCACTCGAATACCCCAAAACGGACAAAGATTTCAATAAATCCAATCCATATTATCACATTGCAGACCCATGTTTGTTAGTCAAGAATGTTATTGTTCAGGTGAAACGTAAAGGTGAAAAAAATTGGATGAAAAGAGATTGCATGTAGCAGAGATAAGAATGTTTTGATTGATGTGCGGAGTGACGAGAATGGATAAAGTGAGAAATGAGTATATTTGAGGCAGTTTGAAAGTGGCGCTAGTGACAGAAAAGTTGAATTTGTCCTGGTATGGTCATGTGATGAGGACGGATGAAATGCATGTCACTAAAAGACTTATGAATATAAATGTGGATGGATGGAGAGGGAGAGGAGGGCCAAAGAAATGATAGCGTGTTGCGCCGACTCCAAGTAAGATGATGATGTCCTGGGTACAAACATAGCTGCGTTTTTTTGTACAGCAGGGAAGGAAAAAATTGACGATATGCGGACCGTAATATCGGTATTTATACCTTGATGTTTATTCACGAGTTCTCTCACGTCTCGAACTTTTGACCCCCATAGCGCCACGTGAAAATACTCAAAAATATACCTAGTATTCTTTTAAGTATTACGGAAGTCAGGTATACCCGTAAAATGCACGTGATCCAATACGTACTACAGCCAGAAGGAATAACTCTCTTGATCAATCAGTGATTTAACCAGGAACCCAAAAATATATATTAGATAACTTTTACAATAATTGGGCAGAACTTTATTAATTATTTACTCCAAAACTTCGAGCCATTTGTAGCCCTTGGTTCTCGCCCTTTGGATAAGGTCAAAGCAGGGTCCGTAAAACGTAGAACTTTAATGTTCCTATGACATAGTTCATACAGGTAAAGTGAGTTAAACTTAGAAACAAGGGTTCTCTGGAAGTTAGTAACCTAGCTACGATCTGACTGTGTAACATTAAGTAAATGAAAATGTATATATTAATATGTAAGTATACGTTCTGTGTCTGATACCGTTGAAAGGCAAACATGTTTGAAACATGATTTAAATGCTTCGATGTCTTTTTGTGGATCGCTATGTAATTACTGCTATAATTATATTTACAAAGGACTGGCCGGAAGAGGGGAAGAATGGCTCTGGAGGATAATTATACATTTAGGAAGGTCTTTAAAGTTTGTAGAAACACTACCCTTGGGTACAAAGGGTTGTATTTCATTCCCTTACGAGCTGCTACTTATACGAGTAGGTAGAGTAAGGGAGCTTCCTGCTGGCACGACGCCATTTAAATTGCGTCGTTAGGCGATATCGCGTAAATATTTTTAACCGACTTCTAAAAGGAGGAGGTTCTCAATTCGACCTCAAAACTCTTTACTAGATGAACCGGTTTTAATGATACTTATTTCCATTATATTTAAATCTGGTGAAGATCTTATAAAGAACTTCGGAGATATACAACAGAGCTCTTCAATAGACAAAGAAAAATCTCTCGGGATTGCTGAAATCGCATGTTTGTTTATTGTTTACGCCATTTCATAACATAGCATCACGCCGCTACGCTCTAAAGAGATACGCAAATGTGTTAAATTTTCCCTGTTACACCCTCATTTCACCGGTTAATTTCATTCGGGTAATCTATTAATTTTTTTTTATTCAGGTAATCTATTCTGGCATAACATTGTAAATTATGGGTACCTTACTATAGAACTTGCTTAATATGTCATCACCATCATCATCATTTCAGCCGAAAGACGTCCACTGCTGGACATAGGCTTCCCCCAGGCGTCGCCACATTGACCGATCCCGTGCGTCTCGCATCCAGCGCCTTCCCGCAACCTTAACCAGGTCATCAGTCCACCTAGTGGGAGGCCTTCCAACGTATCGTCTTCCGGTTCGCGGTCGCCATTCCAGAACTTTTCGGCCCCATCGGCCATCCGTTCTGCGAGCAATGTGCCCTGCCCACTGCCACCTAAGTTTGGCAATTCTTCGGGCTATGTCGGTAACTTTGGTTCTCCTGCGGATATCATCATTTTTGATGTGATCACGCAAGGAAATTCCGAGTATAGCCCTCTCCATTGCCCTTTGGGTGACTTTGAGCTTTCTGATAAGGCCCATTGTGAGCGACAACGTCTCGGTCCCATAGGTGATCACTGGCAACACAAACTGGTCATAGACTTTTGTCTTGAGACACTGCGGTAAATTGGACGAGAAGATACCGCGCAACTTCCCGAACGTCGCCCAGGAGAATCGGATTCGACAGTTAATAATACCACACTTAATATGTACCACAACTAAAAAGAAAAATGTCTAAAAAGCAAGAAACAAAAACAGAATTTTTCACCAAAAAAATCAACAGACTTTAAAGGCAAAACACAAAAAAAATGCAAAATAACTTTCGTGTCCGAAGCCGGTGTCTTTGCAATTCTTTTTTATCATTTGTCGACACCGACTTCCGAAAAAGATTTTGTTTCTCTCTTTTTAGTTTTATTTCACTTTATTTTTTATTTTTGTGGTAAATTGTTTATGATAGTTTCTGCGTTTATGATGAGTTGCAATGCGACTCTGAAGCCTCACCACAAGCTATTGCCTCATCTTTTTTCTTGCTCTTTGTGCAAAAACATCTGCACCAAGAAAGACATTTACAAGGCCAAGCTAATGTTGGCCAATGGCTTGATCCGGTCAAAGCGTAAATAAATACATATATTTATGGAATTTTCGACACGAAAAAGAAGATCAAATGCCTCACTTGGCCAATTTTATTTTAGACCAATCGTTTAAAACTATTTATTAACTAATATTTTAACAGGTATAAAATCCTGATGGACGTTACTATGCCTCTCTAATAAACAACGTTATTTTAAGCACCTTTAATAACACAAGTCTTGTCATAACAACTTTTCAGAGAAAATATCGTTGTAAAGATAAAACTCTTCGAACATTTTAAAATGAAAACATGAGGAAAAACTTCGCAAGTTACCCAGAAGTCCTTCTTTTAAACTTAGGTCAAATGTTTCTAACAGGAATCACTTTTCTTAGTAATTCTTTAGATATGGATTCAGCGTGTAGCTAACTTTTTAAATATCATGTTGTTGTTAGAATTATTATTTAAGAGCTTTTAGGTAAGTAATAACAACCACACGAGTCGGTATTCAAGGTTAAGCAACGCTTGCTAAAGTACATAGAAGTGTGATAATCCATTACGTACAGAGACAAAGAAAGACAAAGACAAAAGACAACAATTCTTTATTTCAACTAGGCCATTAAGCGGCAGTTTTGAACGTCAAAAATATATATTACTAGCTGACCCGGCAAACTTTGTTTTGCCATAAAAACACCAAACATTCATCTACTAAATATCCTACCTACCCTACCTACCCTACCTACCCTACCTACCCTACCTACCCTACCTACCCTACCTACCCTACCTACCCTACCTACCCTACCTACCCTACCTACCCTACCTACCCTACCTACCCTACCTACCCTACCTACCCTACCTACCCTACCTACCCTACCTACCCTACCTACCCTACCTACCCTACCTACCCTACCTACCCTACCTACCCTACCTACCCTACCTACCCTACCTACCCTACCTACCCTACCTACCCTACCTACCCTACCTACCCTACCTACCCTACCTACCCTACCTACCCTACCTACCCTACCTACCCTACCTACCCTACCTACCCTACCTACCCTACCTACCCTACCTACCCTACCTACCCTACCTACCCTACCTACCCTACCTACCCTACCTACCCTACCTACCCTACCTACCCTACCTACCCTACCTACCCTACCTACCCTACCTACCCTACCTACCCTACCTACCCTACCTACCCTACCTACCCTACCTACCCTACCTACCCTACCTACCCTACCTACCCTACCTACCCTACCTACCCTACCTACCCTACCTACCCTACCTACCCTACCTACCCTACCTACCCTACCTACCCTACCTACCCTACCTACCCTACCTACCCTACCTACCCTACCTACCCTACCTACCCTACCTACCCTACCTACCCTACCTACCCTACCTACCCTACCTACCCTACCTACCCTACCTACCCTACCTACCCTACCTACCCTACCTACCCTACCTACCCTACCTACCCTACCTACCCTACCTACCCTACCTACCCTACCTACCCTACCTACCCTACCTACCCTACCTACCCTACCTACCCTACCTACCCTACCTACCCTACCTACCCTACCTACCCTACCTACCCTACCTACCCTACCTACCCTACCTACCCTACCTACCCTACCTACCCTACCTACCCTACCTACCCTACCTACCCTACCTACCCTACCTACCCTACCTACCCTACCTACCCTACCTACCCTACCTACCCTACCTACCCTACCTACCCTACCTACCCTACCTACCCTACCTACCCTACCTACCCTACCTACCCTACCTACCCTACCTACCCTACCTACCCTACCTACCCTACCTACCCTACCTACCCTACCTACCCTACCTACCCTACCTACCCTACCTACCCTACCTACCCTACCTACCCTACCTACCCTACCTACCCTACCTACCCTACCTACCCTACCTACCCTACCTACCCTACCTACCCTACCTACCCTACCTACCCTACCTACCCTACCTACCCTACCTACCCTACCTACCCTACCTACCCTACCTACCCTACCTACCCTACCTACCCTACCTACCCTACCTACCCTACCTACCCTACCTACCCTACCTACCCTACCTACCCTACCTACCCTACCTACCCTACCTACCCTACCTACCCTACCTACCCTACCTACCCTACCTACCCTACCTACCCTACCTACCCTACCTACCCTACCTACCCTACCTACCCTACCTACCCTACCTACCCTACCTACCCTACCTACCCTACCTACCCTACCTACCCTACCTACCCTACCTACCCTACCTACCCTACCTACCCTACCTACCCTACCTACCCTACCTACCCTACCTACCCTACCTACCCTACCTACCCTACCTACCCTACCTACCCTACCTACCCTACCTACCCTACCTACCCTACCTACCCTACCTACCCTACCTACCCTACCTACCCTACCTACCCTACCTACCCTACCTACCCTACCTACCCTACCTACCCTACCTACCCTACCTACCCTACCTACCCTACCTACCCTACCTACCCTACCTACCCTACCTACCCTACCTACCCTACCTACCCTACCTACCCTACCTACCCTACCTACCCTACCTACCCTACCTACCCTACCTACCCTACCTACCCTACCTACCCTACCTACCCTACCTACCCTACCTACCCTACCTACCCTACCTACCCTACCTACCCTACCTACCCTACCTACCCTACCTACCCTACCTACCCTACCTACCCTACCTACCCTACCTACCCTACCTACCCTACCTACCCTACCTACCCTACCTACCCTACCTACCCTACCTACCCTACCTACCCTACCTACCCTACCTACCCTACCTACCCTACCTACCCTACCTACCCTACCTACCCTACCTACCCTACCTACCCTACCTACCCTACCTACCCTACCTACCCTACCTACCCTACCTACCCTACCTACCCTACCTACCCTACCTACCCTACCTACCCTACCTACCCTACCTACCCTACCTACCCTACCTACCCTACCTACCCTACCTACCCTACCTACCCTACCTACCCTACCTACCCTACCTACCCTACCTACCCTACCTACCCTACCTACCCTACCTACCCTACCTACCCTACCTACCCTACCTACCCTACCTACCCTACCTACCCTACCTACCCTACCTACCCTACCTACCCTACCTACCCTACCTACCCTACCTACCCTACCTACCCTACCTACCCTACCTACCCTACCTACCCTACCTACCCTACCTACCCTACCTACCCTACCTACCCTACCTACCCTACCTACCCTACCTACCCTACCTACCCTACCTACCCTACCTACCCTACCTACCCTACCTACCCTACCTACCCTACCTACCTACCCTACCCTACCTACCCTACCCTACCTACCCTACCCTACCTACCCTACCCTACCTACCCTACCCTACCTACCCTACCCTACCTACCCTACCCTACCTACCCTACCCTACCTACCCTACCCACCCTACCCTACCTACCCTACCTACCCTACCTACCCTACCCTACCCCTGTTAGGTACTGTATGTATCTATACCGCGCGCGCTCGTACGTCTTCGGTTTTCTTCGCCTCCGACTCTCTCCTCGGCGTCTCACTTTTGTGCGGATCTTCGCTTGTACTATCCTACATGCAGCACGCTATCGACAGTGCCTCGCACAATTTATCACGCAGAAATGATTATTCAAGTAAAGAAGACTGAGCAAATTGTCATGATTCAATACATCAAACAAACAAAATAGTTTTATGAGCGAATCTTAACCATTATTTTCTGTATTCCTTGCCAAAATTCGCAGCACTTTATTTTCACGCAGTCTGCCAATTTTCCCTGTAGTCTGCATATTTTAAACAGTGTATCGTTGTTTTGTCTGACGGAACATGTATGTACTTGGTTTTACAATATAAAAACGTATTATTCAAATGGCTTTACAATAATAACACACTCTTAAAATCAAAATGATCTGGAAACGCCACATAAATATACCTGGTTGTTACACAAGTGATTTGGTGTGATGTCGAACGAATCGATAAATGTATAGATATGATCTCAAATGGTTCGATTTCGCTACTTTAGAACAAACAAGAGCGTGAATACGGGAATACTCACACATACATAACTATATATTCAGTAAACATTACAATCTGATATGAAATGATAAAGCCTAAAGCTTGTAAAATATGAAGCACATCCCAATACCTCAATGTTACTAAAAGCTCACAGTACACGAATATCGTGTAGTCTTAACTAAAACACAGCATATTATTATTAAAATGATTTTGTATAACTACACACCGAGGAACGCGCGTGTTTGAACGTACTCGAATGGAGTCTTGTAAAGTTTAATGCGTTCCAAGGGATTGTTTACGTTGCGAAGCTGTGCAAACACGAAATAAGTTTTCCGGGGATGTGAACGAGGTATTGCTCACCTTGGCTGTGGTTAAGTTTTGGGATAGACCAACTACACACTTTCTATGGGTGTGACCGTGCGAATTGTGATATAATGAACCTCTACGCTTTTTAACAAGCCTAGCTCCAATTTCTGTATAACTAACAGACCCAAATTTAAATAAGTTTGAATTGGGAAATTATTAATCGGGTAAAAAACATACTGAGCTGGCGATTATTATACTTATGTGAGTAACCAATTATCCGGTTTGAGTAATATCTTTTAGGAGATTTTTGTGAGCTGCGGTAATAATATTGATACACACTTTAATTGTATTTGGGGTTCTATTTTTCTATTTTAGCATAAGTATTATTCTTTCAATAATAGCAGAATTAGGTTACTTTAGACCCTGCAGACAGAAAAAGGGCGGGGCTCCGTCAACAAACTTTTATTTTCAAGTCGCTGTTTTAAACATATGTATTTGTCCACTGTTTGTCGCTCACTTAGTATTTCAGTAAGCCATATACAGTATTTTTGCACCTTTAATTTGAATTTATTTTCGCTCGTTTAAATACTACCCGTTTGAATTTGGTTTCAAATAAAAGATCACGAGAATGGGCACAGTAGATAACCCTAGATGCTAATTGTGATGTCCTGCACTAGTACGAGGGGTGCAAAAACAAACAAAATGGGTTATTATTTCCATCCTGTGCGGAACAGTCATCCCTGATACAGCCTACTAACTCTGCTGAGTGTGTTGTCAACCCAGAATAATACGACAGGAATATATCATAATATCACGGGGTACGAAGCATGAAGCTATAAAACCTATTGCAATGCACCTGCCATGTCGTTTTTCACCACCCTTGATTGACTGGTAGAGAATGCCTAAGGCATTAACTCCGCCTTTGTACCCTTTGTGCATGCAGTCTAAATAAATGATGAAGATTGCGCTTACCTTATACGCCATTGGGTAGTGCACCAAGTATAAGTCCACATAGTCCATCTCCAGTACCTCCAGAGACTTCTTCAGAGCCGGTATCACCTCCTCCCGTTCGTGGGCATCGTTCCACAACTTTCGACAAAGCATTTAATTATATACCACACCAAATAACTAAGCAAAAGGATTTTCATAATTACGAAAACCAAAGTTTTATTTTGGTATAGTGTTATAGTTTAATCAAAGAGGGTTTATTTTGGTATAGTTGAAGTTATTTCAGCCGAAGTAAAGGTTATAAAAATAACAACGAAATATAAATTTGTCATCTTAAATATTTAGTTTGGTGGTAAGTGCTACGATTACTTTAGAACAAGAGACTTATAATATAACTTTGAAATTGGGCAAAGTCCACCTTATAGATTGTTTTTCATTGTATTCAAGTTGAAGTACTCTTATCTTATAGTAAAATAATATTTAAGGCAAATATCTTATTAGAAATCTCATATAAACTTTTTCGTAATAAAATACGAAATTTGTTAAAACTTTTAACACGAGTAGTCCACATACAATGCACTTAAGAGGGCCCTAACCACTAATGCAGTCAGAAATCACTAACAAAAGCAGACTTTAATAGCACTCAGTATATTCTCAACCACGTCGCTACCATTACTAATGTAGTACGAAACTCATTTTCGTAGTGACACACGTCTAGGCTCCTTTCACTAGATACTGAAGTAATAATATATGGAATAACTTTGCACGTATGTTTACCACTATACAACCTTCATGATGCTAAAAGGAATTTGTGGTTATTTATTTGGTCACGATCTATCAGAGCCTTTTTGGTTGCCGTTTCAGTTTTACATGTGTAAAATTAATTTTATTTTTGGCCTTGCTAACTTTTTCACTAGAACAAGGTTTATTTATAATTTATATATTTTATTTAGTACGATGGCAATTAGGTATTACCAATTCCCATCGTACTAAATTGATATTCATTGGACTTAAATTCCACAACAAATGAAGTGCATTAAGCTGAGATTTCTTTACTCGGTTGGACGATGATGTCCGTCCCACACTGTACCTATACTTAGTTACCTAGTTTCAAAAAATATCAGTACAAAAATATAACAGCCCAAAATACAAACTGACCTTAGTAGTGATGTACACATCCTCTCGTCTAACGGTGTTGTTGTGATTGTTGACAAAATTCCGGACGCCGAGGCCGACTTCGTCCTCCACGCGGTAGAGCGAGGCCGTGTCGACATGTCGGTAGCCGGCGTCTAGCGCCCATTCTACCGCCTGGGCTAAAGAATGGTTCACTGGCAACTTCCTTGTACCCTGCGAACATGACCAGACCATGTTAGTTGCCGAAATTTAGACCAAACAGTTTGTAGCATTTTGGACAAAATTGATTTGCTTCGTAGCGGAACACTAAAACAAGAGATATCTATTTGTAATTTAGTAATAGCTTTTGCCAGTGGCTTCGCTCGCAAAAGTGTCGGAAAAGCGATGCTCTCTTGGCGGTCAGTACTCACGCCGAGAGACCAACCTACGGTATTTTTTTTTTACCACTATCAATACCACCATTTCTACGTAATGTGCGGATCTGATAGTACTAGTGCATGCCACCCGTCGCACAAAAACACCCGCTTATAGCTCTGAGCGACAAAACTATCGGAACTACACACTCGCTTCTCGCTGCTCGCCAACTCGTATCAAGTTTCTAGCTCTACTAGCTTCTACCTGATTAGCTATCGACTATTTTCTCGCTGAAGTAACGGACAAAATATATAGATCCCGTGTCAGTAAAAGAGACACATATATTAATAGTTGATCGCTGGCTGTTTTCACTGCCGGCGAGAACTATCTCACCATTAGTAGATGATACTCACACAGCGATACTCGCTAGGCGATGCTTGCTTGGCGGTCCGAACTCATGCCGAGAAATCAAGTTTGCGCAGGGCTCGCCGTTCCGAGTAATCGCCCGTTTCACAAGAACACTCGAGTATAGCCGAGCGACAAAACTATTGGAACTATAAACTCGCTTCTTGCTGGTCGTCAAGTCGTATCTAGTTTCTAGCTCTACTCTCTTCTCACTGATCGTCGGCTGTGGGATAAGTACCATACTGTGGGCGAAGTTTCATCCAAATCCGTTATAGGTAACAAACCGCAGACATAAATCTAACTAAATGACGCGATTGTATGTACTTCGCGTGCCAAAAAACGGAGTAAAGTTATGATCAATGATCGTAATCTGAGCTTTTCATTTAGCATTATCTACAAACAAATAAACAAAATCACATTCGCATTTTAATTATAGTTTTGTTTGGCAGTACAACGGTAGAGCTCTATGTATTTCTATTAAGGATTTTCTTTTCTTAGAAAGCTTACTAACTTATCCCTATTAGACTAATTATCTTAAAAGCACACTAAAACTTAATCTTTAATGTTGTTTTAATTTCGGTAGCTATGTTTATAAAAGCTTTTATTTAAATTGATGATATCGTGTCTGAAATTAATGTCTAACGAATAATGGTAACGACAGAGTCTTCTTAGGTCTGTTGCAGATGAAGCACAGACTTAAGAACCTCTAAATATAAGACCCGTATTCCAGATGCTCATACTCGACTCAATCTCAAAATTGGCCTCACATACCAATCAACTGCCAACCGACCACAACTCTCGAGTTTATCATATGATTTTTTAGCTCGACATATGTGTACCCAATAGTGCAAGAGCCCAGACGTCCCAGACGTTTCTAAATTCTTTCTACACAAAGTGTGTGATAGGTATTGAATGAAAATACCTACCACACATTACTTCTCCCCCCCTCGGTGAGTTCCGTGGCTTGGTAACCCACGGTGAAGAGGAACCCGAGGAGGGGCCGCTCGTCAGGGCTTTTGCCGATAAGCCAATGACATAGCGGCCAACATGTAGGTTGCGGTGCTGCCTTGGCGACATCGCAACTGAGGCGGGCTGCGATGTCGTATGGGGCCTCCTAAACCCATACGGTATCGCTGCTGAGGGTTGGAGGCCGCGGCGGGAGAGGAGTGTCAGTATTGCGGTGCGCCGCTCTCCCTACCTTCCGCGGCCTGGACGGGGACGCCACCGTCTGATGGCAGACGCGGTGGGACCCCGCAGGGGAAGAGGAGTGTCGGTATAGCGTTGGCGGCTCTCTCTATCCCCTGCGGCCGAAAATTGTCGGTGGCGGGGCCATTAATCTTGACCTGTCACAAGGGGACCAAGGGTGACATCCACGGGGTCGTCTGGTACCTATGTGCTGGTTTGGCCCCTGGGGTGGTCACGGTGCACAATGTGTTCTGGTGCGCCGGTGATGGGGGGTACTCCCCAGAGGAGGGTACGGTGAAGGACAGCCACGGCGGGTTCGCGGTGAGTGCTAACGCGTGCCCATGAGCGACACAGTAGGTCACCGTGGTGTTTTAGTGGGTTGGAGTCCCAGATAACTGCGCTATCTTCTCGTGGTAGTGCAGTATGCATGAACAATTCTCCAAGTAAAAAAAAAAGTTAGCAAGTACGAGTACGTTTCAAGTACATGCTAACACTACTCAATTCCACTGATATTGTGTTAAAAAGTTCGGTAACATTTGGAACGTCTAGGATCTTGGGCTTGAGAACATTAATGTCAAAAAAAACTAGCCAACCAATCACAACTGACCATTGGCAGCTTAAGTTGAGTTGAGCATGTGCATCTGGATTACCGCCGTAGGTCTTAATATAATTTTAAAAATATCTCAGCTATGCGGCTAAGGTAAATTAACTTAGCTATGCGAGCTCCGCTAAAACTAACTAAGCCATGTGAGTTAAGACTCCTGTCGAACAAATTATTCAGCTCTCAGAAGGTATAAGATAGGCTTTCATCATAGGAAGGCGGGCCTATGGGGTCGTAGTGACTACAGGATAGACGGTGGCACGGGGATCACGTGCTGCACTTTTTGTCAAGAATCCACTTTTCATCACATGTCACAATTCGATACAATATTCCTTCATTTCTGTATCGATTCAACAAAATATGCCAATTCCTGGGTAGTTTGGCTCAGATCGGCTTCCACCATCTCTTTCAATTTATTGTTATTCACCTGTGTGGGCGGTCTTCCACGTGGTTCGTTCTTCAAATCAAAGTTTCCATCACGAAAGCGTTTAAACCAGAATCGCATGGTGCGTTCATTAGCAGTCCCCTCTCCAAATGCAACATTGTTATTGCGAGCTGTTTCTGCCGCATAAGTTCCGCATCGGAACTCATATACAAAAATCACTCGAATTTTCGAAGTATCCATCTTTCTTGTCTAAGCTGAATAAAAAAACAAATGAAAGTCGATAATCAAATGTTGCACATTTTTTAAAAGAAGAACTTCATAGGTACCATGTGAAAAACGTTTCACTCAAAAATCTCAAACCATGAAGGTTCTATGTCAATTCTAAGTACCTACTACAATAAAACGGCAATTTCATAGTTTAACCCCTATTATTAGTATGATAGGATCATAACATAACGCAGTTTATCCACGGACGAAGTTACGAGGAAACGGTAGTTTAGCAAATAATCCTCTATTTCAAAGTTTCAATATACACGTTGGTACGGTATACATAATGAAGCACACCGTATGTTCCCGGCTCCGGCTGCATTTGACTAAAGGCTTTGACAGGATGGATAGAACGCCATCTTAATCAGCTTTTCTAAATCCCGCTGTGACTGCTATATTCCTCAGATGCTATTAAGATTAAACGTTTGTGCTGTTTTCCATAGAAAATGAAATTGCCGACAGCAAGTTCAAGCGTTGGATAAATTCCATTTTTATAGAGAAAATAGGTATTATGTAATTTTTTTTTTACAAGCTTATTGAACTAAAAAGTGAGGAGCTTGTGGCTAAATAATAACAGCCGCACTGGTCGCTCTTCAAGATTAAGCAACGCTTGACGAGGTCGGTCCGTGGATGGGTGACCATTTCAACATACCGAGATTCCTCCGTGCCGAGGAAGCTTAAGCCGATGGTTGGAAGATCTTTGAGGGTCGTTACGGGTAGACAGAAGCCCGAAATCTGACACCAGTCTTGCCAAGGGGTATCGTGTTACCCAGTTACTGAGTTGTGGAGGTCAGATAGGTAGTCGTTCTATGTAAAACACTGGTACTCAGCTGAATCCGGTTAGACCGCAAGCCGACCCCAACATAGATGGAAAAGTCTAGGCAGATTGATTGATTGAACTAAAAGGTACCAGTCAATACAGATCCGTTGAGCCCAAACACGATGGTGTTATCTTGTCTGGTAGAGGAGTTGCTATGGCCACCTTCCGTATCCATTATGAGACCAGCTCCATCATACCATATTATTTAAATGTTTCCAAAGTTATATAGTTACCAATACCGATGCCATGAAGTGTTTAAAAAATGGGTTATTGCCGGAAAGATAATAAGTTTCTAACAAATTGAGTTTTCAAGTAAAATTTTCAAATGTGTTTTATAGTTTATGCTATTGATTAGATACTGCAAGTAATAAGGACTAAGTTCCATCCTACAGGAAATTATAAACAAACTTAAAAGGCACGATATATAGAATATTAATATGAGAATCAAATTAGCCAAAACATTACCTGAATAATGTAACATTTATGAACAGTCAGTTAAATTAGTAACAATAGTTGATTAACACCTTCTTCAATCCTAATTATTGAACTAAATATTTAATTTACAAGTAAATTGGAACAGAAGTAAATATATACGGTTAAAAAAAATATTAACAGTTAGCTGCTATATCTATACCAATATTATAAAGAGGAAAGATTTTTTTGTTTGTTTGTTTGTTTGTACCGAATAGGCTCCAAAACTACTGGACCGATTTCAAAAATTCTTTCACCGTTGGGAAGCTACTCTATCCCCGGGTGACAAAGGCTACTTTTTATCCCTGTATTTCCACGGGAACGGGAACTACGCGGGTGAAACCGCGAGGCGTCCTCTAGTCTGTTTATAAAATTGTAAATCAGATTACCCTACACTGTCCAGCTGGGTTAAGGTCATGTACTTACATCGGCGAAATGCCCTAGACTAGTCCCCAGGGCGATTGCTGGTATCTCGTTGCCATCGTTCAGTTTAAACGTCAACGGGCTCTTGCTGTCGACCTGTTGACAGTGTTCAAACTCATTAAAAGAAAATCTTTATTTTTTAATTAAAATTAATTAAGTTTAGATTTTGTTAAGAATGTTCTAAGTAATCTTAAATACTTAAAAACTTGCAGATTAATTTATAAAGTTGATTTGTGTGATTTGTGCAATACATTGGCATTGCCCCTGTATATTTTTAGATTGATTATTACACTGACATGAAGATTTAGATTGCTTTTCGTGAACACTTTAGTATTTGAAATTTGAACTTAATTATTATTTAGAAGTCAATTATTTAGAAGTCAATTATTTAGAAGTCAATACTTCTTGAAAAAAATATTAATTACTTAGTTCACCCTCAGCTACTGCTAGGAGCTCCTGTAAGTTTCCATTTCCTTTGTTTCCTATTAAACCATCTTAACAAATTATGCCTGAAACAATAATTATCGTCATAACAATATTTGTATTGATAGACGGTTCTGCATTCATTACGCCTTTGCACTTCAATGGAATAAATCTATTCAGGCGCAAATCCGCGTTAGGTATTACCTATTATGCACTGGCCATTGTATAAGTATCAACAGTAAACAATACGGCTATTAAATATATTACGGTCCAATCAATACGGACGCATATAAACAAAGGATTTGGGGTAAATTAAGCAGAAGATTTAAAACGTTAAAAATTACTAGCTGCTGTTAAAGATGTAGCAGCATTTTTTTGCCAGGAAATCTTTTGCTTTTTTTTATTATTATGTTGTTTTTAATGTTGGTATGCGACTTAAATGATTTTTGGTTAAGTATTTTAATTTAGCGAGAATGTAATTTAATTAATTTGGTTGATTGAGTTTTTAATATTGGTAGATGCCAGTCGTAAAATATTTGTGTGTTATTTGTCTGTTGTAATTGTAGTAATGATATAGCACTGACTCTTTGTACGTGTTGGGTCACACTATTAGTGCAGGGAGTCATTGAATTAAAATAAATAAAATGAATATAGAACACATTCGACATAAATCATCATAAGAATTTTCCGAGCTATTTAATTATTTCCATGTAGGTATATAATTTTACCTACTAGGGCGTTATAGTTATGTTTATCAACAACAGATTCAAAGGGGACATTTTCACGCTTATATCACAAGACATATATTGATAAAAAACAGCATGCAATACGTATTATAAAAATATAAATGAATCCTTACCAAAATATGATTGAGTGCCAAAAACAATATCAAGCAAGCCTGCACGGCCATTCTCAATGACATATAGTTATACACTGAACTACACTGTAGTTGCCCGGTGTCAGTGCAGTCAACAGTGCCGTTTTAGAAATAAGATATCTATCGATTAGTTACTCCGGTATAACACTCGATTTTTGACCGATAGTAAAAATATATGAGTACTAATGAATCACTCTTAGTGCGATATATTGCAAACCAATCGATGAATGACACACACGAGTGACTTGTTTAAACTGTATGTTAAAACTGTTACTATATAGTTACCTACGATAGATGTGGTAGAACCAGTTTCTAGACCATTCACTGGACTACCAGCGCAACCTGTATTGAAATAACTGACAAACGAATTGTAAATGAATAACAAACCGGTAATGATAATAATGTTAAAGGAGATTTTTAATAAATATATAACATGCATGAACTTATATAACTGCAAAATACCGTCCATCATCAAATATATTATACGTCGTATCGAAACGTGACTTTGCTTTTATAACACTGTATTTAATAATCATTGCATCTTTTAGGATCTACATGTGTTGAAGTAGATTATGTACCTAAATTTTCTCGTCTATCCTAAGGCATTTCCTCCACTTGACTCATTCAAATTGAATGCTATATCTTGTTATTCAGTGACATCAATAGAGGGTACGTTTTCTGTTGATATGGCTTATATTGTAAATTCATAATTCAAATTATTTTTATTGGTGCTAACATCACACATATAATCAAACATAATTGGTGACGCAAACGGTACAACTCTATCAAAATCACAAGCATTTATATTCTAGCTAGACCACGTAGGTATACGCAGTTCATCTGCCGAATTGACCACACATTATAGATAAACCCAATAGCGCATCTGTTTGTGGTCGAACCGACAGACGATCTCTTTGTACCTACAATGAAAAACAGACTACCTACCTATGTGTACATGAGTTGCAGCATCTACTCTATCTGTAGGGTCTGTACCAGCCATCATGTGTAATTATCGTATGTTATTAAGTGTTCATCTGATATTACACATTGAAACGAAATCTTGTTTTATTAAAAACTATACTATGTCTTAATTATTTTATTCCTTAGGAGTCGTTAATTTAGTATTGATTGTACAATGCACCATAAAAGTGACACGAATGGTTACCATGAAATTATGTAGCACTAAGAAGTGGTATTAACGCTATACATATATTTGTTATAAGACTAAATATTGTTTTGAAAAGACATAAAATGAAAAAGGATCCAAAAAAAATCATCGTTGTATCTCAAAGCTACTTACTGGTTATCAGCTGAAACAGGTTAGATGGAAACCGACCCCACCATGGTTGAGAAAAAGCTAAAAACATCGAAACAAAAACAAACAAAATAAGTAAGACTACATCAAGTCAAATTCAATATACACTTCTTAGTACGTCCAACAACGGCACAAAACTGTACAAAAACTATTAATTTTAAAAGAGATTCCCTATAAAGAAAAGATGGTTACATAGACAGACAGATACGAGTACGTAGCGGCTCCGTTTAAAAAGTGCGTCTTTGTTGTCGAGAGATAAACTGCGGTATCCCTCGGGATTTGTTCCGCGCTTGGGCCACGGGACCTAAAGACATCTTTAATAAGAAAATACAAAGACTTTCGAATTTTCAGAGTAGGTTTAGGATGATTCCCTGGTCGGTAGTGTCTTACTACTTTGTGAGTTTTTAATTTGTAGTTTGTGTTTTTAGTAAGGATGTTTTAATTTTGTGTTTGTAGAATCTAGCCACCTAAAGTGTTGTTTTGTGCAATACACTATTTATAGCATATTTTAATGTTATAAATATAGTGTATTGCCCTCTTACTCATTGACATTAAAACACAGGACATTGAGGTCCCATTATAAAAGGTTTTTTTTTCGTATATAACTCTAGGGTATGAATTAGGCCATATCAAAGAATCAACTGGCATACGCATTATTTTTCAATGATCATATTTTTTTTTGTATTTTACATACATTGATGCAATTTTTTTAATGAAATAAATTAATTTGGATGTATGATATCTTCGAAACTATGTATCTTGGGCCAGTACTCTAAGACTTTTTGTATTATTTTTAAATATAGAATTAAAAAACACGTCTAGTTTAATGGGAAATATTAACATTTTCATTAACAGGTGTGGCAGAAATACCAAACTTTCCTATTAAGTAAAGCTGCAGCCGCATTGGCAAAGCCGAGAAGATGCGCCGTCGGCGTCAATACTAAAACAAACGTATTTTAATTAATGGGGTGGTCGCATTGCAAATGCGGCTTGCGGGACTATTTTCGTCTTGTTGTCGCCATTGCTTTACCAGTGCGGTCGTGGCCTACGGCTTTATGAAACCAAATGTAGGACAAATTGATTTGAAATTGGTGTAGACTTCAACATGTTTTTTTAAATCCTTGTAATGGCCACCTTAAATCCTACCATTAAGAATTTGGGGGTATCCCTTTGCCCAGCAGTGAGACAGAGCAGGCTTAATAATAAACAATGAAGGAGTAAGTAATTAAAGGTTGGCAGGAAATGATCCTTAATCTATACTTAATATTATAAAGCTGAAGAGTTTGTTTTGTTTGTTTGTTTGTTTGAACGCGCTAATGTCAGAAACTACTGGTTGGAATTGAAAAATTCTTTTTGTGTTGGATAGTCCATTTATTGAGGAAGGTTATAGGCTATATAACATCACGCTACGACCAACAGGAGCAGAGCATAAATGAAAAATGTTGCAAAACGGGCAAAATTATTCCTTTTTGAGAGCTTCCGTTGCGTGCGCTGCGTAAACGGTTTAATTACACAACAATCATGTATGTAGAGTAGGTAGGGTTGATGGGTAGGTAGGTAGCCAGTTGACGGGAGCGAAGCCGCGTGGGACAGCTAGTAATTTATAAGATCTGCTTTTAGCTCTTCTTGAAAGATCTTAAATGAGTTTTAGCTTTGTAACCTAACTCCAAATAACTTCAACATTCATCAATGTATCCTAAACAAATAAAGAAACCAGACATATATTGTGGGACCTCCGCATACAATCTTATGTTTGTTAATCTATATCAGCAATATCTATAAGCTTAATGGCTTCGGAAACCAATGACCACCATCGGACGATTACGAAGACACATACGAGAAAAGAAACGTCGCAGAGCAATGCTTTCAAATACATGAAAATAATAAGGGTCATCATTTAATTCGGGGAGAGAATTCGTACAGAACTTTTGTTGTTCTAAGCCACAAAAGACGGTTTTTATCGTTTTATCAGGTGTAATTCTTCTTTGTTTAGGTGATGCATGAGTTGTATTTGTTACGATTTCCACCAGTTTTGTTTGAAGCTTTTTCAAGCCTATATACGTTTATTAACGTTTTACGGTATTGGTCTGATACAACAGCGTTTTATCCTTCTGCTAAAATACAAAACCATCGCCTGAAATAGCATTGAAAATTAAATAGTTGACAAACTGATTGCTAAGGGACCTAGGCAGACTCTCTCTGCTTCTTCTCCTTTTCAAGTCAATGCAATACTTTAAATATTTTAGGCCCGGTAGGTGCCCACGTTCTATATGCTAATAGTTTCACAATTTAATGAACATAGCCTTTTATGGGTATAGCCTGCAACTGTATCTAGAGCAATGAGGCTATAAATGCCCCCGATCAGATTTATCATCGTATTAAAACTCATACGCTCAATTTTTGAATTAATTGTGGCAATCGACAATAAATCATCGCTATTCAATGCAAGCTCAGAATACTCGAACTGCATATTATGATATATGACCACAGAATACGTACTCACGACGAAATATCAAGCTACATTGCCAGTATAAGCTGACCTCTAATTGTACGGAAAGCTTGTACTCATTGTCCGGAACATATATACAACGAGGGGGCAGGTTATACTGGTATTGAATTTCTAGAATGTCGTCCTATGTTACTTTACTACGTTTATTAACGACACTTTCAAGTAATTTACTCCGGTTATAGGTATTTTAAATTGTTCGCAGCGTTTAGTTTGCGAACTTAGGCTTTCGACTGCCTCATGGGAGTAATATGGGCATATTCGCTTATTCCTTCATGAATATAAAGTTATTTGGC
The DNA here is from genome assembly GCA_964057195.1 of Orthosia cruda. NCBI lineage: Eukaryota > Metazoa > Arthropoda > Insecta > Lepidoptera > Noctuidae > Orthosia > Orthosia cruda. The sequence goes on along the minus strand of OZ059826.1, from coordinate 22,325,021 downwards.
CTTAGTTGCTCTTCACGGCTTGTATGCTAATTTTTATCACAATGGGTATTATTTTGATACGTTTTTCATGAAGTCATCAGGCGTACAGAAGAGACCTTCACTGTTAAATATGAGCTTATTATGAGACACAGTATGGTAAAAAGAAAAATTGTTATAATCGTCTTGGAGCAGATGGATTTGTAACCAATTTAGAAATATTGATAAGAAAATAACAAGTAATTAAATTTACTCGCTCACAAACATTTTTAAAACATAAATCTAATTAATATTACACAAAAGAAAATTAAGCTCACTAAAAGATCATTGTATTTTTAAATAAATTAATTATTTTACGGAAGACCACAAAACCATTAGGGCAGATAATAACATTTAGGTGAGGTACACATGCAGGTCACCACTTAACCCAAACACAATGTAGCGTTGAATGAAAGAAAAACAAGCCGAGCCGTCCTTATCGCACGGAAGACATGAGTGTCAAGAGGAGGAAACGGCTAACTTAATTATGCTTGTAGGACCATGCAAGCGACTTGATAGCGCCATTGTATTGCTAGCCTTAGGGCCTTTGTGTAATGTGTAAATAGTATGTCGTATAAATATTCAAGTACTAGAAACAAGGGTCGGTTGTTTACAAGGTGTGCAGAGTTACGGTACGGTATGTAGATTACTGCCTGGTATCTGGTAGGTACCTCTAGTCTTGTTACAACTAGGGTTACTAGAAACATTAAGGTAATGGTAGAAATGATCGATTTCCAGTTTAAGCGAAGAAGCGAAGATCTTAGGACGAGAAGTTATTATGGCACTTTGATTGGTGAATGTCACAATCGTAAGCTACTTGCAGGCTTTAATGCAAGTTAGAGGTATGTATATTTTTGCCTTTACGACGGCGGTAGGTTATGAAATGATTATATAAATGATGAGTACCTGGGCGACCGAGCTATGCACGGGTGAAAATAGAGAAAACGACGTTTTCTAAAAATGAAACCTAGCCAGATCGATTTATCATCCCCTGAACTCCCTGCATACTAAATTTCATGAATATAGTTGGAGCCGTTTCCGAGATTCAGATTATATATATATACAAGAATTGCTCGTGTAAAGTTACGTTTAATATATATATATTAGAGGCAGTTTGAAAGTGTTTCCAGTAACAGTGAAAGAAACCCGTTTGTCCTGTTATGATCATGTTATGCGGAGAGATGAAACGCAAATTACTAGAAGAGTTATGAATATAAATGGATGGAGAGGGACAGGCAGGCCAAAGAAAAGATGGATTGATTGTGTGAGGAGTGATATGAAAGAAAAGGGTTTCAGTGATAGCGTGACGAGGGACGGTATGGAAGAAGGAAACGTGTTGCGCCTACCACAAGTAACATGGGATAAGGACAGAAAGATGATGATGAAGGCTGTACATATAGCAGGGTACTTGTCTATAGTTTTAGAAGAACACCAGAGTTTCAAGGCTTCTTCGCATTTTTAAGAAGGTACAATATTTGTATTGAATCAACAATTGCCGTGGTTTCCAAGATTCGGAGGCCCCTCGGCGTATATGGGTAGGTTCATAGAAAAGATTGAGAGAAAAACCTTATAAAAGTCTGGCTACTATTTACTGTGCTACAACCAAAAATTACTTCATAACTACAGCTCACAGAAGTTATAATAGAAACTGACATACCATTAAGTATTAGTGGTGAATTCCAGTCAAATTTATTTATAAGGCGGTCGAAGCCACTTTTAGTAACTAGCGCGCGGGAAGCCGTCTGTCAGTACACCACTGAAAATATACCCGGTTACAGAGGAAACCTATTAATATACAACAGGCATCGACTGTTTCGATACACTCAAATTCTGAAACATGTAGCTGACCTGCCGTGAGGAACTGCAATATTGACAGTGCTCTATATGCAAATCACAATTTTTGTTACTACAAAAATATTTGGGAAAACTCCACAGAAAACTCTAATAATTCTTTTGACGTTTTATTGAGACCACATAACAATTGAGACTTTCACTAAAAATAAAGAACTCATTTCAGTTCACGCAATGGAGAAATAAAGAAACCCGTTATCGTTAAGCAGGCCTAACACACAAATAGAGTTAAGTAGCCGTAGTTAATGTGGAAAATATACAATAAATAGTGTTGTTTTAGGGCCAAAGTAACACATCCATATGAAACAAGCCGGTAATAAATTATTACACATGGACCCTTCGCGGTTGTGTTTGGAGTATCGTTAATGTATCGGCAACAGGCGGCCAGCCGGGACTGTTATCTGGTTTGTACAACTAAAATACTGGCCTCACCCACACCCCGAACTATTCGCGAGCTCCCCGGAGAAATATATTATTCTACACAGTTGACGCGAAATTAGAAATGCTCTAAATGACTTCTTGTTCATACACACTGCAATTTCGTGACACGGGTTACATGAACATAAATGTTATATTATTGCTATTAGTAGGTTTTGGTCGTAAACAGTTCATAGGTTTCTATTTCGCTGGCATTTCGCTGTTCATGCCCCCTACCGTAGATCATTTAATTTCATTTATTTATTCATATACAATATACATGGTGTCTGAACATATTACCATTAAGTTATAGTTTCGAGATAGAGATTTAGGTTCTCTATCTAGAGCTGGGGTATTGACTGCAGCACCGACCATCGAAAATCCATTACAAATCATGAGTGTTTTACTGAAAGGGATGGCAAGCCAATGATTCACCAACTTAAAAGCAATACGTTGGGATTGGTAAACAAAGAACATGGATTCTTGTAAATTGACTTGTAAACATTTTCAGCGTTACACGAAAAGGAAAAACAATTTCAAGGATTACTTTATTAAATTCGTAAAAAAAGCAACAAATTTTAATGAAAAATCTGTCGATTCCATAAATAAAAACACCCTGATTTATTAACATCAGCCTCGGTCTCAATTTCATAGAAAACAAAGAAGCTGAAACAAGCCCCGGTAACTAGGTAGATAACAAGATCAGGCCCGTGCTAGAGTTTTAATTTACAGAAATGTCTAGAGTTTTTCCACGTAGTGAATTTTCCACTGGCTCCATTCATCAGGCGACTGTCACTGTCCCCTGCCGAGCAATTATTGATGTCGCACTTGACTGCACCGTCGCAATTACTACCACCTACCTCTACTTCTGTAGCAGTATCGCTGGCTGCGACATGACCAACATTCTTACTACATCGGCCTTATTTATATCGTTTTATATTCTGATATATATTAGTTTTTTGATCATTTGAATAATATTGATATTCAAATGATTGTACCTACTTACCCAATTCATTACATTATTGTACAAAATATTCTTCATTCGCAGAAGTTAGAGAAAGGAAAACCTGTGTTTATTTGAAAATGCCTTTCCTTTCACGTTACTCACACGAAATTTTTCCGTTCTGCGAAAATTTACCCTTACGCACCTGCTTCTTTTATGTGCGCCGACAAAGCGCGGCCCATGCTTTCATTCACTCCCACAGGTCCCAATCAAATTAATGATATTTAAATTAACTACGACATTCATACGAGAAAGACGGATTGAATCAAAGGCGCTCAAATAAATAATTCTGTGGCATCCCTTTTGTTACTTTCACAAAACTCGACCCTCATCGAGCGTTCATAACGAGTGTCGGTATAACAAAATATTTTTTTTCCAAAATTTCACTCCGATAAATACGTCATTCAATTTTGGAGAAATAAAAATGAGTCAACGCAGAGAGTCAACAATGCGGAACAAGTGAAACGCTCCAATAATAAAAAAGGTAAAACGGATCGCCTGGCCCGATTTTCAATATCGTTTTGCAGGTAAACGAGGGTGTTATTCATATGTGTAAAGAGGGGTTTCCTATGCGTGTAGATGGCTATCTATACTTTTGCCATAAAGACCTTTCTTCTACCTTATTAATAGTCTGGAATTAACTTTCCAATTTATTGCGAGGTACTCTAGCCTTTCATTGAAAATGCTCGTTTGATTTTCAGCCATCGATAACTCGTTCGCAAGACGCTTGTCAAATTATTTACGTGGTATCGAGGGCTTACAACGTTGCAATCTGTAGGTGAAGCTATTCTCAGGGCACCGACCATTCGACGAGCCTGATAGACTTGGATACACAGATTCCGATATCTGCAACTTTTCAAACTGGATTAGTTGTCGAAAGCCTTTGCAAATCGAGTCGAATAACCCGAATGCTTGTACCAATCTAGATCTCGTCGTTTACAAATGCTTTATTGTGTTGCACAGGGTTTTCATCATTTTGCTAAGGAAACAAGCTACGGAACAAGTCGGGATTATAAGAGTAATCAGTTTGAACAAAGTAAGGATTTGATTTTGTAAAGGGTTTAAATAGGTTTCTGATTTCAAGGGCTGACCTTCCTTGCTAACTGGCGTTTCGCAGCGAATTTTGCAATTTCAATGAACGTATTTCGTTGTTGTAAAGACTTCGACTGTTATTGTTTTGTCTGATGCACCAATAAGTTCGCCAAAGCATCTTTCTTAGAAAAAATTAAAAAAAAACAAGTTTAAAAAAACAGATCTTTAATTAAAATCACAACAAAAGTTTTAAGTTGAAATTGAAGCAACCGTTTTATTGCTGATACTGTTAGCTTACGTCGGTTGTTATTAGCGACAATTCCTTTGAGGATTAGTCGCTACATGTAAGGTACCTCATGGACACTACTAGGTAGTACGTAGGTACTACGTAGTCCGTATTAATAACTAGAGGGTAGTTGCGTACTACAGTCGAGTGCACCAGACAGTTATCTGCCTCTGAAGAGGACTGTTCGATTGCCAATGAAACGGTTATTGCCCAATTCGAGTCATCAAGTTATGTGCACACGTGTATAGCACCTCTGTATTAGAGGCAATTATTGTTTGCCATATTTCTATGTTTAGCTTTAGAGTTTCTTGATACACTGTTTTGGTGAATGGATGTACGAGTATGTATAGGAACTATGAGTAGTTTTAGTTTAAGATGTCTTTTGCTGGATACGAAGGTGACCCGAAATTGGAAAATATCATGAACATCAATAAATTTGTTTATTTGATACAATGTTTTGTTGAATCTCATGTAGTGGAACAAGATTCAAATTGACATTAGAGAAGGTCGCCTAATAATGGAAAAACTCCTTGTCATTAATATTTCTAATTGTTTTGGCTGAAGATCAAACTTTTGCCGCATGCCGTTATCATCTGCTATCTAAGAAGTCACTGACCAGAATTTTAAGGATATCCACTCGAGCTTATTAAATTTGTAATCTAATAGTATCTATATATTAGCAAAAAAAATGTAGCGTAGAACTTACACATGTAAACTCAAGGAAGAGACCACCCACTTGGTGCTTATGAAGATTATGTGTTCGATATTGTAAAGAGGGAAGAAACAGCTGCTGCTACCGAAAAGCATGACCCTAAGGCCCACTTGCACCAAAAACTTAACTCAGAGTTAGTTGCTAACACGAGGTTAAATAACAAGTATGTCATACTTAAATGACCCGGCTATCTATTAACTTGGATTAAGTAAGATAGTAACATGGTGGCGCAAGCAGGCATAGGCTACGCGGGAATTTGGAACATATTTCCCAAAACCATGTTTCCCGCCAAAAAATAGACCAGAGACCATAGTACCTCGAAACGGCGCTTCACATTTCCTGCACTTCTATCACCGTTCTACTTTTGCCGCGTCATTGAAATGCCAGCAAATAAAACCGCATTGGACTAGAATCGCCGCCGCTATAAAATGGGACTCCAAATTGTGTGCTCCGACTTTACTAGTAGACTCATGGCTTTTTATCCTTTTTACAAAGTACCTTTGAATCAATTCAACCGGCAACTTACCAACAAGAACAGGAACGATTTTTTACACTCCTTTCGATTCGTTCTGAATCTTGCTTAAATTTATGTTGTCATTTAGTTAATTACTTTATAAGGTAAGTATTTACATCACACTATTACTTTTCAGTGTCGCGTCAGCTTAACTCTGACACTGTAAATTGTTTACCTCTTATTTTGTTCCATTTCAGCACGAGTCAAAATGTCCTTGATTAAACCCTCGACCCTCGTTCAACAAGTCAGTCCGACTCAAAGTTCACTTCCTAGTACAGCAATTTATTAGTTATGAAACTACACCATCCTCACTTAAGAAAGGTTGGAAACTTATTTATTTTAACCACGGTTAAATCAAGAAATCTGTCAATTTTGTCTTTCAAAGATGCTTCACCTATTGTATTTGATTCGCCGCCGAAGAAACATGCGATTGACAGACGAAATGAGGATATATCCGACAGGCCCCCTTAAAACTTCTCTACCTGCGCCGTGAGATATTGAAAACCGAGCCCCGGGCTATCCGTTTGACCTTTTTTATTGGCAACATTTCACTTGTTCCGCATTGTGAATCGTTTGTCTGAAACGGGTTGCGTTGTCAAATTGCTCTGATATTTTAGGCGCTGCCTGTATAACCTTCATTTACATGCCGCGCTACTTTCCTATGTCATAATAGGGGTCTTATTTGCAGTGTGTTGTCGCAGAGTGTTTGCGGCACTATATTATGCGGTAAAGATATGATGGTATGGGATGTGAGGGCGCTTACGTTTTTCACTTCGGGTCAATGTTGTTGACATGGAGCGGGAATCTGTCCGCTATGGCCGATCAACATATTGATGGATAATGTAGTGGGGCAATAGAGACCCTACAGTGGGGCAACACGGACTAGGTTGATATAACAATTAAGAATCTATACAAACAAAATGTGAATCACTAAACGGCAGCTCTTCTGCTAAGCAGATGTTCTCAATTCGACTCTTGTGTTAGAAAACGTGTTATTGGGTTTTTCAATCTGGAATTTCTTTGTTGCAGCTCGGACTCTGTACTTGTTCCCGTTTGATGGTAATAGGTTAACACCTATTACATGGGACTTACCACTGGTGAAATGTCGGTATTCTTCGGGTGCTCCCCTGCCCAATCCTTGGGAATACAGAAGCGTGATGATATGTAATCCTTAAACAAGAAAACGTTAAAATCATCATTATTTCAGCCGAAAGACGTCCATTGCTGGACAAAGGCCTCCCCCAGGCGTCGCCACATTGACCGATCCCGTGCGTTCGCATCCAGCGCCTTCTGGCAACCTTAACCAGATCTTCGGTCCACCTAGTGGGAGGTCTTCCAACGCATCATTTTCGGCCCCATCGGCCATCCGTTCTGCGTGCAATGTGCCCTGCCCACTACCATTTAAGTTTCGCAATTCTTCGGCCTATGTCGGTCACTTTGGTTCTCTAATTTCAGATGCGATCACGCAAGGAAACTCAGAATAGTTGAAGTTTATGAGATAAATAAAGACCCAAGAGAAAGCATTATACCGACACTTTATTTGGCTCAAAAAAATGCCTACTGAATCTCCGACACAACGTGAACTTTTCTGGAAAACACACAAGACTTACAAACAGTTGTTCTTTGTTGAAGGTTGCGAATATCTATAAACCCTTTATCTTTTCCCTGAGGTGAGAAAGTTGGTTACCGCAGTGACGTCAATCACCGTTGCTTAAATTACAGTGACAGTAGAAAATGGATTCCTCATGTTGCAGTTCCGTTGGGCAAACAGTTCGCTAGTTCATACGGATGATGATAGAATCTAAGGATGCGGTAATATAATGTAGTAGCTTGCTTGGCAATGGTGCCACAATATGCACAATTGACATTGACATTCTTTAGATATTGTGCATAAAGGTGTGCACAATCACCAAAAAATTATATTGATTTTGAGAAACATACGAGTAAGAATGGATTGAATCGACATCTATCCGTCGGTGTTCATCGCATAAAATTGTTTTATCTTGCTTATTTAATTTGACGGCTTTATTCATTTTTAACATATCGTCAAATTAAACCTCTGCTCGGTAACATCTAAAAAGTTTACCAAGCCAAAGTCTACATACAATTTAAAAGTTCTAGACACCATAAACATAAACAGTTTCAAGAAATGTTGAATATGCTCACCCCTTAAACTGAGCAACAAACGTATCTCCTTATTTCTATGATTTGAGGGTACGCATTACCGCTGAGAGGGTGCAGTCGACTTGGCTGGATATTACTTTAATCGCGGAAGCCTGTTACGGTCAAAGTTTGAAACCGTTGCCAGGGCCACATTGCCATAACTCGCCCGCTTATTGCTCGCCCGCCTGTTATCGCCCTCTTAACATTTTTGGTTTTAACTCCCTGAGATGTTTGTTCTTAAATGCAGTTCGGAACTTTGAATTGGAGCGAAAATAAAAATAAGGACGCTGTTCTTTTAAGAACTGCTTCTTTAACAACTGTAGTTTCCGATTTTAGTTTGAAACGTATAAAAACAAAAGTATTATGATTGTTGGTCGTTTTAATTTTCCACCAGTATGATGTTTACAGTATTTTGCATTATTATAAAGTATTATTTTTCTACTTCTTGAAAGCAACGCTTACAGAAGTCGAAACGCTTCTTCCTCTTCTGCCTAACTTGTTTTCATTAATAATTTGGGGTTCAAACTAAATGTATTGGTGATTTAAGTAAATCTATATATATATAAAATATATTCCTTGTAGACTCCGAAACGACAAGAGCAATTTTAATCAAATTTGGCATGGAGATACATTAAAGGATAGTTTGTGTTCTCTTGGAATGATAAAACACTTTTTACGAGGGCGCAATCGCGGGCACAAGCTAGTAATACATAATTGTGTAAAAGTTGCGGGAATCAACAAAAAAGGAAATCTATTATAAGTCATGCTCTATACAGGGTCCACATAAAACCCAGGCCATTAACCTTTTAAAGAAAAAAACTAAAGATATGGAAAGAGAAATAATTGCAGAGTGCAATATTAAAATATCTTTATTCAAATACGCAGGAGTTTAATTCGCCAGCTGTATTTATTATAGCCACTTCAGCGAGCGGAAGTAAGCTCTTCACCGGCTGAAGTAGTTCTAGGAACAGCACCCACTGCTCTCTGCTACAGTTAAGTATTTTGGCCTGGCAAATCAAAACGTACCAAATTTAGAAGTCTGTAGAATTCACATTGCAATGGTAGGGGGGGATCAGTTACCTACCATAGGTCTAGTAGAAGATTATGTGGTTGTAAACTAAGATTTATTTATACATTCTTAAGGTATGTTATGTTTAGGTAACATAATGGAGGTACCTGTGCACCAGTGCATGCTAGGCTTTAAACATAATTTCATTTGCTTTCTTCGTTTAGACTGGCTTTGCATTAAAATACAAAGGGAATGTTGCTTCATTCCAAAAAGTTATCCTCCTTAATAACTTTTGCTCTAAGACAGACGCTGAAATTTCAGATGTTCACTAAAATTTGGTCGAGTTATACTGTACAGTAGATTTTTTTTATATTCCTATAGTTAGATAGATAATAAGGAGGAGCTCGTGGCTAAATAATAACAGCCGCACTAGTCGACCATCAAGGTCAAGCAACGCTTGACAAGGTCGGTCCGTGGATGGGTGACCATTTCAACGTACCGAGTTTCCTCCATGCTTCGGAAAGCACGTTAAGCCGTTGGTCCAGGCCGTCATTTGAAGATCTTTGACAGTCGTTACCGCTGGTCAGAAGCTTGAGATCTGACACCAGTCTTGCAAAGGGTTACCGTGTTACCCAGATACTGGGTTGTGGAGGTCAGATAGACAGTCGCTCCATGTAAAACACTAGTACTCAGTTAAATCCGGTAAGACTGGAAGCCGACCGCAATATACTTGGGAAAAGGCTAGGCAGATTATTTGTAGTCATATAGAAAGATAAACCATTTATTTAGTGCACACAAAACCACAATTAAATTATTTGAATTTACAGGGGTAATGGTATAAGGAAAAAGGTGCCATAAAACAAAAAAAAAAGAAAGAGCCAAGAGTTGACCCATAGTCAATATTCATAAGTACTTTCGCCCACGAAATACGAGTACATCCACTGAAAATGCCAACATCATCAATATTCACATTCTGTATTTACCGACAGCTGGATAGACCATACGCCCGCCCAAATTTCGTGCCAATCTTATCTATCCAGATTTATCTAACGACACGTGAAATCAAATCTGACACTATTCAATTTAAGGAAAGCGTACGAGTTACGTAGGCAAAGCAGGAGTATAACTAGTATGACATCTACATATCATCATGCCTTAATTCCCCGACAAGTTAGGTAGAAGTGTAAAGGCATGAGTGTAGGTAAATTAAATCCAGGTTACGCCAGTTAATCTTACTAATATTACAAATGCGAAAGTTTAGATGTGTGTAGTTTTGTTACACAATCACGCCAGAACGGCTAAAAGGATCTGGATGAATTTTTTCACAGAGTTAAATTATAGTCAGGAATAGCACATAGGATAACTTTTATTCGAGAATATGTTACCTCGGGATAATTTTCCGCTAGCGAAACCACTGGCAGAAGCTAGTGTTAACATAAGTCTCATGAAATTGATGGCAAGTCTATTAACATCAAATGGGCACAAATCGAGACTCCGGGTTACTACTGAGAAATTCCTAAATGAAAAACCCAATATCACAATGCTAAAGCTAGGATTCGAACCTGGGACTTCATGCTTAGATATGGTATTGCTTCCACTAGATCAACAAGGCAGCCATCTACGAGTAGATAAATAGCTAACGAAATAGAAAAGACATATCACGCCCATCTAAATGTATGATGATACAATAAGAACATTAGTTACGAAGAAATGAAACAATATTCAATACATGTAGGTAAGGACGATACCAAATCTCCTAATAAGCTAGGGCCTACTACTAAGGTATCCACGAAAATAGGCAGCCACCTACGTGCAAACATCTTGTTTCGCCCCCTAAACATATTATTATTTAGTCCACATTTCTAGGCGAAGCTATTACCGTAATAGTAAACGACACAACACTATAATGGTATGAAATGGAAAATGTGTCCAACAACGAAAATATATTACGAGTATTATGATAAATAGAAGAGTCAACGTAGCTCATTTTAGCTGTTGTATTGTATGCACTTTCATACTGTAAACAAGCTCTCTTAATTTTGGGTTAAGTTCACAAAGAATTAATTGTTATTGACAATGCTACAGCTGGGATGCTGGGAGTCTCTCAGCTTGATTAAACTGGTCCAAGTCCACAAATTAGCAGTCTCAACGGACGCTTTAGAGTAGCGAAGTGTAGATAATGTTAAAATTGCCTGTGCTCTACATAGGACAATTCTTAATTATACACAAAATATGCAGCAGTAGTTTAGTTGTGAGAAATGTATCCTTTTTGCAGATGATGCGACAGTTATTATAAAGTGTCAGGATAAAAATAATCACAACTCAGAAAGGACCCTGTCAGATATCATTAGTTGGATGGCAAATAATGACTTGAATATAAATGTTAACAATACTAATTTAATAGAATTTAACTCATATAAAACAAAACAATTAGCTTTAGATACCTATTAGGTCCCAGCAGTGGGAACATTAAAAGGCTGATTATGATGATTATATACAAAGTTGAAGCAAGTGGATGAAATATTTTTTTTAGGTATTAATAAAGACCAAAATTTATATTGGAAAAGCCATGTAGAATATATATGTCAGAAACATTATAGGTTTGTTATTACATTAAAAAAGCTGCGACAAAACGTTTCTGTAGACGCTGCTCTTTCGGCTTACCATGGCTAAGTGTCATCTGTCCTAAGCTATGGACTAATCATGTGGGGCAACTCGACCTATACTGACAGAGTATTCAAGCTCCAGAAACGTTGCATCTGGGTCATATAATACAAGGCATGGTTCTTAGATAGTTGTAAGCCTCTCTTTAAGAAATTTAAAAATCTTCCACTGCCCTGTGTGTGTATATACGAGATATCTGCATTTTTACAAAGAAACACATGCATTACCAAGTATCAAGACAAAAAAGAGCTAGGTTTCGCAACCTATTATACGAGTATCAAACACCTGGTCATAAAGACATTTACAAGAAAAATGTGTTTAATATGTGTATACTAATTTATAATAATACCAAACGAATTAAAATTATTGCAGGGTAATGTGTTTAAAGCAAAATTGACAGAGTGGTTAAGAAATAAGTGCTCATATAGGGATTTTTTGGAACACAGAAATAATTATTAAGAATATCGACAATAATTAATGAATTAATAATTAAATTTTATTTTATATTGGTTTAATTTTAAAATCATTTTTGTATACAAGAATTTTAATTTTAGTCATTGACATTGTACCAGCCAATAATGCTCATGCAGCAAAAGTACGCCTATTAAAGTACTGCACAATATTAATTATATCAGTCGTAACTAAAACACCGACATACGCTTATTTGCGAGTTGACGTAACTCTACAGTAAGTGCGGCTCAGGATACTAGCAGCAACCTCAAAACTGTGTCCTTAATAAATAATTGGAACATAACAGTGGTTTGGTGTTAAACAATTTCTACAACTACCGGGTTACTCGGCAACGACGAGAAAACCCCAACATCTTTTGGTCCTTCAAGCCGGATGTCACGGGTCCACGGGAAAATATCGTTTGAATCATCGTGACTCCACATCAAGCAGAGTGCTTAGCGTGGCATATCCCAGTTACGTTAGCAAATCGGTGTTGCTGGCCTGCCACAAGCGGGTCTCACCAGTAGCATTGAGACGTTGCACATAACGTAAAGGACGAGGGTGAGCTACACTAAGTGTCTGCCACTAACGAACCAGCGGAGATCAAGACTACTGCTACAAACTTCATATCAAGCAAGGATCGGCGAGGATAACGTCCACGGCGGTTACTTCGAAACCTGTGAGAGTCTACACTACTCACGTACCTACCACTAGCAGCCACAAGGCATAAACAATGTCCACAGAAGACTACAACGAATTTGCTGTACTTATAACTAAGCAGCAAAACAGCTACGAGAATATAAAAACTCTCCAGGCTAACTACAAAAAGGATGCTGTGAGTAGAAAAACCACAGTATAGCTTAACAAGCGCATCGAATCTTTACAATCCTTATGGGATGAATTTCAAGCCAACCACGATGTCTTAAAGAAGTATGAGACTGCCCAAAGAGACCACGATTACTTCAAAAAGGACATTTTCATCATAACAAAAAGCATGTTTGAAGAAACAATGCTATCAATGAGTCAACTACGAAACAAGTTGATAAACTAACCTGGAGCTTCGGGAATGCTACAACCAAAAATATCAGAAACTGCCGGAACACCGCAATTTGATACAACTGGAGTACACCAACAATTGGAAGATGAAACGGACATGTATCTTTATTTATTTATTTAGACTTCATGCACAAAGGTACAAAGGCGGACTTAATGCCTTAGGCATTCTCTACCAGTCAACCAAGGGTGGTGAAGAGACAACATGGCGGTGCATAGTTTAATAATAAAAAACTAGTAATTATTATGCTAAAATAGGTGAAATACACGTACATATATATTGAATATAATATATATCTATATAAATATAAATATTATATATATTTATGGAGTAACAGATAAGAAGAAGGTGAGATGACCCTGCTTATTTGTGTTGAAAATAAATCCGCAATTGCCGCTTAAATGCGTACCGACTGGTGGCCGTCCTGATCTCGGAAGGAAGCGCATTCCAAAAAAGAATGGACTGGATATGAAAGGAAGAGTGAACGAAATCAGTAGTATGAGAAGGACAGAGTAAGAGGAGATTATTGGAAGAACGCAGATTGCGAGCGTGTGAAGAACTTAGATATTGAAAGCCAGAGATAAGATAGGAAGGAGGCGTAGGCGAATTAAGTAGAGAGAATAGCGTGGTCAAAGCGCGTAAGCTTCTTCTCTGGCGAATGGGCAACCATTTTAACTCGGACCTGAAGCTCGACACATGGTCATATTTCCGAAGATTAAATATGAATCTAATACAGTTGTTCAAGACCCTATCTAGTTTGTCAAGCAAGACCGCGTTCAAGTCAAAGTAGCACACGTCCCCATAGTCGATGATTGGGAAAATTAAAGCCTGCACAAGCATTGTCTTCGTCTTTACAGGCAAAAACCGTCTCAAACGATACAAGGATCTTTAGACACTATTACGTAATCAAATGTGTAACTTCAATGTATTGAAGCGAGCGGTCTTCAATGTCAAAATGAGCAGCATGTACGAGAAGTGGCAACTGCAAGATCAACTCAATATTTTACGGTCACAATGGGAAGCAATAGACAAGATTCACTGGGAACTGAGTTACCTACTGCTAGGCAACGATAAAGACTACGAAGCCAAATATGACCACTGGGAGAAAGTCTACGACGACCTAAAGGAAGATTTAAACAGAAAAATCTTTGAGATATCCCATTACGAAAAAACAACACCGCGTACACCGCGTATGCCGCGTACTCCGGCAATTCCGTTGAACACCGGAATTGCCGGAGTTCAACGGAACTTTCAACAAATGGATCTCTTTCAGAGATTTATTCTTTGAGATGATTCACAACAATCCAACGCTGAACAAAACGCAAAAAATGCAGTTCCTAAAGTCAAAATTGAAGGGTGAAGCAGAAAGGATAATCAAGCACACATTATCCAGCATCGCTACGATAACAAGCGACTACTTTTCACTTCATACACAGAAACACTTCTCAATCAACCATGTATCGAAAAACCAACCTCGACCAACTTGAAGAAGTTGTACGACACGACGACAGAGTGTTTGAATGGTCTAGAGAACATAGGCATTAATGTTTCAGTATGGGGTCTTTCTCGTGTACCTACTATCTTCCAAACTGGATGACGTCACTCACGGTGACTACATCAAAATTATAAAGCATTCAAGAGAGCTTCCAGATTTAGAAGAGTTTATGGAGTTCCTAGAATTGCAGTTCATGAAGTTGGAAACATCCCGTACTAAAAGGAACGGAGGAAAACAAGGTTATTCATCGAATAATAACCAGCATATAAGTTTTAATAATAACAAGTCAACAGATATTAAAGACTCAGAAAAGTGGACAAAACCCTTCCATGCATCGCTGAAAAAAAGTCCACTTTGCAAAAACAAACACGTACTGTGGCAATGTCCGACATTCTTGAACATGGACGTTGCAACGCGAAACCAAACATCAAGTAACTTAAACTTTTGCAAAAATTGCTTGTATAGTCACGGCGAAAATAAATGCAAGTCATCGAAAAAATGCCGCACGTGTTACTTCAAGCATAACACCCATCTTCATGATGATAATCTGAAAGGGCAACAATCAAAGCCGACCACACCAACGGTGGCTGAGCGGACATCTAACCATATTAACGGTTATTTGTGGTATCGGATCTCACGCTTGCTCGACCTCCCGACTCCAGTCACCCTCGGTGTGACTGACAGGCACCGACCAGATATCGCGCCAGAAAGAACACATGGCGTCATTATCTGGTAGGCGCCATCACGGGTCACCATACCATAGAAAAAACTAAGCTACTTCAAAAAGAGCTAAGCGAACTCCTGAAGAACGGTGGTTTTGTTTTACGGCAATGGTCTACGAACGAGCCATCTATTCTTAAAGAATTACAGACTTAGAAAATTTAACTTCAAGCAACAAGAGTTCAGCAAAACACTCGTACTCACATGGAATGACGCATACGATACGTTCCATTTTATTAGCGAAGCTCCTAACAACAACACAAATGCACCGTACACTAAACGCAAGCTATTGACAGAAATAAGCAAGATTTTCGATTCGCTTGGTTGGCTGGCACCAATGACCATCCAAGCAAAACTGCTTTTTCAAAACTTGTGGAGTGACTACTATCAAAACATTGGCTGGGACGAAAATGTACCAGATTCCATAGAAAGGAATGGATACAAATTAAAACCGATCTTCCAAACATAAATAATATAAGTTTACCAAGATGGATAAAAATCGAAAACAATCGGCCGATCGAGTTGCAAGCCTTCTGTGACGCGAGCGAGAAAGCCTACGCATGCGTTATCCACAGCCGAACTACGTCACCCACCGGCGCTTACGAACTCGCAGCAAAAACTAAGGTGGCACCACTCAAAAAGAAAATAACAATACCGAGGTTGGAATTATGCGTCGCAGTTTTACTAGCGAAACTCCTAGAAAGGATTACTAAGATCCAGGAAGAGAACGAACTCAGGATTATATGCTGGACTGATTCTAAAGTAGTTCCAGCATGGCTTCAGGGAAGTTAAACTAAGTACGAAAAGAATATAACCAACAGAACCAGACAAATACTAAACGTCGTGCCTGCGATAAACTAGGGTTACGTAAAGACAAACGAAAAACCCGCCGACTGTGCCACAAGAGGACTCCCACCGCAAAAACTGGTCAGCTTTAAACTGTGGTGGGAAGGCCCTAAATGGGTAAAGGAGCAGGAAACACAAGCCCTTGCTTCAAAAGAAACCCATACCACAAATGAGAGCTCCTTAATAAACTGTTCCACGACTAATAGTACGGAATCCATGTCGATTAAAAATGAATTAATTCTTTAATTACTTGAGCGACATAGCAACATAGATCGTATTACAAGAATACTCACCTTAGTGATACGTTTCGCTGATGCATTATGAAACAAACGAAAGTCAATCGAATGCCTTGCACTGAACTTGAATGAAATAAACAACGCATTCTGCATGATTATCAAATCAGTGCAAGAGAATTACTTTAAAAACGAAATTAATTCTCTCAACAAATGTGGGAAACTTCCAAACAGAAGCACCATTTTTAAATTAAACCCATTTTTGGACACAAGTGGAGTTTTACGCGTTGGAGGACGTTTTAACCATTCAAAGTTGCCGGTGGAGACAAAGCACCCCATCCTCGTTCCAGTAGAAGGTAGACTAACCCAACTTATCGTTTAAAAGGCACATCAACGAACATTACACAGTGGAACAAGATTAACACTTGCTTACACTAGAAACAATTATTGGATCATCAGCGGTAATCGAACCGTTAAGAAGGTACTGCGACAATGCAGCCGATGCCGGTGATACGCAACTAACAGATCTGAACAACTAATGGGCAATCTTCCTAAAGATAGGATCACTCCATCGAGGCCGTTTTCACACACGGCATTGACTTTACAGGCCATGTGGATGTGAAGATAAACAAAGGCCGCGGGATAAAAACCTGCAAAGGCTACATAGCTATATTCATACGTATGTGCACAAAAGCAGTACAAATGAACTTGTTTCAGACCTATCCACGCAAACATTCATCGCATCGTTAAAAAGAATGTGCGCCAGAAAAGGAACCCCAAAACACATCTACTCCGATAACGGAACCAACTTCGTCGGAGCCGCAAGAGTCATACAGGAGGAGTTCCAACGATACAAAACAATGCTTCCTCAGAGTTCTTTAGAGAAATCAACAATCTTCAAATAGAGTGGCATTTCAACGCTCCATCCTGGCCATCAGCAGGAGGCTTATGGGAAGCTGCTGTACGTTCCATGAAAGCGCACCTCAAACGGGTAATCAGAGGAACGAAGCTAACATACGAACAGTTTGCAACACTTCTGACAAATAGCGAAGCGTGCATGAACAGCAGGCCACTGTGTTCATTATCAGAAGATCTGGACTATCTCACTCCAGGTAATTTCCTCACAGGGGGTCCAACGCTAACTCCACGCTAAAGCCACTCAACGAACCTGAGGGAACGAAAGCAGTAGACATCAGAAATAACTGGAAACTCATTGAGCTTATGCGACGACACTATTGGGAGCGCTGGTCAAAATAATACCTTCATTCATTTCAAAACCGGAACAAATAGCAGCAAACTAAGGAGAACATACAAAAGGGCCAACTTGTCCACATCAGAGAAAGCAATCTACCTCCGAGCAGGTGGGCAATGGGCCGCGTAGTGGAATTACATCCAGGCAGTGACAACTTAGTCCGAGTGGTCACGCTCAAGACACAGAATGGAGTCCTCAAAAGACCAATAACAAAACTTGCCCCGTTACCTATAAACGAGGTATGTGAAGGCAATGATTAATAGAAAGTGATTCCAGAAACGAATCTCTGCAAGCAAAATAAAGGTATCAAAACCAAGAAAAAAGTAAATAGCTTGCTTTTGGTGTTACTTGTAGCGTTCACAACGCTTTCAAGTGGACTAGCAACATTTCAAAATAACAAAATTGACAGAAAACCAACCAGTGTATTTTGACCCCGTCGGAAATTTGCCCCCCTTAGATATTAATTTCATCCCGTTTTTAGTATTTGTTTTTATAGCGGCAACAGACACATCATCTGTGAAAAATTTAACTGTCTAGCTATCACGGTTCGTGAGATACAGCCTGGTGACAGACAGACAGACAGACAGACGGACCGCGGAGTCTCAGTAATAGGGTCCCGTTTTTACCCTTTGGGTACGGAACCCTAAAAATCACGAATCAAATATTGTCACGTGTCCATTGCAGCCGTATACTGTCCTCCATAGCATGTGATAAGAAGAAGAAGAGCGATATTTACATCTCTTTGAACTATTAGGTCAGAGATTTATCCTAGGCGGCGATTTTAATGCTAAGCATACGCATTGGGGATCAAGACTTACTACAACTAAGGGAAGGCAGCTCTTAAGTGCAGTTAAAGATAGACACTCCGAAGTATTGAGCACAGGTAAACCACCACCCCACCACTTGGCCCACGGGCCACCAGAAAATTCCGGATCTCATAGATTTTTTCATATGCAAAAATATATCCACCAATTACATCAGTTTGGAAGAAGGTTTTCATATGAACTCTGACCACTCTTCGATTGTACTAATGCTTAGTCAGAAAATCCTTTAAAAAGCCACTTAACCCTGGTTAATAAGTTCACAGATTGGGAAAGTTTTGCTCTTGATCTAGATACTATTATCGACCTTAAAACTCCAATAAAAAAGCAAGATCAGCTTGACTCAGAAGTAAACAAATATATTGTTAATATCCAACAATGTGCGTGGAACAACACACACAATATAAAAGTAAATATAAGGGATATATCTATCCTAAGGATATTGTAGATTTACTATCTGAGAAAAGGAAACAAAGAAAGCTGTGGCAGCAAACAAGGTGCCCACGAGATAAAACATTACTAAATAACCTGACCAAACGATTAAAGAGGAAAATTGTACAATTTGAGGATGAATCCCTGAATACCAAACTCCTGCAGCTAACCAATGAGAAATCAACGGACTACTCCCTTTGGAAAGCGACAAGAAATCTATAAAAGCCAATTATACAAATACCGCCCATCAGATATAGCGACGGCAAATGGGCCATAAGCAATGACCAAAAAGCGTTAAGGTTTTTTCAACACTTGGAAAAAACTTTTCAACCCAATGAAAGCTCAATAGAAATACTTGAGAGTGAAAATGTATCACAAGCCCAAAGTATTAAGTGACTCCTAAAGAAGTAATGAGAGTAATTCAAAATAACATTCGTTCGAAAAAGTCTCCGGGTTATGACCTCATTACAAGTGAAATTCTAAAACACCTCCCGCGCAAAGCCATAGTGAAGTATATTCTTAAAACATGTACCCGAGCCATGAAAGGTCTCTGAAGTCATTATGATTGCGAAGCCTGGGAAACCACCACATGAAGCATCATCATATAGATCAATTTCTCTGTTGCCCGTGTTATCAAAGCTGTTCGAAAAACTGTTATTGAAAAGGTTGAAACCAATAATAGAAGATAAAGAGCTTATTCCAAATCATCAATTTGGCTTCAGGGAAAAACACTCAACAATAGACCAGGTACATAGAATAACCCATATTATTGAAAAACGCTTGAAAATAAGGAAGTCTGCGCCACCATGTTTTTAGATGTCGCGCAAGCTTTTGACAAAGTTTTGCATAACGGTCTAATATTCAAGCTCAGACGCATGCTAGTAGAATTTGCAGACAATTTAGAGTCGTACATAACTAATAGAATGTTTAGAATAAGGCAAGAGGATGCATATTCCGAGCTAAAGCTATATAAGCTGGGGTACCTCAAGGAAGTGTGCTAGGTCCAATTTTGTACTTGTTATACACATGTGACATCCCAGAACTGGTAAACAACACCATTGCGACCTTTGCCGATGATATTGCTATTATGGCTACCGGATCAAGCCACAGAGAAGCTGTAGAAAAAGTTCAATTAGCTGTGAACAAAGTTTATGATTGGACACAAAAATGGAAGATCAAACTGAATATGTAAAAATCAATTCACATTGACTTCACAAACAAACACTTGGACTATCATCCAATCTTCATAAATGGCATGCAAGTACCTTATGCTAATACAGCCAAATACCTGGGTATAACTCTCGACGCCAAGTTGCGTTGGAAAGCTCACGTCAAAAAGAAAAGACAGGAACTCGATATACGTTATAAAAGTATGTATTATATACATAATAAAATAACCCTATATAAGCATATACTGATGCCAATTTGGACGTATGATATCCAACTTTGGGGCTGTACTAAAAAAAGCAACATCAAAACAATTTAAAAAATTCAAAATAAAGTCCTCAGGGATGCTGTAAATGCACCCTGGTACATAAGAAATGACGATCTTCACCGTGACTTTAAAATGGAATTCGTCACCACCATCATCCAAAAATTTGCTGAACCTCACGAACGCAGACTTCATCGACACGTGAATGTTGAGGCTATCCAACTGCTAGACAACACAGACTTAGTGCGTAGGCTAAAAAGAACTAAACCTTTTGTATTAGTGTAGTGTATAAAGTGAATGAATAATAGTGACAATGTTGTGCAACATATAACACATGAACATAGTGTTTTTATAAATTATATCAGACTCTAGGAAAGTGTTACGGACTTGTGTAAAAGTGTAAATGGACACTATTCTTAGTTTTAACATGTATCACGTAACATATTAAGTTAGAGTTAAATTGCTTATTAGTCTTTTAGGCTAGATCGTAATTATGTATTAAGAATTTTGTTCTTATTAATAAAGTATAAAAATAAAAAAAACACTGCAGATCTGCCACATACTCCGGACATTACGTCAGCAACATATGCAGATTATACAGCCGTTCTGGCTAGCCACAAAGACCCTGAAATTGCTTTTAAAAAACTTCAGGGCAGTCTAGATGACACTGAGAAATGGCTAAAGACGTGGCAAATAAAAGCGAGTGCCTCAAAATCAATCCAGGTCACTTTCAGCTTAAGACACGGAATATGTCCACTACTACCACATAATGACTCAGTTGAGTACATGGGCATGCACCTAGACCGCAGGCTTACATAGCAACAACACATACAAGCCAAGAGAGACCAACAGTACAGGAACCTATACTGGCTCCTTGGAAGAAATTCTGTCCTGTCGCTAGACAACAAGTTATTGGTATACAACACAATCCTGAAGCCAATTTGGACTTACGGTATCAAACTACTGCTTGTACTGGTACTGCTTGTGTCTCCAACATCAATATGTTCCAAAGGTTTCAAAATGTTATCCTTAAAAACATTTGGGCAGAACGTTACAGAACATGCTTGGAGAATCATCCAAATTCCTTGGCGAAGGCTCTTACAAAGCCAGATCACAAAAGGCGGCTGAAAAGGATGGCTGTAATGGCCCTCGCAAAGTAGGACATTGGAACGTATAATGTCATGAATATAAAGAGCGAAATCTCGCTGGAGAAACCACTCTGCACCACAATATTGCAACAATTCTGCTCATAGTCCTAGGACAGATTGCAGAAGATAAGAAAAGGAAAAAAATAAATTAAAAAAATAACCGAGCACTACATAATAAAGATAACATTAAATAAATGTCGAAAATGCGTTTGAGACTGTGCGTAACTTTTATGATCGTTCAAATTTAAATTCAAATAATTTACTGTGGATCATAGGTTCATAAGATGTAGTGTTGGTTACAGGTAAAATCAAAATCATACTTTTTTTTTTCACATAGGCCTACATGGGCACTTATTAAACATCGACAAAAGGTGCACGGTTCGGGTTGGTCGTTTCCTATGGACAAGAACCGGCAAGAAACTCCATGGTTACTCTTTTAAAAAATGGTTTGGTATTACAATATTTCCATGTTACAGCATTAGTACTATGGGGGGACAACGTAGGCCCGACAATAAGTCGTAAGAAACTAAAAGCAAAAGATTATATAATATATAAAAAAGTTAACAGATGTTAACTAGCATCTAGAAGGCCTACAATGTTCACACATTTATTTATTTATTTAAACTTCATGCACAAAATTACAATAGCGGACTTAATGCCTTAGGCATTCTCTACCAGTCAACCAAGAGTGGTGAAGAGACAACATGGCAGGTGCACTGTTTAATACGTGGCAACAAAAATAATAATTATAGATTGCTTAAAATACACATACATACATATTTTATATAATACATACCTATATACATATATATATTTAATAAACTAACATAAATAAGTTATCGTGATGACCCTTCTTCCCGCTGATAACCACCACCGTACTAATACCGACTGGTGGCCCTCCTGATTTCGAGAGGAAGCGCGTTCCAAAGAAGATTAGACTGAATATGAAAGGACGAATGCACAAAATCAGTAGTATGAGAAGGACAGAGTAGGAGAAGATTGTTGGAAGAACGCAGATTCCTAGTGTAAGAAGTACTTAAATATTTAAAGTGAGACATAAGGTAAGAAGGTGGGGTGGGAGAGTTGAGATGACACATTCACAAAATTATCGGTAAAAAATCTATACAAAGGTAAAAAAATAAATATAACAATACTAAATTTAACATGTGGCACAAAAGTTTTATCAGAACTATTAAAAGAAGAAAAACAAAAACAAGAGAAAAAATGAGATTGAGAATAGTTAGAGACATCCACATATTTGCGCCATTTATGAGTTACCAGGGACGCCGCATGCGCAGAAGGAGCTAAAGCTAAAATTTTTATCTTCAACGTAGTCCTTGATTTTATAATATGCTTTTTTAATAAGGACACGTTTGATGTGATTTTTGAACTTTCCATCCGTGAGTTCTATAACTGACTTTGGCAACTTGTTATAAAAGCGTATACTGTTTATAAGAAAAGACTTGCTAGTTTTAGTTAATCTGAATTTGGTAATTACAATTTCATGCTTACTGAGTGTATTTAAATTATGGAAGTCGCTTCTAGTTTTGAAAAGCCCTCGATTTTTGCGGACATACAAAATACATTCCAAAACATAAAGTGAAGGTAGAGTCAGTATATCGATCCCTTTAAATTTATCTCGCAGGAACTCGTGAGGACCCATTTTATAGATCGCGCTGATTGCCCTCTTTTGTAAGATGAAAATTGAGTCAACATCTGCTGCTGATCCCCAAAGCAGAATGCCATAAGGCATAATACTGTGTAAATAAGCATAGTATACTAACCTAGCTGTGGCTACATCGGTTAACTGCCTTATTTTCCTTACTGCATATGCAGCTGAACTTAACCTACCCGAAAGAGTTCGAATGTGCGCGCCCCGCTGCAATTTTGAGTCGATAGTAATCCCTAAGAATACAGTTTCCGTTATAACTTCAAGATTTTTGCCGTCGAGATTTAAGTTTAGGTCGTGCGAACCATTTTGAGAGAACAATTAGACTTTCGTTGACATGTAAGACATCCGTATCTTTCCTATCTATTTTAAAAATTGGCGAAGTGTCATCAGCAAATAGAATTATATCCGATAATTTGGCCATCATAAAAGGGAGATCATTAATGTAAACAAGAAAGAGGAAAGAGCCGAGAATTAAACCTTGGGGCATGCCCATCTTGACTAGAGACCCGAAGGACGTCGCCCCATTAATATTTGCTTTTTGCTGTCTGTTTGATTAATAGGAAAGCACAAGATCAGCAGCTTGTCCTCGATATCCGTAGTGGTGTAATTTACAGACCAGTGTGTTGTGGTCGACGCAGTCGAACGCTTTTGAGAGATCACAGAAAATGCCAATGGCATCCTGGGACTTCGCCCAAGATTCCAAGATGTGGCTGATGAGTTTTACTCCCACGTCCGTTGTCAACCTATCTTTCGTGAAACCAAAATGCTGACTATGCAGGATCCCATTCGAATTGAAGTGAGACAACATCTGGTCCAGCATGATTTTTTCATAGATTTTACTCAATGCTGGAAGCACGGATATAGGTCTATAATTAGAGGGATCACTCTTACAGCCTGATTTGAAAATTGGTACTACTTTACTGTGCTTCATTAAGTAGGTAGAACTGATATGTCCCGCCGTTAAAGCAAACAAAATTCATAATATCAGTCTAGTTACAGTTTAATACATCAAATTGTCATGCAATACAAATTAAAATTAAATTAGTGTAATATGTAATGTCAAATTATTAAATATTAATTAAAATATGTAATATTAAAAATAGTGAAAACAATTAAATAGTGTCACTTCATTGTTTGTGAGTAGGTAATAGTTTACATATTCATGCTTATGCACCCATTGGTTTGATGTAATAAACCGGCTGTTTCAGTGTCTTGTCATATAGAAATTCTATAATAGAGTAATAAAATTTGCTTATTAATAATTCGTGGACTTTTTTTTTTGAAAGCATTAATATTGCACATAGTTCTGAAAAACGGCGGCAGATTATTACAGATACGTGGGCCCATACAAAAGATGCTTTGGTGCAAAAGCTTTGTTTTACTGGCAACTGTGCGCAGCATGTCTTTGTGTCTGGTCCTAATACAAAACTCAAATAAGTTAGGGTTTGATTTAATAAAAATTACAGTTTCATATATGTATACACTAGTAAGAGTTAATATTTTTAAATTTATAAAGTGTGGCCTGCATTAATGCGTTTGGCGTATATTGCACATCGACACCTAATACAGCGTTTTTGAGCTCTAAAGGCACGCTCTTTTTTTACAGAGTTGCCCCTGACTATTATCCCGTAGCGTATGATTGAAGCAACATATCCGTGGTAGGCAGTTAGTAGTGCAGTCTGATATACAGTGTTCCTTAACCTGTGTAGAGCATAAGAGCTCAGACTTAGTCTTTTGCAACCTTGCTCTATATGTGACTTCCAATTTACTTTGCCATCAATATAAATACCTAGAAATTTGGTAACTTCGATTTCTTCTGTGCTGGTTTGATAGTAGCAAATATTTAAATTGGTATGAGGTTGTACTCGCTGTCTAAAATTCATGATTTTTGTTTTTTCTAGGTTTATTTTTAAGTAATTTTCATCAAGCCATTTTATAATTGTTTTCAAAGTACTATTTAAGTCAAGTTTTAAATCAGTTCTGTCTTTACCGCTAAATAATATAGTACTATCGTAAGCAAATAAAGTTATATGGAGAATTGTAACTGTTGGCATGCCATTTATATAAATCAGAAAAATGGTGGGCCTAGAATGCTAGAATCATAAAATTCGCCATTACCTGTGGAGTACTAGTAGAAATATATTCACATAATGTAAACATGTTGCGTTACATCTAGGGAAAAGAGTGTTTACGATAAACTCTGGCACCCAATTTAAGATTTAACTTGTGTTTAGGGTGCCAGGAAATGTATTGTCTAATATCAAAAAGATAGGTAAACAAAACCAAATTGTTCAATCCATTTCCTCAAAATCGCCAGCAAACTAAAAATAACACACCCTAAAGTTTATTCGAAACATTTCAACTCGCGGAACAACATTTTATCCCAATTCCCACTCCCCATGCAAATTAACATGAAAAGCTTTTCAAATGGCGAAAACCAAAACTTTTGTTTGGTGTTTCACCGTTTTACTTGAATCGTTCACGTGTGAATTTCTAGCCGATGGAGGCTCCGCCCGGCCTGCCCGGCTCCCGGCTCGGCGGCGTAAAGCCCCGGGCAGATAGGCGCTGATTGCAGCCTCCGTAATCACACGCACACGACCTGTATAACCACTGCCTCCTTTTTTCCTCCTCTTTGTTATTCCACACAAACACGCACGTGATTGGTGTTTAGCATTAAATCATGTTTTGCGTGACAATAGCAAATAATTGGAAAACGGTGAAAAAAGACTTAAATTATTAAAAAAACTGTTCGATAGCAAATTCAGGTTTATTAAGCGAAAGGTTTTTAACTGTCTGGCTGGCGCGCACCTTAATTAACTCGACTAGATACAATGGCATTTTTTTTCAATAAAATCCTTACGGGTAAATGCCCTGAACGTTTCTGAAAAATAATCGATAGTTTGATACAGGTATTGCATAGCAGTATGTTCTTTAACTATTGATATGATAATT
This sequence comes from Orthosia cruda, assembly GCA_964057195.1. Taxonomy (NCBI): domain Eukaryota; kingdom Metazoa; phylum Arthropoda; class Insecta; order Lepidoptera; family Noctuidae; genus Orthosia; species Orthosia cruda. The sequence goes on along the minus strand of OZ059826.1, from coordinate 22,298,848 downwards.
AGGTATGTACCTATTACAATTAACATGTATCGTCGCAAAATCGCGCTAGGCTTGGTTGCATCAAAATCGTCGCGTTAGCACAACGTGAACGTCCGATGCAGAATGCCTACAATACACAGAATCATTTTTTTTTCTATTCCTAATTGTTATAGCGGTTTGAGAAACCTCTTCATCCTTGTGTCTATCATGAAAAGTGGACTGTATTTGAAGGGTTCTGGCAATAGTGCGTTGAAAATAAGCGGGAAAATATTCACGGATCAATTCGGGCGATCTAGTATGGAAATGAGGGAAGTAGTACGCCTTACCTTGTAGTGGTCGATGCCAGCCCACGTGTGGCAGCGAGCTGGTGTTCTTCTACTCCAAAATGGCTCCTTCAGGATCCACACACTTCACACAGTTGTTTTATATCCGCGAGGCGGGTTAATAGACACGGTTCACAAGGTTCTCTGCAATCTAACTAATTAGATGCATCAGTCTCCAGCCAGGTGGCTTGGAAAGCTGGCGGTTGAGATACGAGGCCCGTTCATGTTGAAGTTTCGGTTCGTTCTGGCGACCTGTCATTAAGGCGTACATAAAGGGAAAAGGAATGAGGAAGGAACGAGATAATTAGGATATCGATCGCCCGCGAAATCTCAAATGCGTTTGTCTATGTGTTTTTGGTCATTGATTTATGACATTTACAAGAGATGGCGCTACCACTAATGTCTGCACCACTTCAAAAGCATATTAGCGCCTGTTGCAGGGAGGAAAAATGACGCTTTCAGACAAGCTATAACATAATGCAAGTTTATAAATGGTCCATACGACATTGAAATGAATGAGTGAACGTGTCAAATCTCTCGGTTAACTCACACTAGCACGCTTTTAGCCCAGCTGCTCGCAGTACATAACCTACTTACTACATTAAGGCTATAAGGGGCTTAAGAAGGACTAAGACAAACTATGCAAAGTCAGCTATTACGAGACACTACACTAAAACATATTGGTAGCTATTTAAACATGGCTTCTTTAAACTATTGGCCAGTAAGTATAGTGAAGTTTTTATCTGAACTTAACTTATATCGATAAATAATATTATGAGTAGTCACGAATCAAATCAGTATTGCTATGGTCATGATTTGATGAAGCTTAGCGAAATAAACAGCGTGTAGTATATTGAGCAAATTGCAAAGAAAATGTCTTACTTAATGTCTTGCCTTACTTAAGGTTATGAATTTTAGGCCTTTCAGGTATCCCACAGTCGATTTGTACTCAGAGTGTGATGTTTTAACAGTTAGACAGTTATTCGTTAGGGAAACTGTAATGGCACAACATCAAAAGATGAAATTTATTGATAAAACAACAATGACCTCGAGACGCATTGATAGGGTGTGTCCTACGGTTGCGTATAAAACAGCATTTATCGAAAAATTTCAGTGTTATCTTGGACCAATGCTGTATAACAAATTGAATAAAATTATAAAAATATATCCATTAAATCAACACTCATGCAAGAAGGTCTTAATATCCTGGCTGAAATCTCAAAACTATGACGATGTAGAAAACCTATTTTCAATTTTAAAATAATCGTTAAAACCCAGCAGAATAAAATTGTTATAAAATTTCTAGAAAATCAATAATTAATTTGAAACCTATTTTGGTGAATCCATTTTACAAAGTCTATAAATAAAATTAACTACACGTTAAAAGTACGTAAACATAAATATAACAAAACAAGAAAACAAAAAAAAAATATTAAATAAAATTATCAATATCATGTTTTCTAAAAATTACCTATGTTCGTACTTTTTGTTGTTTCTGTTATATTTAGTCCGATGTAGGGTACATAGAAGACAAAACATAAGTAAACACTCATACTTTCATTTTAATAATACTTGATGGTAACAATTCTACCCACATTGTACACTGAGCATAGTTGTGAATTTCTTATTGATATAATGTTTGCCTTGTAATGTATAATCATAATATAAGTACCTACTCATCACTGATTGTAACAACATTGGAAGTGACTAACGTCTAAGATACAGGCTCGGCCTAGTTTAGACGTTAGGGTTCATCGTGATATTATAACGTAATGTACCTACTTGTGTAATATTATGATAAGTGTGAAATGTATTGCTCTTTTTTCAAAAAAAAAAAATAAAAAAAAAAAAAAAAAAAGTTGGGTACCTATTCTATAAAATGTCATCAGCTTTTTCAGTCTCCACAGGCGATGCACAGAGGGGGTTCCGGAGTTCTTCTACGTGCTGGTGGTGATCACCGGGTGGTTTTAGGGTTTGGCAATGGCTTTGGGGCATTAAGATGCTTAAACTGTGAAAATTTGAAGACTGTAGCTCCAACCGTTTGGCTGTAAAACCCGTGTTACAGACGATGGACAGACAGGACTGAAGAATTTTCTTTTGAGATAATTTGGCCCACAATAAATTTAATTTCTTCCTGTATCGTGGGTGCGTTAAAAAACATTTAAACTCACATACACAAGACACCCAGATTCCGGAAAAACTATCTGAAGGCCAAGTTTCATCTAAAACCGTTCAGCCGTTGACTTGTAATTTTATTAACAAACATCTCAACATACATAAATTAGGAAGTAGGATTCCAAACCAATATTAATTATGGCCACAATCTATATCCAAGCTCGCTTCAATAGTCCAGCGTCCAGCCCCGTACGGTGTAGCGCACTTGAATGCAAAATTGAGATTCCGCTGACCAAAATAGATTGAGTATAGTTGGTTGACCAGCGAACAACAAAGCATTGTACCACCCGACCGAAATGATTCTGAAACAAAGTGAAATCGAACTGCTTTGAGCGCAATACTTAATTATTAGAATGCCGTAAAACATAGAAAACTTTTTTGGCCTATAAACGTATGTACTAGAGATATTGTAGATAACGTCTTTTCTCTGAAAGGTTCTGGCTGACATGTGGGACAACCATTTTTAGGGTATCGTACCCAAATGGTCCAAACGGAACCTATTGCTGTCACTCACGTGTCCGTCTATCCGTCGTCTATCACACAGGTTTTACAGCCAAACGGTTAGAGCTACAGTCTTAAAATAGACCCATAGCCATACAAATTGTTCAAAAATATTTTGTATGTTTTTTTATTTATTTTTTAAAACATTGCCCCACAATAGGAATTTCTTCCTGTATCGTGGGTGCGTTTACAAACATATAAACTCACATACACAACACCCAGAGCCGGAACAACTATCTGTAGGTCATACTAATATTTGATCCGTGCGGGAATCGAACCCGCGACACGCAGCGCAGCAGTCAATCGCTAAACCACTGCGCCAACCATGATATGAAATATGAATTTTAAGGGCTCCATACATATTATAGAAAAGAGGAAAGCGAAATTTTTTTATGATCTACTCCATCGAATGAGGTATCTTTGTTTAGAACTCATGGAGTAGATAAATACTGTATTTTAATTTTTTAAAAGCATTGGAAAACAAAGGAATGAAAAGCCACCAAAGTCACCTTTTACTACAAAATTTTGATTTTCACTCTCCGACCTATGAACTTGAAATTTGGTGATAATGTTTATCATTACTTATATTTTACTAACAAATTCAAAATCTATAACCAAGCTTCAGAGATCCCTCACAAAAAATATTATTCACCTACTGCTTATGAATATTTTTACCATTTGGACGGCTTATAATCTACATTTAGTACGGAACCCTAAATGTGCGAAGTCCGACACGCACTTGGTCGGTTTTTTTATGGATTTCTATGAAATATTATCGCCGTATCTATATACGGCGATAATATTTCATAGAAATCCATAGTCGCGTCGCACCTTTCTGTGAAACACTGAACTTTAAGGTGTCGATGAACGTTCGATCACGTCTAAATCATTTAGAGCATCTGTCAACTGACCGTGTTTAATAGCCAGATCAGCCAAGCATTTATTAATTGCAACTGAAATACGACTGACACACGCAGTATCTACTGATAATCTGGAACATATCCTATATAGTTGAGTACGCTTGCCACTCATTGGCCATCGGGAAAAAGGAGAATTGGCTTGACCACTTCGCTTAGCGCATGGATTGGTGATCGTCGAACACAGCAGGACAGTGCAGCCTCATTCAAGTGATGTAATCCCTTAGAAGCCATTGACGACCGCCATATATAGTGTAGGACTATTAGTACCTACTAAAACTAAAGAAGGCTGCAAATTCTGCTCCATTCATCTGAAAATTAACGCTCCATTTCTTCACAGAATTAGAGCTTGATTAACAATAAGTTTTGGATTTGATCAGCGCGAATAGTTCATTTCGGATATTATGTGGAACTGAAGCCAGTGAAAAACAATTAGAACTAAACGAGTTTAGTCGGAATTGAATGCAAAATTTTAGTTTTTCGGATTGTACTTTAATCAAAACGCTTGTAGCCAAAAAAAAATTAAATGCAGCAGTTATTCTCTCGTTATTTCGGGTTAGAATTTTAGTATCCTGCCATACAGTGTAATGTCTAACACGTAGCCCCTAAAAACAAGAAAGAAACCTTTTACCTCAACTTTAAAGTGAAGTTTAACACTTCACAACCCATTTAAAGCCGACGTTAGTGTAGGTCGGTACATTTACCCCTAACTCTGCATCAGCTAACACCTAGCGGGGCAAAAAGGAGCAAGACCCAATAACAACGTACAGAAACAAGGTGAGTGCCGTACTTCTCACTGTTTTATTCGCTTGTCTGACTTTTAGAGTACTCTGTTTTACCTGTGTTATCCTCAGGCTTAATATTGGGGTCTTGTTTAGGTAACGACAGTTGGACAGTCTATGTCGTTCCACGACGTGGTCCAAATAACATCAGGTATCTTTACTGTGTATTTTATAATTAACTAGCTTCTGCTAGTGGGTTTGCCCGCGTGAGAAATGATTTTCTTTATCCCTGGGGAACTTTATGAGTGTACCCCATTGTTGCGAAGTTCATTACCGCGATGTACGTTACTGCTAAAGTTTACTATCGCGACATTATAGACTATAATCTAACCTTGCTCTAAATTTCATCCAGATCCGTTTAGCCGTTCTGGCTGATAAGGTGACAAACATACATACATCCGTCTAAATAAAAAAAAACCATATGAAACAAAGTAAGTAACCTAACCTAACCTAACTTTTAACCAATTATAAGTATAGGTAATAATTAATTTGTAATAAATGCTGTGTTAAATTTTTCAAGAAAACAGAAAAAAGAAAAAGTTACGATATAAAACTTACCTCGAACACGGAAAACTGTCCGATACCTACGCAAACGTTCAATATCAATCACATAACCAGCTTTCGCATAAATCGCAGATAAAACGAACTTTCCTTTTATATATACAGAATACGTACATACATATATGATGAATAGGTATCGACAGGTGTATATTCATACAAGTCAACACGTAACTTTAATAAATAATGGGAGTTCACAACTATTAATCATTCAGTGAAAGTGTTAGCTAATTACCTTGGTACGTTAAAAGCGTTTGTGTCTATAACAACCACGGGATGGGAGATGAATGAGTAACATCAATCAATGTTACTAACACATTTACCTACACAGACCTTTATTGTCGTAGTACTGCGAACGGGCAAATAAGCAATCGATCTAGTGTCGTAGCCTGCAGTGGGTAACGATGCAGGTTTTTAAGTGTTTTGTGAAATAGTTTTAGATCCCGCAGTAATTTGGTGTTTACTTGTTGTAGTTGTTGATGTAGTTTTATTAATACACACTATCGTCAGCAACCACTTGAGTGCAAAAAACAGTATTTAATATTTTCCTTAAAGCACTAACTAGCTACGAGTTATAATGTGCCCACTGCTGTTACACAGGCCTCCAATCTGTGGGAGGAAGTGTACTATAGTTCACCACGTGGGCCCAGTGCGATTTTGTGAATGTTACAATGTCTTCGATGTTTTAAAGCAGTGGTGGTGAAATAATTTACTCAAGATAAAGTGTCCACCTACGTTCAGACGCACTACCTGTAAGTTAAGACCGAACTTACAACTGAGCCACCACTATTCATGCACTGCCTATGAATTTGTCCCGTATTCGCGGGCTCGAGTTGCTGTTTCATCGCGTAAGCTCTACAGCAGTGGCTGAGTGACCACGTTTAATCGGCGGCACGCACACTCCGCTACAGTTTGTAGACCACTTTGCTTCTGAGGCAGAACGCATAAACATTCCCAATTACTAGTGATGGAATGCGTTTTAATTGATGAAAGATTTGCAGCTACCTAGGTGGTCCTTCGAAACTTTAGTGGTTGGACTATCGTTGTTCAGAGAAAGTTAGGTGCCTGTCAAGGTTCTCTCTCGAGTACGATTTTTTCCCGTTTCACCTCGAAGCAGCCATAAATTAGAACAGCCAATTTGTATGGGTGCCGCAGAGTATTCAAATGTTGTTGGAGGAAAACGTTTATAAACAATAACATAGACTTGCATACATATAACTTACTTCACTTACTCGTGGATTTGCGGCCGTCGGGAAAACGTAGCAACGTGACTTAATTTACATTCTTTAATATTTACAAAAAGCCGGCCAAGTATGAGGCAGGTTCGTGAACAAAGAGTTCCTAACAAATCACATTTTTATAACATGTTAAAAAAAAACATGGTCTTCTTATAAGTTTTCCTGTAATGTCTAAGAAAATAACGAAGTATTTTCAAGGTTTTTGGCTCAGTAGTTACCGAGATAGGGTGGGGCGAATGTTTAATTTTCTGAAATAACTTTTTTTTTGATAATTATGGAAATAAACCTCTACATTTGATGAATTGCACGGTAGACTTTGAAAATCTTCTTTTGTTCATTTTCTAATTTATCCCTAAAAAGTGAACTCATATTAAAAAATTATTTAAATACGTTATGCGTCCTTGTTTGGAGCATGTGTACTAAACAACGGAATCAGAAATGTAGATTATTCTGTGGCAGACCGACAGATACGAGTGACCCCATATGGGTTCCGTTTTCTTATTCGAACGTATGGAACTCTAAAAAGCTCCACGTTTCCGTAACTTCATCAAGCAAACAAGGAAGTGATTTCGCATTGTAGCACCCGGAAAATATACCAACATTTTTGTGAATCACCACGAATTTCTGTAACGCAGATATTCACCTTCACCGCGTACAATTTAAAACATCTCCACAGAATAACAGAATTGTTACATCATACGAACAAAATATCGAATATTATAACAATAAGCTTAATGGCTCGACAAACAAGCGTACTCGGAGTACAGAAACAGGCTTTGCTGATTGCAAATTGTGCTTACTGTCGTATACAAATTGTAAGCGTGTTTCCTTCAGGTTAATTCACCAAAGAAGAATTGACCTTAAGTAGACATTTTTCTCGGAAATTTTTAAGCTTTTCGTTTTTAATATTCGAATTTAGAATTTTTAGATGAGAAGCTTCTATGCGAAGAATGTAGAGAGAGCTTAATCTGTTTCAGGTAGCGAAGAGTAGAGCTGTGGTGGCCCAGCGGAGAGCAGTGGTGGCCCAGTGGAGAGCAGTGGTGGCCCAGTGGAGAGCAGTAGAGGCCCAGTGGAGGGAAATGGTGGCTTAGCGGAGGGCAGTGGCGGGCCATTGGTAACGGCTCTGGCACTTACGTGTCGTGTCGGGTCGTGAGTTGGAACCCAGGCAGGCACTTAACTTTGTGTAAATTATTTCATCACCACTGATCTAAAAATGGTGAAGGAAAACATCGTGAGGAAAACGACATAACCTAGAACCGAAAATTCGAAGACATGTGACATCCACCAATCCGCACTGGGCCCGCGTGGTGGATAAAAATCTATTTCCTCTCACATAGGAGGCCTGTGTCCCAGCAGTTATTAGTTAGTATGTGTGGGTCAAATCTTGCAACTACGTTTTAAAACAGTTATTATCAATCACTCTGAGAATTTTCAAACACTTTTGGTTTGGATGTCAATGCACGATATAACTAAATTATTGAATGAAAGATTTTATTCATTAATAACATTTGACAGTACCCATTCTTTTCGAATGAATGGTTATGTTTTTATGTACCTGAACAGGTATAATTTATCACGCTTTTCATTCCCTTCCACAGGACAATACTTTTCTCTTGTACTAGCATCTACCAGCGACTTCGTCCGCGTGAAAAGTGTTTTGTTAACCCAAGGGCACATTATACCGGGATGAGAAGCCTATGTGATATTCCAGACTATAATCTATCTCTGTGCCAAATTTCATCTAGATCCGTTCAGCCGTTCTGGCGTGATTGAGTAACATACATACATCCATCCATCCAAACTTCCGCATTTTTAATATTACTGGCTTCTGTCAGCGGCTTCGCCCCCGTGAATGTCCAAAATTATCCCAAAGGAACATAATCCCGGGATAAAAATGTGCTATTCCTAACTATAATCCATCTCTATGCCAAAATTCATCCAGATCCTTCCAGCCGTTTGAGCATGAAGAAGTAACAAACATACAAACACACACAAACATACTCACAAACTTTCGGCTTTATAATATTTATTGTGATTAAGATTCAATTAAGAGTCAAAATGTTTTAACAAATGTTGTTGTGACTGCCTAGAGGGAGACGAAGCGCCTGAAGTGAAATACCTATCATCTGCTGAAAAATTATGATTTGGAACTTTCTTAAAATCTTAAAAAGTTTTCTTGTGGCTGAAAAGATTTTTTCAGAGGGTCTTAAATAGATATCGAAAATGTAGACTTCGATAACTACCTAATTGTCACCCGCCTTTCACTCAATTTGATTGACTTTAAAAACATATTTAAAAAAAAAACCAAAGCGTTTTTATAAAGAACAGCACAGCAGGACTCCACATATGACAAAAGACTAACCTGATGAGTTCACCGACGGCGTCATTATTCATTTTAAGTCCATACATGACAGAAATTTTGAAAAAAAAAATTTCACTAAATTGATTCTGTTCATGCAGCAATATGAAGGCTCAGATAAAATTAATGAGATTCTATCGAATCATAATTGACACCTCAATGTGATCAAATTGAGCGTGAAATTTGTTTTGACAATAGATGAACCTAAAAATTTTACATCAAATTTAATATTTCAATATTCAGTTTTCAGACGATGCCTACATTTTGTCATATTTATATTTGGGTCTGTAAAAGTTTGTGTGCTGAAGGGGGGAACTTAACAGGATGCAGACTGGCAGAAAAATAATTCTGGCTGGATTTGAACACGAATTCAAATTTAGAATCGGTTTCAAATTTAGAATTGTTTAGCGCGGGCAGATTTGACTTACGCGTGCAAATGTAAACGAGTAATTAGATTTTATACCTATAAAACAAACTATAAAGTTTACAGAAGGATCACTGTCGCCGTCTTTAAAGATTATTTATGGGGCTACTTACTTGGGTTGTATCTGCTATAGGGCGACTGTTTGGGCTGATAGGGCCACAATAGGGGCGGTACGACGTAAATTACTTCAGAGTCAGCGTTTGGCTTTGATATTCTTATGCAAAGCATATAGGACGGTTAGTACTGATCCCTAACCGGTACTTGCTGGCGTACTTCCGGTCGACCTTGAAGTGCAGCGACGTGCTGCAATGTACTATTCAGCAAAAGAGACCATGGACGCGGACTTTTTAACGCGGAGTGACCGTGAGAAAATCTCTAGATTATTTAAACGACATATTGACGTCTGGGAGGAACTTTTATCCGAATGGAAATGTAGCTGGAATAATTCCATAAAGGGCCGACACCTCCACCAATTCTTTCCATCCGTTCGCGTGCGGTTGGCCAGGACGTGGCTTTGAGGTGGATCACTGTGTTGCCTAATTTCTCAAAGGGCATGGTAACTTTAAAAGTAAATTATTTTTCTTCAAGCTTCTACAGCTCTACATCTAATCTAGTAAATACCAAGAAAAGTCGATTAAAACCTAATGACTCGAGGTAGTAAAGGGACTGGCGTGAAAATGAGACGTTTCATTGATATGAGGAACTAATGTGCGTGGTCCTTAGGATATTTTCAATTAATTAAAACATAATTATGGTCATCTTAATTTAATACTCAAGAACATTTCATATGGATGAATACTTGAGAAAATCACATCCCATGACTTAGGCAACAGGATCCGAATACAGGTGTCTTCATTGTGTAGTTGATGCATAGATACAACTGCACAGACTGAACGATGCTGTTTGAGACAGTATAGTTCAGCCAGTTTCCATTCCAGTGTTGAATCTTACGGGTATATGTATCCCTTCTAATGTAAGTTGTGCTTATTTAATAATATTTATCAAGAAACTCCAGTGACAGACTGTAGGTATTTGTGAGGGGGAGGGCTCTGTATGTAGGGGAGGGCTCTGTATGTACGCTTTTGCGGTTGCACAACGACAAGCTTTGCTTGCTTGGTAGCGTAGATACGGGCCTACCTTGCCATCTGCCTCAGAGGCGGCAAGGTGGCGTGGTCTTGAGGGAGAGCGCTACAGTCGTGTAGATCCTCAAGGCAAGTCTGGTGGTTTTCCTTCACGAGGTTGCCACCCTGTTATTTGTCTAATTCCCTAAGAATTAGACGTAACAAAAACCACCAGGCGAACTAACGCAGGGGTGGCGAGGTCATGCTCCTGGGTGTCCATCATCGAACAAGAACAGATGGTGGATAGTAATGACCTCCCGCGTGTTTGTGCCGTGCGCGGGGACCCGTACGGAGGGATGAAGGAATCCTGGTGGTTGAGTGGAGCAGGTTGCACACAACACACCACTTTGGTCCGGATTTCCTCTCACACGGGAGGTTGTGGGGTAGCTACCCACGATCAATCGGCTGAGGCATCCCATAAGCGGGCTGTCATGCGAGGGTCGGTTTAGTGAGGGGGGGCAGCCGGCGCGGCGTGGGGTCTCGGGATTGGTTGTCCCGTGATCTTCCGTCGCGTGCGGGCTCGTCAACTTCTTACTAGACTGGCCCTATACCGAAGGAGTAGCTCTGGCGTTGCTTGTGGAACGAGTGGCGTCCCCGATTGAGGGCTCCTTGGAGGGTGGAGAGCTCCAACGGTGAATTTATATAATCCGAAGTTATGGATAATGAAACACCAAAACAAAATAAACCAATAGAATTGGTAGAGGAAGAAGGAGTGAGCCAGGGTGGCACACGTACCAGTAATGCGGAGTCGCTGGGATTTAATTCCAGCACTTCCGCGGCACCTAAAAGTAAAAAGCGGACACAATTTGTGCGCCCGCCTACCCCGGTTGCTGACGAGGTGGTTAGTGATTCCTGCGAGTCTTCTTGCTCGCAGATGTCGCATGTCTCTGAATCGTCAACACGGTCGACTCGATCCCGTACGCGCAAGCGTGCTCAGCCCTTCACGGCTGGGAAGAAGTCAGCTAAGTCGCTAACACTTAGCAAGCCCCTTACCGACGCGGATGGACGAGATCACGGTGGAGATTCAGAGCCAGCAAGCCCACCTGCTAAGCAGGCTAAAACTCGGGTGACAAACCAGGTCCTGCCAGATTCAGATTTGATGGCCAAGTCCATGCAGATGCAGCCAACGGCGGATCTTAGTGCCTGCATCAAGGATAGTCTTAAGACTATAGAGGAGGTTGCGAACGAAGCACGCAACCTCAAAGGGACTTTTGTTCACAGCCTCAAAGTGGCGGCAGTCACATTGCAGGCTGCTGCAACTGAGTTGGCCTCGCGATCAGCAGTTGAGGTCAACGTTGAGAGGCTGGAGTCTGAGAATGCCGAATTAAAGGCTCAGCTGTTCAGTCTATCCGCGCATGTCGACAAGCTGACAGCGCAGGTTAGCCTCCTAAGTCGACGGGGAGAACCTACAGCCAGCCCCACCGTGGCAGCGTCAGCGATGGACCTTAGTCAGGCCACTGCGGTGACCATACCTTTTCGGTCGGACGAGCTAGAGGCCCAGTTTCGGCGTTCCATAGCCCTAGAAATTGGGACTATGGTAGACGCTAAACTTGCCGCCCTGGCGAGGAGGTTGCCTCCAGAGAAGCCCTTGCGTCCGCCACTCGCTGCTGACATGAGAAAAGCTCCCTCATCGGCTGCCCAAGAGGATACAATCGCTGATCCGTGCCATACCCCACTTCCCGCCAAGAAAAAGAGGAAAGGCAAGGGAAAAGGCAAGGGAAATAAGAACACTGACAAAACTGTAGCTCCGGTGGTGGAACTGACTTCTTTATCTGCGGCATCCAGTTCAGCCTCGCAGACTTTGCGTGATAAAGATATTGCTGAAAAAGAGGCCTGGTCTACTGTGGTGGGGAGGAAGGATGGGAAGTCTAAAACTCCACAATCTAGCGTGAAGCCTGCTGCTGCATCTGCCACCAAAAAGCAGCCAGTGAAATTGCCGAGGGTGCCAACCACGGAAGCCATCACGATCTCAATAGCAGAGGGTTCATCTGCCAAACTCTGCGATGTAATGACTGCAGCGAGGCAGCGAATACGACTGGTTGATTTCGGAATTGACACCGTCGGTCAAAAGAGGGCTATCGATGGTGGAATGGTGTTAACCATCGCTGGCACCGATTCGTCTACCAAAGCGGACAGTCTCGCTAGCCGTATGCGTGAGGTCCTCGCCGAGTTTGGCGTCAAAATCTCGCGTCCAACAAAGCGAGCTGAGGCAAGGGTCATGGACCTTGACGATGCCGTAACGCCTGAGGATGTGGCAGCTGCCATTGCCGAGGTAGGTGGCTGTTCCCCCGGAGACGTTCAAGTGGGTGAAATCCGTCGTCCACGTGCCTCTCTGGGGCACGTCTGGGTCCGTGGCCCACTGGTGGCATTAAAAAAACTGGCGTCAGACAACCGCATGCGCTTGGGTTGGACTTTTGTCAGGGTTCAAGTTTTGGGGGCGCGTCGCATGATGTGCTTCCGTTGCCTCGAGCCCGGGCACGTCCGCTCCCAGTGCACAAGTACAGTTGATCGGAGCACCCAGTGCTATGCTTGTGGGGGAGCTCATAAAGCGAGAGAGTGCACATCGCCGACCATGCGGTGTCCGCTGTGTGCGGACCAGGGTCTCCCAGCAGATCACCGGCTGGGGGGCAAAAGATGCACTCCTCGCAAGAAGCGAGCCTCGCTTGCTCCTGCCACTTTGCAAAGATCGACGCCAGCACCGTTGGGTGCTTTGGAGAAAATGGACGCATCGCCTTCCCAGCCTTAAAAGTCCTCCAGTGCAACCTGAACCACTGCCACAACGCGCAGAATCTTTTTCTGCAGACTATTGCGGAGTTGTCGGTTGCCTTGGCGGTGGTAGCAGAGCCATATGGTCTTAGGGATCATCCTTGCTGGTTCCGAGATACTATGGACTCTGTAGCCGTTTATTGGGCTGGTAGAAGCGGTGGGCCTCACTGCTGCCTACTAGATAGGGGGCATGGATTTATAGCTGTGGAATGGGGATCTCTGGCCGTAGTGGGCTGCTACGTGTCTCCCAACATTTCCCTCACAGAATTCGAGGGATATCTGGACGGGGTTGCGAACTGCATTCGATACAAATGCTCACCCCGTCCAGTGCTCGTCCTGGGAGACTTCAACGCTCACTCTAGAGCTTGGGGAAACTCCCGGGACACACCGAGGGGACGCGTGGTACAAGACTGGGCGGCGTCGCTTGACCTTCGACTCTTGAATCGGGGGTCTGTGTCCACTTGTGTTCGGTGGCAGGGGGAGTCGATTGTGGATCTTTCATGGGCGACTCCTTCTGCTGCTCGCATGGTGTCGGGTTGGAGGGTAGCAGAAGAGATGGTCACACTCTCTGATCATCGCCACATCGTTTTTGATGTGACACTGCGCCCTTCCGACAGACCGAGCCGTCCAGATTTTAACCCACCGGCGCGACGTTGGGCCCTCAAGCGGCTCAATCGAGATATGCTCATTGCAGCTGCCAAAGTCGTGGCGTGGCCGGAAGATGCTCATTCCCAGGGGATCTCGCCCGATCCGGAAGAAAAGGCAGCTTGGTTCCGGGACAGGATGACGTCAATTTGTGACGCTTCCATGCCCCGGGTCAGATGCGCTCAGCGTCCGGGTGCGGTTTACTGGTGGTCGGAAGATATCGCGCAATTACGCGTCTTATGTCTTAGGTCCCGACGCCAGTACCAACGCACCCGACGTCGAAGGCAGCCAAGAGCAGAGGAGGAGGAAATAGCCAGAACCTACAGAGCGTATCGGGAGGCGACCATGTCACTCCAGCACGCCATTTCGGATGCCAGGTCGAGGTCTTGGAGGGAGCTTCTGGAGGAACTGGACAGGGATCCATGGGGGCGACCTTATAAGGTGGTCATGGCCAAGCTGCGTCCATGGGTGCCCCCCATCACAGAAACCATGGATGCAGGGCTGCTGGAGAGAGTAGTAAACACGCTCTTTCCAGTAGCCAGGGAAGTTCCCTCGTCGCTCTTGACCCCTTCGGACTGGACTGGCGAGTTGGAAGTGACTGAAGATGAATTAGACCGAGCCGTTAGACGCATGGGGGCTCGAAACACCGCGCCGGGTCCGGATGGTATCCCTGGCCGAGCGTGGGTTCTGGCTATGGCTGCTCTGGGGGATCGCCTAAGACAGCTGTTTAACAGCTGCCTTCGTGCGGGCGTGTTTCCCTCTAACTGGAAGGAGGCTGGATTGGTCTTATTGAGGAAAGCAGGCAGGGACTCGGAGTCTCCCTCTGCATACCGTCCCATTTGCCTGCTCGACGAGGTTTCCAAGCTATTCGAAAGAATAATTGCCGAAAGACTCGTCGGGCACCTGTCGCGAGTTGGTCCCGACCTTGCTGATTGCCAGTATGGCTTCCGGCAGCAGCGTTCAATGGTGGACGCAATCTTACGCGTCCGCTCGCTGACGGAACAGGTTGTGTCCCGGGGTGGGGTGGCGTTGGCGGTAAGTTTGGATATCGTCAACGCCTTTAACTCCCTGCCCTGGGATGCGATTAGGGCGGCACTGGTACATCATAGAGTGCCACCTTACCTGCAGTGCATCGTCGGGGCTTACCTACGCGACCGGCACATTCGCTATGTGGGCCGGGATGGTAGCGTGCATCGGAGGGAAATTACGTGTGGGGTTCCGCAGGGGTCAGTGCTAGGTCCTCCCCTGTGGGATCTCGCGTATGATGCGGTCCTGCGTGTAGACCTTCCCGTCGGCGTAAATATCGTTTGTTATGCAGACGACACCTTGGTGTTAGCCGGCGGGGACAATTTCGACGAGGCCATCCAGCTTTCCGAGCTCGGGGTGGCAAGAGTCGTGGCGTCGATCCGCGAGCTGGGTTTGGAGATAGCGCCTCATAAAACTGAGGCGCTACGGTTCCATAAACTGCCGAGGAGCAGGGAGCCACCCAGCTCGTCAGTGACAGTTGGAGATGCGCAAGTCCAGGTGGGTCGATACCTGAAGTATCTTGGCCTAACCCTGGACGGTCGGTGGGGCTTCGAAGAGCACTTCGAGCGCCTGGTCCCCCGCGTTGAAAAGGCAGTGGGTGCTTTGCATTGACTGCTGCCTAACCTTGGGGGACCACGGGAGGAAGTTCGCCGCCTCTACGCGGGTGTCGTGCGATCGAAGGTCCTTTACGGGGCGCCTGTTTGGTCAAGCAGATTATCAGGTGTCCGACGCTGCAGGACTAAAATTAATAGCCTGCAGCGGAAAATGGCCATTCGTATCGCACGAGGTTACCGAACGGTATCCTTTGAGGCGGCAACTCTCCTGGCACGCTTGCCTCCGCTGGACATTCTGGCGGACATGGATGCGAGGGTTTATAACCGAATACGCGCCATCCGCCAGAATGGTGATAGCGTGCCAGGAATCGCTGTAGTAAGGCTGAGGCGGCAGGAACGGCGACACGCGCTCGAGCGGTGGCGCGAGCGGCTACAGCAGCCGCAATATTCGCGCAAGCGCGTTGTCGAAGCCGTCCTGCCGCACTTCGAAGCCTGGCTGAAGAGAAAGGAGCGCATCTCCTACAGGCTCACTCAGGTACTCACCGGGCACGGTTGCTTCGGTGAGTACCTGAATAGGATTGGGCGAGAGACCATGGCAAATTGCCACCACTGCGGAGGCGACCTTGACTCTGCACAGCACACGCTCGAGGAGTGCCCTGCGTGGGCCTCCGAGCGGCAGGTCTTGGTCGCCAGGATCGGGCGAGACCTGTCTCTGCCAGCAGTTGTGAGGGCCATGCTGGCAGAGACAGAAAACTGGAGGGAAATGGCCTTCTTCTGTGAGACCGTGATGGTACAGAAGGAGGCTGCCGAGCGGGATCGTGAGAGAGCCGATCCCACCCGGAGAAGAAGGCGTCGTTGAAGCAATCGCTTCGATGCCTAAAACGCCGAAACCCCGCCTGCTCCATAAGCAGGTGGGACTCCGGGGTCATGGGCGGTCAGATTGGGGACTCTGTTCGCCCACCAAGTGAATCCAGGAAAGACGGTGGCACAGTGATCACGTGCTGCCGTGCACAGTGAGGCTCAGGGGAGGTGCATTATTAATCTCCCCAGGGATGTGCCCTAACAGGCGTTGCACAGAGGGGGTTCCGGGGTGGTCTTTTGAGAGGTCACGGGGTCCCTTCTACGTGCTGAAGGTGATCACCGGGGTGGTTTTAGTGAGGTAAAAATCCCACACTCCCTGGTCTTTTTCCCCAAAATTCCAGGCGCCTTTTGAAGGTTTCCCCCCGTAAACAAAAAAAAAAAAAAAAAAAAGGTATTTGTGAGAAGATTAAATTAGTTGAGAAGAGCAAGTGAAAGAATTTACTTTAATCAATACCTCATGCAAAACCAGCCCTATTAAGTATCATGCATTCACTACCACTGGGTAAGTTGGTGAGTAAGGAAAAACTAACCTTACAATCTTGATAATTTTTATGACCTTTATATTAAGAACTACAGTAAGCATCTTTATGTAATTTCAAGCTTTCTTACATTTGGCTGTACAACGCTTACTGACGTTTATCTAGATTAAGCTGTAAACCCATTGACGACAGTAAAACAATAAGCTAAATGGAAAAATAACACTTAAGGGTACCACCCTTGTGATGTGATATTGTGATATATGATAGTGTAATACCCCCCTAACCAGCCAAGTACAAGTCGGACCCTCGTGTCGAGTGTTCCGTAGGACTTAGGATTTTCATTTAAGTTTCCCTGTAAATGATGTGTGAGGCCCTATTTACTCAAAATATAAATTCATTGAAATAGTCATTACAATTTTTTAAACATGAAAGAAATTTTTAATTTAAAAAAAAGTTAACCTCTATTTTTACAAATTATGAACTGAAAAATATTTTCGTCAACTATGACCTTTTTTTCCTTCTTTATTTATAAGGGACTTGTAACCAACAACTGATTAGGTCAGCCCCAACTAATCATTAACCTAGTTACACACGTTAAGACCTTTTAGGATAAACTTATAAAGATTAAGTTCCTACTTGCAGGATGTGCTAACACAGATTGAAATATGCCTAAATCTAATAAACTTAATTTGAATCGCCTACATAAATATTGTTTTCTCTCTAAATTATTACGGGTGAAATCAAAAAGGAGGTTTTTAAGCTGACATGGTCACAATCATTAGAATTAATATTTGTTTCGGGATATTTACCATGTATATCGAGCTCTCAACCAAAAACAAAATATACATGGTAAATATCCCGAAACAAATATTAATTCAAAAAGGAGGTGTTGTACATCTTCTGGTTTATTGCAGGCATCAAAATTAGGACAAACTTCTTTAATGGCCTTAGTCCCGAACGTATCCTAAGCCAAACCACGGAATTCGGGGAGCCCCACTTTGTATACTTTTTCCTTTTTCAAGAGATCTGGTGTCACAAAAATAAAAAAAAAACAAATTTTTTTTTTTATTTCACATAGGCCTACATGGGCACTCATAAAACGTCGACAAAAGGTGCACGGTTCGGGTTGCTTGTTTCCTATGGAGAAGAACCGGCAAGAAACTTCATGGTTACTATTTTAAAAATGATTTGGTTTTACAATATTTCCATGTTACAGCATTAGTACTTAGATATGGGGGGACAACGTAGGCCCGACTTACGACAATAAGTCGTAAGAAACTAAAAAAATAAAATAAAAAGATTATAAGAGTATATTTTATAAAAAAGTTAACAAATGTTAACTAGCATCTAGAAGGCCTACAATGTTCACACATTCACAAAACAATCGGTAAAAGAATCTATACAAAGGTAAATAAAAATAAGTATAACAAGACTAAATTTAACATCTCTCGTCTAAATATGCATTCCACTTCTGTTGCCATATTTTCGTGTAACGTGAAAAATATTCGCAGTAATCAGGTGTTATGAATACTTCGCTTCTGTCTTTACAAGATATTTTAGCCAAAATGTCAGCGTCCTCGTTTTGTCTCAAACAAACATGTGCAATCTCAGAGTTGGCATGGTTTAAATTGTATTAAGGATAACATAAGCTGTTCCTCTGCAACCAGAAGTGAAGCGAGCTATGTGTTCTATAGCACTTATATTGTCTGAAAAAATAACAACTTTTTTAGATTTTAAATTACTTTTAAAAAGGATATAGCCTCTGAGACTTCAAATAGCTCGGCGCATATAATGTCAACATCAGAAACAATTTTATAACCCGCATTTACTATAAAACTATTACTAATATAGGCGGCACCAATACCATCCTTTGTCTTAGATCTGTCGGTAAACATTTTATGCCATCCTGTACATTTAACATTAAGTTCAACTAGAACACTATTTAACAGTAAATTAAAATTATACGAATTTGTAGACGCTTTAACGCAATCCAGACTCGTTAAAATCACCTCATTTATTTCTAATAAAAAAGTCCAGTATCCAAATTATAAATTAATAGAGGAGAAGAGGCAAAGACCTTCTAGTTATGTTTTGTTATGGATAGGGTCGCGCTTGACCACTATCTCCCTCATCACCTAAGGCTGCGAGTTCTTCTAGCAAAATGACGGTCGAATTATTCGAAAAAGAGCGAGCTTTGAGACAAAATTTATAGGCAATATTTATATTGCCTTCTCAAAAACAATGGTGGTTAACAGATCTCAGACTCCACGCCGTATAGGAGTTGTTTTTTATTTAAATGCACAATTATTGTATGTCAATATATAGAAAAATCGCTTACTCATAACGTTTCTTTAAATAGATAAATATTTAAATACAGCCGCGAATGAGCTCTGTCCAATATTGTCCGAGAATCCCTGTAAATCGTAATGTTCATGTGTGCGTTCAAAATGGCACTTTGTTCGTAGTGGCCTCTGTCTGCGGCGCGCCGCCGCCGCTTCCGACATTTGTGATTGGATTAGCAAACAATATTTATTATTCTACAGATTTTCTTACAACCTTTCATCATCCCCATTACCGCACAAAGACGTTTAAGATGACAAATGATTTTTTGTTCGATATTTAAATGGGTGATACAAAAGTTAAGAAACTTTCTTCGAGGATTTCCCTAAAAAGCCAAAAGGAATACTGCTTAAAGATTTTACAAATATTTATGTGGGAATGCAAAACATAACGAAACTTGTCTAAAATTTGCATTTTCTTTTGAAAATAAATCCTTTTGCTCCTACTACAATATTTACCCTACTAACATTTTCTAATTGAAGTTCAGTTACGGAAAATGTTAAAAGTTTTCAAATATTTACTCCAAACAAAAAACTGGAGAATGCAGTAAACTTACTTTACAAATAATAATTGTGTACGTATATGAAAGTTGTTAAAAATGTTGTGCTGAAAATTTTACAAAAACAGGTTGCAAAATATTGGTTCGGTTTTTAACAGACTTCTGTATTTTAAACAGTTATGTAACAAAATATCTAAGAAGCAAGATACTTCACATATCCCCTCAAAACAAATAATGACAAGCAAAACGATTTATTATTTAAGAGGTCACAGATCATAAACCGATCAAATGTGTGTCCGCCAAAATAACACAGACTTTAAACAATCACTAACATAAAATAACAATACTAAGTTATAAACAACCACGACTTGGCGCTCAAACAGTACGATCAAAAACTTCAAGTTTTAAGCCAAAAATAATATCAAACTGTACAATAGTAGTAAATCCATTCTGCAGCGTGGTGTTGAATATACTCTAGAGTGCAGTGTTATTTTGCAAACCAACTCTGAAGTGAATTACAAAAATCTACTAAAAATAATAAAGACAGAGCAAAAGATCAATAATTGCTTAAACACGAAGTAAATGCATCAGACTTCGTGATTGTTTAACTGGCTACAAAACACAAACTGATCAAAAGTGTTTTTACAAAAATAGCACAGACCTTAAACAAGCAACCTGGCAAAGAACAACAAACCTCGACTTGGCGCTCCAATAGTCTACGAACGATCAAAAACTTCAAGTTCCGAGCCAAAAATAATAATGAAATGTACAAAGAAAGGTCAGGTCGGGAATAAAGTCCATTGATTTCAGTTTACAAATCGACTTTTTGTGGTAATAGTGTGGTGTTAATGTGGTGTGCGGAGAGCGGAAAAGTGTGAGCGTTAGAGGCGCGCCTGCCCGTTCAATATTCATGAGCCAACTTAAACGGTTAGGCAATGAAGTCAGCGGGAAACTGTGGTCGATTTGCAGAACTTTTTGGGACACTGTCAGAATAGGTGTAATGTGATTGCAATTTGTTGTAAAAATGTTTAAAAAAGCGGCGTTTTTTTAAATATTCAACTATAGAGGTTTTAGGAGTTACCTATACAGAGTAGACACTATCCTCAAATCACTTATAATCCTAGAAACTGAATTTTTCCTGCGTCTATTCTCTGCAATGGTTCTAGGTATAATAGGTACTAAGTAATCGTTACCATTGCCACTTCTTCTTCCCAACTAAACCACCAGAAGGTGGTGATTGTTGAGCCTTTTGGATTAGGTACGTAGGAAGTTTTTTAGGTAATTTTAAACAGGTTCACTCACTGTCCACATAGAAAAAACAATAATTAAAACAATCACAAACGCCTTATGTGTGTCATGTGACTGTGAACCTGTTAACGTTCAAATAGTGCTAATTTACAGCCTAATTTGAGTAAATGACTTTTAACTTTGTTTAAAAGCCTTTCGTGTCCTTGAAAAGCTAATTACGTTATTTCGTTCAACAATTTGCCTAACAAGGAAGTAATTATCTTTAATTTGCCCAATATTCGCTGTTTTCAGGGCCCCCACTTAACAGCTACGTTCGAACCATTGAACTAGACGATTAAAATAACCATTGCCGTATCTGTATTTGCTTACTCCGTTGCAGTTGTAATTGAATACGTTAGGAATTGCTTAAATCTGCTCTTTTCTCGTATCATGGCAATGTAGAAAGGGTTGGGAAATGTTTCGGTACAATACCGACACATTTCCTGTAATGTTTCGTAAAGTTTGAATATGAATGTTCTTTATCTGACTGAGATAAGGAGTTCTAGGCTAAATAATAACGGCTGCACGGGTCGATCTTCAAGGTTAAGAAAAGTTTGCCGATATCAGTTCGTGGATGGGTTTTCACCACCTTAATTTACCGAGATTCCTCCGTGCCTTGGAAAGCACGTTAAACTGCGGGTCCCGGCTGTCATATAAGATGTACCGGCCGTGCGCCCGCTTTAATTGGAGACATAATAATATCAATATTGAACCTCTTTTTGAACAGTTTGTTTGCAAAATATCCTTGATGTACATATGCTATTTCGGTCATATCTTTTGATGTACTTATGCTATTTCAGTTGAGGAGCTCGTGGCTAAATAATAACAGCCGCACAGATCGATCTTCAAGGTTAAGCAACGCTTGACGAGGATGGTCCGTGGATGGGTGTCCATTTCAACATACCGAGTTTCCTCCGTGCCTCGGAAAGCACGTTAAGCCGTTGGTGTGAAAAAAAACATGTTTCACAAATAATGTACATGTTTTTTTTTTTTTTTCGTACTTTTCTGTTTTAACCTAGCCGTGACTGAGAAGTATGCTTTACAAAAGAACCGTTTTACGGCAATAAGAGTTGTAAGGTCCTTAAATAGATCTTTGACAGTCGTTACGGGTAGTCAGACGCCAGGAAACCTGACACCAGTCTTGCCTTGGGGATTCTCCTGTACTGAGTTGTGGAGGTCAGATAGGCAGTTGATCCATGTAAAATTCTGGTACTAAGGTCCATCCGGTTAACCGAACCAAACACAAAAAATGCTAGGTAGATTAATTGTTCTTGACCTTACTACCACCAAATCCTTTACGACCACATAGGGTATAGGGTACCGGGTTGCGTACTAAATGAACCAAATTAAGACATGATTAATCTTACTCGGTCTGAAAGAAGAATGCTAAACGTCTGCAATTAAACTGAATGCTTCAAGTAGGACTGGCTAAGTTTTAAACATTTGACAGACTTACTGCAGAAAAGTTTTAGGTACCGTACTCTCTCAATCCAAACGCTCTTTTTAGAGAATAGCTGTATTCACTAAATTCATTCTTATCATACGATAACTTAACTCTAAAATAAAAATAAAATGTTTATTTGACACAAAGGTAATGCTAACTCCCAAACTAGGCCTGAGCCTGTATTTTGGGAACTGTATTCAATTCTGTAATCTGTACTCTGTAGTAAGGTATTTACCTACCTATTCATATTACCTATTTCATTTGACATGCTTTGAGCATTGACTTCCTCATACAATACGGGAGAGGATAAAAGCTTAATATTAAATCAAATCAAAAATTTCATAGAACAGATTGAAAAGATTATTATAAGTTTAAGCTCCTTACCGAGGGGCCGTCATTCCAATATCCCTCAGCCATCCATTATCAAATCAATAAATTCGATTTACAATCCCAATGCGGAGTTTGATCCTTCTGATCTGCAGTCAATCTTTTAATAACAGATTTCAGTTACCGCTTAAGATAAATGGAAGTTGGAAGTCTTAGAAGCAAAGTCAAGTATTGGATTAAAATGGAAAAATATTACTTGTAGTTCCTTAAACTTGTTTGGAAGTTTGATAGCTTTTAGTGGAAATTGAGGACTAATTTGAAGGTAGCTAGAACATTGATATGTTACATTACATAATTATACAGTGGCACTTTTAATAACTTTTATTTCGGCATTTTGGACAGCATAAAGTACGCAATGAATTCTGTTGAATTGACAAAATGAAAGTGGTGGGCACGAGCTTTGAGCTTTCAATATATAGTTTGCAATTATGTTGCTGTACCAGTATATAGAAAAG